>JAIEZT010000019.1:1613548-2031048 GCA_019594935.1 Periophthalmus modestus | reverse complement strand
GTAACATGCTCAGTCTGGTTAACACACTTGCACGCTCATAGTGACATTTGTAAATCAGTGTAAATCACATGCACATATCCCCACGCCGAGCACGGCCCACAGCACATCACTGTATCCTCCGGCTGCAGATTATGTGGTGCCCTGAAGAGGTGAGAGCAAATCCCCTTCTGGCTCACGCTTTTTCAGACTGAAACATCTGCTGTTTGCACAAGTCATTTCATTTTAGACTCTGCTCTTTAGTGTCTAATTAATTTGATTGATCAAAGGAGCCGGTTGCTTAGGCAGAAACCTGCTGGCAATTTAAAAAAAGTAAAATAATACAAATATGTTTAAATGAAATGAAACAAAATGATAAATGTCACATGAACCATCAGAAATCCAACGACAAATTCACATTTATGTTTCAAGTGTATAAGCTTCTGTAGCCACCACATATTATTATGACTGTGAGGTCCCTCGACCCATAAAAAAGAGGTCCATAAACCTATAAAACAGAGGTCCCTCGACCCATAAAAAAAGAGGTCCATAAACCCATAAAAAAGAGGTCCCTAGACCAGAAAACAGAGGTCCCTCGACCCATAAAAGAGAGGTCCATAAACCCATAAAAAAGAGGTCCCTCGACCCATAAAACAGAGGTCACTAGACCCATGAAACAGAGGTCCATAGACCCATAAAACAGAGGTCCTCAACCCATAAAACAGAGGTCTATAAACCCATAAAAAAGAGGTCCATAAACACATAAAACAGAGGTCCCTCGACCCATAAAACAGAGGTCTATAAACCCATAAAACAGAGGTCTATAAACCCATAAAACAGAGGTCCATAAACCCATAAAACAGAGGTCTATAAACCCATAAAACAGAGATCTATAAACCCATAAAACAGAGGTCTATAAACCCATAAAACAGAGATCTATAAACCCATAAAACAGAGGTCTATAAACCCATAAAACAGAGATCTATAAACCCATAAAACAGAGGTCTATAAACCCATAAAACAGAGATCTATAAACCCATAAACAGAGAGGTCCATAAACCCATAAAACAGAGGTCCATAAACCCATAAAACAGAGGTCCTCAACCCATAAAACAGAGATCTATAAACCCATAAAACAGAGGTCTATAAACCCATAAAACAGAGGTCCATAAACCCATAAAACAGAGGTCCATAAACCATAAAAAAAGAGATCTATAAACCCATAAAAACAGAGGTCTATAAACCCATAAAACAGAGGTCTATAAACCCATAAAACAGAGATCTATAAACCCATAAAACAGAGGTCCATAAACCCATAAAACAGAGGTCCATAAACCCATAAAACAGAGATCTATCTATAAACCCATAAAACAGAGGTCTATAAACCCATAAAACAGAGATCTATAAACCCATAAAACAGAGGTCTATAAACCCATAAAACAGAGGTCTATAAACCCATAAAACAGAGGTCCATAAACCCATAAAACAGAGGTCCATAAACCCATAAAACAGAGATCTATAAACCCATAAAACAGAGGTCTATAAACCCATAAAACAGAGATCTATAAACCCATAAAACAGAGATCTATAAACCCATAAAACAAACAGAGGTCCATAAACCCATAAAACAGAGGTCCATAAACCCATAAAACAGAGATCTATAAACCCATAAAACAGAGATCTATAAACCCATAAAACAGAGATCTATAAACCCATAAAAACAGAGATCTATAAACCCATAAAACAGAGATCTATAAACCCATAAAACAGAGAGGTCCATAAACCCATAAAACAGAGGTCCATAAACCCATAAAACAGAGATCTATAAACCCATAAACAGAGATCTATAACCCATAAAACAGAGATCTATAAACCCATAAAACAGAGGTCCATAAACCCATAAAACAGAGATCTATAAACCCATAAAACAGAGATCTATAAACCCATAAAACAGAGATCTATAAACCCATAAAACAGAGGTCCATAAACCCATAAAACAGAGGTCCATAAACCCATAAAACAGAGATCTATAAACCCATAAAACAGAGGTCTATAAACCCATAAAACAGAGGTCCATAAACCCATAAACAGAGATCTATAAACCCATAAAACAGAGATCTATAAACCCATAAACAGAGGTCCATAAACCCATAAAACAGAGATCTATAAACCCATAAAACAGAGGTCCCTAGACCATAAAACAGAGGTCCCTTTATGATCCTTCAGAAAAACATACTCTTTGATTTAATTTTATATTTATTTAAAATACAAATATATAAAAATATAGGCTACAGTTCAGATTATAATAAAGGTTCAGATGTTAAAGAATAAATAAATATCAATTTTATAACAAGTCCTGCTCCACCCAGATGGTCTTCTTCTGCTCCTCCACGATCTTGTCCTTGACGACCTTGACCAGGTCGTCCAGCCCCGTCCAGGCGTCGGGCTCCACACTGGCGTACAGACACGGCATCCCCTCCAGCTCCTTCTCTTTGGCCCGACACAACCTCACAAACTCATCCTCCACCTCCACCCGCACCGGCAGCTTCCTGTCAGGGCAGGAAACAGGAAGGAAGAGTTACCGACAGAACCCAAGAGCCTCTTCACAAAAAATACACCTCAACCACCATAAACACGTCGACCTGTTATCTGGGATTTTACGTAAAACACAAACACGATTGTGGTTATCAAACATAGTGATAAACCACAAACTTTCCATGTATAATATCGTTATTTTGTGTGGGCAGGTATTTAACAGGTTCTGGGGAATAAAATCTGCTCTCTTTAGGACTCTATCATGTAGATCTTTTATTCTCAGGTAAACAACTTGATTTAAAGTTAAGATAAACGACAGAATAACTGAAGAACAGGGTTTAGATTAAGGTTCGGCAAGTAGTAAATTCATGTAAATCAAAGTAATCTCCCTGAAAAGCCTGGAAACCCCAGAACTGACAGGCCTAATCTGTGTTTGATTGAAAGAAGCTGTTGCTAGAAATACTTTTTGAGAAGAAAGGACTAAAATTACTGAGTTATATCAAGGCTAAACTGTCTCTTCAGGCTCCTGCAACAAACACATCAATATATTAACTATTTGTCATCACCTTCTGCACCTTTAAAGCCGTATTTTTGAACATTTTAGTCGCTAGAACAATTTGTACTACCTCCATTCAATAACATAGGATATTAACACATGAATGATTGTGTTCTTACATTATGTTTAAGGCACTGACCTGAGTTTCTTGATGTTTTTCTCACAGATCTTGATGTAGATGATAATGGGGTATATCTCTCTCCTCAGCAGGTCTTTGACGCAGTTCAGCTCAGCCCCGACCAGACAGTGTTTGCCCTAAGCACCAGAATAAACACCGTCTTACCTCACGTGTTTACTGTGTTCATGGCTGCATTGCATTATGGATATTTGATATTTCAGCGTCAGCTCTGCTCACCTTCGCAGCGATGGTTTCAATGTTTTCTCTGGTGATGCATTCATACACGCCCAGTTTCTCTGTGTAGTGAACGAACGGCTCCACGTTTTCTTTGAGCTGAAACTCCTCTTTGGTGAAAATCTCTGCAAAACAAGCATAAAAAAGGAAAAATAAATATGAGACTCATCCTTTTTCTGAGGAAACGCGCAGAAGGGGAAGAGAAATGAAGGGTGTGTCAGAAATAATATGTCACAGTCTGGACCTCAGCAGATATTTCACACTTAGACAAGAGCGTCCTACTGATAAATACATTAATAAATACATAAGCATCTATTGTGTACTGTTTATTTTGGCTTTAAAGATGCACTCTGGAACTTTTTTAATGAGGAGTGTGCTATCTACTTGTTTCCATATCTGTTTGGCGTTTAATTGTGTGTTTTAGTGCTCAGAAATACCTCGCCAGTCCACCGATCTGACCTGTAACTTGGCCTTGTGTCTTGCTGGAGACAGATAAGTTTAATGCAATACTGTGGAACATTCTATAAAACCATAACATCCATAGTGACGGAGTTTATTCAGCTGCTCTGCTGTTGTCTCCTGAGTATCACCATAAAAATGATGCTGTTATAAATGATAAACTGTATTATGACATTAAAGTTTGTTCTAGGGGATTAGTAAGGCTCATTACGACATTTAACAGAACAAAATGATCTCTAAAGACCATCTGAATCACTCGTCTTCGTCATTATCATGTAGGCCATCTTTCTTTTGCCCCCCTCGAGGCTCTAAAGTTACCGCAGGCACAGAACATGACCTACATCCTCAGGTCGCCTTTTATCTGCTGCTTTTGTCTGCTCCTTTCTGAACATTTGATTGTGTGTTATACCCACCTGGTTTACAGTTGCTGAAGTCCGCTGCTCCTGGCGTGGTGAGGATTTTGTTGATAATGGTTTTGGCTAACGCGATGGGAGTGAATAAAACCGGTCGCCTCCTCTGGGTTTTCTGAGGTGTGACTGGACTGTAGGGGATGAGGTTCAGACTCCGGCAGAACTCATTGTCTGGATCAGCAGTATCTGAGGTCAATGAGCTACTGTTAATGCTGAGAAGACACTCGTACAGAGACATTTTATGATTACGGTCCTCCTGAGGGTTCTGTAATGAGAGAAATGTTGTGAAATGTTCTCACCTTCAGGTCGGAGCATCTCGAAGCTTTGTCTGGGCAGAGAGCCACCAGAGTTTACGAGTCTGACGCGCTCGCTGCTGTTCATGCGCTTGTACTTGATGTCCACCCTGCTGACAAACTACACAATATTTTATTATTATTGATATATTATATGAGAGCTGACATTTACATTTGTCACCATAACAGATAATAAGGATCCCAAACATTTGATACATGCACAGATGGGATTGACTCATTAAAGCTGAAGTAACTTTTTCCACAAATAAGTAAAGCAAAGTTGTAAAATACATGAATGTATACACTGTACACATACACCGTGTACATGTAAACAGTGTGTACATGTGCAGGGTACACACTAGGGACGAGCCACAGGGTTTGTGAGAGCAACAAGGTAGATTTAAATACCAGCTTTTTCCTTTCCCTGTTTGAAAATCAGCTTTAATAGGCTGAGTTTACATGACTGAACATTTTAAACTCCAAATACCGAGATGGAGGGAATTAAAGTTTAATTTTATCTGTCAAAAAGCAGATGTTTTGTCCTGATCAAACGTCAAAAAATCAGATCAACTCAGCTCCAAACAGATCAGTGTTAGCTCATAATTTCTGTGATGAAGTGCTGATAGTTGAGATAAAAGAGAAGAGGCACCTGTATTATCTGTGTGATGAAGATCGTCGCTTTGGACAGACGAGGACTGGCTTTAAAGTCTGAAGAGGAAACCGGGTCTTCGGCCAAAAGATTATTCTAGACACACAATGGCACAGTTATAAAACATGAACAGTGATTGTGTCTTATTATTATTACTGATGAAGTTTCTTTACTCTTGCCGTGCGGCTGAATTCACTCTCCTCTTTCCCACCTCGATAAACCAACTTCTGCATCTTTACGAGGAGCAGCTGCTGAGCCCTGGAAAAACACAATCATTTTGTTACACCTCTCAAATGTGTCATATCACTTTTATTCATTTACTCTCTTTAAACCTCTGATGACCTGAAAGAAACTGCTCTGAATAATTGGAAAAAGCTAACAATTGTGATTCACGGCTGCACATATGAAGTGTGCACTAAATATAGAGTCTTCACACCAGTGCTTCCTGTTCAGTGCACTAACCCTGCATCAAAGTTGTGAAAAGTTGCAGTTGCGAGAGGGGGCTGTGTGGGGGATGTTCACAAATTGCACACAGCACGTTTAGCCTAATGTCGGTTATTATAAAGACGAGCGGGGTGCACCGTCGAAGTAAAGGCCAGAACAAAAGTGTCGTGCAGTTTGTTGAGTTTACTGTACATCAAAAACAGAACGTTTAAGTTCAGTTTTTTGTACTTTTGGGTTTTATTTCATTTAAACTCATTTATTTAACTCACAAAATACATTTACATAATGCCAGAAAGCAAAGACTCTGCGTTAGGAAGTAGTCCTTCAAAAGAAAGATAAGAGAAGAAAGGGACTTTTAACTTTTTTGACTTGCTTCAATGTTTTTTTTTCTTCTTTTTAACTAAATTATCTACATGGAGAGTAATGCTGACGTATAAAACTGACTTTTATGAGCTTTTACTCAGAGCTAAAAAACTTTTTTCACCTAAACCATAGTCCCGCCCATTTTTTTAAACTTGCATTTATTAAAAAAACTACCTCAGGATCAAAGATGTGGGGTTTAAAATGCTACAAAGCCATTTTCTATATAAAAATGTGTAAATAAAATCCCCCAAATGCTACTTACGTTATTAAACCCTTTAAAATTACTATTAAGATTTACAATGAGGTAAATGTGGAATAGTTTAATACAAAAATTCCTCTTATTTAAGTGCAGATCTTCAGTTTTGCTGTTTGTTCATACATATATTTACTATTTGTACAATATTCCGACCCAAACTTCAGTTGTTCACCTCGAGTTGCAGGGAATGGTTCCTCGCTCGGGCAGGTCGAGGCCGGTGTAGGGATCCACCCGAGCGCACAGCCACTCGCAGCGCCCCTGGTGGCGGGTGTCCAGCACGTGCACCACCTCGTCACAGCGCACGTTTAACGAGCAGTTGTCCTGGTTGGAGATGTTGAGGTTGGCGCGAATGTAGAAGGAATCTCCAGAGGCCAGTGTGCCTTCATCTATGTCTCTCTGAAGACGCCGATAAGCTGGAGCGAAGCGTTAATGTAAATACATGAATGATAAATAACAGTTTGAGTGATTTCATTATGTACCGTCGTAGTTGGATCTGTAGTGTAGTTTGACGGGGCCGGAGCAGTGCTGTAGTGTCCAGTGAGCCTCTTCCTGAGTGCTGGTGTCCAGTGAGACGCTTTGGTTCTCTTCTCGGATAAGGCCTTCCAACTATTCAACCAAACACCAAGAAGATATTGTTTTTAGTTCATTTTTGCATGTGTGCAGTTGTAAATCTGGCAACAAATCCCACCAATATCTACTTAAAACGGTAAATTGGGTTGGGCATGGTAAAATATATGGTGGAGACTTAACTCTGAAACTGAAGGTCAAAACTAGTTTAACTTCATAACTAATAACCATAGTCACTCATTCACTCATTTTACCTGCTCAAAAATAAAACATGAGCTCATTGTAAGTGTTTCATGTAGTTAGTGGTTAATAAATCTGATATTACTGGGTCTATAAAAATGAATTAAGGTGAAATATGTTTTATCACTTTAGTTTTTAAAAATTCGTTGCATTTAGACGTGTTAAAAATGTGAAACTTGAACCAAAAATCACATTTAAGATAAGATAAGATAAATAAGATAAGATAAGCCTTTATTAGTCCCACAGTGGGGAAATTCCAGCATTGCACCGCACACATAGTATATTTATTTACTGTGCAAGTCAGAAAAATCACAGTTAGATATTTTTCCAAATTGTCCTATTTGAGTTATTCAAAAACATCAGGTATTCTTGTTTTTATGTATTTATTTATTTTTTGATTTAACCCTTATTTAACCAGGAAATTCCCATTGAGATTAAAAACCTCTTTTTCAAGGGAGTCCGGGCCAAGCGGCAGCAGCAAATAAAAAATACAGTTGCATAATTACAAAAGGACAAGATAACACAAACAGATTATATGAAAAAAATAATAAAAAACAAGTGCATGATGTGGAGTCAGCCTCGAGATCTCTCAGTTTAGATTTAAAAGCGTTCAAAGAAATCAACTCTGTCAAGTTCCAGTCTTTCTGCAACATATTCCGTGTATAAGGTTGTCACTTGAACATACTTATGACAAAAAAAATGAAAAGATGCAGTGAATTATCCAAAGAGTTAGAGTCACACACCCACTATCCACTATCTAAAATGATGACACAAATTGTACAATACTCTGAGACTGTTGCTAAGTGAAGATTGCTCACCATTAGCAGGTTGTGACCCTCTCTCAGCCCCGCCTGCTCCGCACCAGAGCCAGGCTGGACTGACGAGATGAAGATCCCGCTGGAATTGCCCCCGACTAGTGTGATGTCCCTCAGCAGGTTGTCTCCGAGCAGTGACACCTCCTGAACTGGTTTTAAAGTTGGACTGATTCTGGTTATTGAGGAAAGAGACGGACGAAATGGTCTGCGCAAAAAACAAATCCACAAACCAAATGAAAAACAAATCCGTGAATCTTTTTGATTTCTGTCGCCACTTTTTGATTTTTCTTACCTCTCTAGAGACAACTTCCTGAAGATATTGGTGACCTGCTCCAAGTCATACGTGTCCATGCTCTCGGACTGATGAGACGAGGAAGACGAGTGAACAGAAGATGGACCGTGATGCCCCTCATCATCTAAAAATCACGTTTATAATTTAAAAAAAACAGAATTATATGGAAATAAATCTGCCTGCATGTATGTAGTTACCTAAATCCATTTCCTGGTTATCACTATCAAAGTCTGAATGACTGAAAGACACGAAGAAAGAATCAATTTTATATATTATGTGATTAAAACCTAAATAAATAAGTTACAGTCTGTATGTACCTGTATCTACGTGGATAGATGTCCTGCTCCTTCTCCTTCTCCCTGCGGTAAAGCGACGCCTTGTCTGGTGGCTCAGGGTTTGTGGACAAGATGCTGTCAGTACGATATCGCAACTGACAAATTCAGAAGAAAAATCAAATAAAGTTCTGAATAAAACGTTAATGTGATAAAACGAGGAAGGATCTTACCATATTAGACCTGTCCATGATGAAGAGGGGGGGCTTTGGCGATGAGGAGAGGGTCAGCGCAGACGTGGGTGGAAATATCGGAGAAATGGGCACGCTCGGAGACGACGGTGCAGAGATGCTACGGATGTTGTTGGGCGTCTCTAAGAAATCACCACCATTGGCTAAGAAAATGAAAAATAAATAACTTAAAACCATTATTTAACTTTTCATCTTTCAAATCTGTAACGACAGCTGCAAAACAAGGAGAAACGAGTGTTTAAAGAAGTGTTTAGTCCACAGTAAAATGGTAGTGACAGTGAGTTAAACCTCCAGATTTATTATTAAGTCAACTTTTAAAAAAACTACTGAGAGATATTAGTGATAATGAGAAACAATTATGAGTCAAGAACAGATACCTGCTGAATTCGAATGCTGGTCTTTACAAAGAAACACCTGGCGATTTGACTCTCATCTGTTGGAGAAAATTCACTTATTAAAACAATGAACAAACCGTTTTAATCCCGACTTTAACCAGTCGGATGTTACGACACAATCGCGTTGCATTCTGCTGATGAAACTGTAAAGGAAGTTAAAATACTGAGATTATTTTACCATTTAGAAATCACTTGGTCTTGAAACTAAAACTCATTTGGTTTGGTCGTTAAAGACAGTGTTAGAAAACTTTTCATGTAAACCCTTTTGTTCCCTTTTGATTGCTAATTTTGTCAAGATATCAGCTCATATATTACTACTGATAATGTGCTGATGTAATCAAACCAAACAGTGGCTTTGAGATCTCTCTCCTTTAAAATATATCACTCCGTGTCTTGTTTCGACTCTGCTACAGATGATCCAGCTCATGAACACTTCCAGGAGCTTGTCTGACCACACCTCACATCTTTACTTTGAAATGTGTGTCCTCTGGTTCATCTCAAAGTACATAAACCTGGTGATTTCCATGATTCGGGGTCTGACATTAGGGGGAGATGCTGTCGGGCCTATTTCTTGCCACATATAAACTCTTTCTTTTGCTTCAAAGTTCATCAGAGCCTGTAAAAGGAGCCTTACTTCTACAACAAAACTATTGCACATTGCATCAGTTTTGTGAGGTTGTAGTGGTTGTTTTCTGTCCTGCTTTTGGATATTTATGAAAAATAGCCACATGGGAGGATGGTTAGGAGAGCTGCACAGAGCTTCCTGGTTACGTAAGCTCCTGGGCTGAGCTTTGTAGAAGACTTCGCACTGCAAACCGTAAGGAGAGTCCCAGGACAGAATGACACATAAAACCAGTCCGGCATGTTTTAGATAATAGAGCAACATTACAACACAGTAGAAAGCTCAAAAAAGTATAATACCCCTTTAACGACAGCTTTGATGTTGGGTCTGCGCTTGAACCGCTGCACCTCAGAGTTTAACTTCTCCTCTGGGGATTCGTCACTGGACCACTCTGATTGTCCCGGGGCTGGTTTAAACTCGTCCTCCTCTGAGATGCTCTTTGGGGCAAAATCTCGTGGTAATGTCTGTGTAAAAACAAGCAGCATATTTAGGATCACGTCATGTCATTTGTATCAAGGAGTTGGTCTAAATAAAGAAGACATATTATGCTGATCCAAGTTTTAGTATTAAACTATAACATATAGATCATTACTGTATATTTTGTTCATTGTAAACTGCTAAATTGATGCAAAACGGCTTAATCAGAGAAAAAGGTCGACTGATTCTTGTTCAAAACTGCAGAACAAATCGGCACAATCAGATTTTTATCCACCTGTTTTTATTGTTGAAAAATGACTATGTGACATTTTTGAGTCACAGTCACTTTTTACATTTTTTTTTCTTTTAAATAAAAAGTACACAGAAGTGGGTGGAGATAGGGGATAGGTGAAAACAGAAATTTTCAGTGCATACAAGCCTCTGAATGCAGTACAATACATTACTCAGATATGCATGAGTCAGAATACCAATACAAGTAATGATGATGAGGGAAATCGTTAAATAAAAGAAGAGTAACAGTACCAGATTTTTGTCTGTTTGATCGAGCAGATGATCCTTGCCCAGGCGGCGTAGACGAGACTCCAGCGTGATAATTTTGGCGTCTTTATGAACAATCTCTATATGAAGCTCATCACTTTTCTCCTCCAACTCCCTAATCTGCTTCCGATATTTGTCTTTGTCCATGAGGCATTGGGAAAACTGGTGCTGGGCCTCGTCTCTGGCTCGGAACGCCTGGGAACAGCATCAGAATCATTTTACGACACATTTGACCCTAATATGATAAATATAGATACATCCATGTGAGAGTTTGCACCTGGTCTCTCTCTTTCTCCACTTCCTCTAATTGTATCGTGATGGTGTCCATTCGGTTGCGGTACATTTCACAGTCTTTTTGAAGTGTGGAGCATTTCAGTTCCAGTTCCTCCTTCTCCTCCAGATACTAAGAGCAACAAATCAAACGCCCGTGTATTAAATTCATATCAGTGCCAGTTATTCATGTGCATTCGTTTTGCGCACCTTGTCGCGTAGTTCCTCCGCCTGTCTCACTTCCTCCTGCAGGTTGTAAAGGCGGTTTACCAAGTCCTGTCGATCCTCCAAAGCCTCTAATCGATCATGTTCCAAAATGTCCAGAATGGTTTTGTCAGAAGTGGGGACTATACCAGGCTGTAAAACACAAGTTACACATAAATCTGGGACTCAACCACAAAGGCCGACAGAAAACAGGAAATGGCATCGCCGTTTACCCATAGTTTCAACATGAGGTGTCACGTTATGTTCCTTTTTTGCCCATTTTATTTCAGTTAAGCAGCGCACAATGAAATAATTAAAGGTCATACATTGTTCCATTAATTACTCACCCATGACGTGAGATAAAATAGTGGATGAGAGAAACTGCAGCACCAGCGAGAACAAAGGCAAAAGCAGAAAATAAATGACTAATTATGCAACGCTTCGATGTTTGTGGTGATGTATTCAGCCTGTTGTTGTTGTTTATTGTTAGCGGTGCACAATTAATCCCAACAGAAAAAAAAAAACACGGAATTATCTCTCAAACGTTAATGCTCCTGGATGTGTTTGAACTGTGCGATGTGAACTGAATCCTGATTAAAAGCATAAACTGTATTTTCTGGACTATAAATCGCACTTTTTCATAGTTTTGCCTGGCGTGCGACTTATACTCAGACGCGACTTATGTGTGAAATTATTAAAGTATATAATTTGACATCTTTGTTATATCACACTGACGCTGCCTGCCCCGTAAAAGAAACTCATTTTCTGCTGAGTCTGATGACACAGAAGAGGAAGTGTTCAGAACTAGCAGAATTCAGTGGATTTAGTGATTTGGACTGAGATCCAGAGTAAACTTGTTGCTTGTTTTTTCTGCTTTAGTTTGTGATTAACTGTTAATATCTGACGTTAACAAACCAGACACGTGTTCAGTTCTGTCGGTGCTTCATGCAGCTGAGACATGAGCAAACGAAAAGTCAAAAGTCTTATTAATCCGGCCCGCCAAACCTGCCCAAATTATATTAAAATAGTTCAGGGTAAACCTTTTTCAGAGTTTTTATTTTACTGAAATTTAATACATTCATTATTCATTTAATTAATGCATTTGGAAACAATTTGTACAATGAGTCTTGCATATTTTTGCTTTCCTACATGTGACAGGCCAAATCTCTAACGTCATATAAACATATATATATATCCTGGCCCCGCCCCCCGTCACATTTTAGACCCACTGTGGCCCGAGTGTCAGAAAGTTTGCCCACTCCTGATGTAGCTGAATAAATATAAATGTGTTATATTCAGCCTGTTGTTCTCTATTTTATTATTATTATTATTATAACTTTATTTAAAGATTAAATGTCTGTTCTTGGTCTGATTTTGTCAAATAAGTTTCCCCCAGTAATGTGACTTATAGTCCAGTGCAACTTATATATGTTTTTTTCTTCATTATTTTGCATTTTTTGGCTCTGGAGCGACTTATAGTCCAGAAAATACAGTAGCAAAGATACACTTATACTAAAAAATAAGACTTATCTAATAAAAAACATACAGCTCTAATGTAGCTACCAAACACTTCTTTTATACTTGTTAAAGACAAAACAAACCCAAACACTTCTTGTTTTTCTAATACCAGAGGCCTCACAGGAGCCTGTACCTGAATGATGGACTGCAGCTCCTGGACTTTGATTTTGAGCATCTCGTTCTCCCTCTCCAGCTCATGGATCTGCTCTCGCTTGGGCCTGTTCTCGATGTCGTTCTTGAGTTTTAGACTCTGCCTGCGCTCCATCTTACACTCCTCCTCCACCTTATTCAGTCTGTGCTTCAGCTGATCGATCTAAAAACCCGAAAGAATCACACACAGTTATTAAAAACATGCAGATATTATAATTGTTGGACGTATCCACATGAAACAAAAACGGCTACTGAGCGCATCACCTGCTCCTCAAGAGAGCTAAAATAATGCTCACTGTAACCCCATAAAATGTCGTGCTATTATTCAATCAATTTTTGGATCATAAGTTTGGATCAATCTTACAAAAACAGTGGGAATAAACAGCTCAGGGTCATGTATTTGTACCTCAAGCTGCAGATCCCTGCTCCGCATCACCGCCATGTTCTTCTCCTCACTCAGAGCAGCGTACCTCATGGCGAGTTTATAGTTTTCATCCTTTACTCTGAGTAGCTCATCGCTGTAGGCATTTCTCTCTTCTTTTAACTTATTGAACCCTAAAAGACGCCACACAAATAACACAACAGCGTTACTCCAGGCGTGTATGTGCATGTCCAGTGTTAACCGCAGTAGAGCATAAGACGCAGACACAGTCAGAACAGTTTTGAAATGACTAGATAGTTTCAATTTGACGTCCGTGGAAGTGAAATGGACATGTGCCCTTTTATATTGGGAAGTGGTGAGTGTGGTAGTGTCAGGAAGCACCGCTGTGGGAGACCATGGTCACAAATGGCAGCCAGAACTATCACTCACCACATTTGTAGGACATTTTGTATCAAGGACAATGTCATACTAAGATCTGACATTTGTCCACCAAACTCTGACATTTGAGCCCCGACCCACCAGCTGAGACGATGTGATGAGGTTTGGTTATACACATTATATTTTTGATTAAGATTATCAAATAAAATTAAATAGGAGTAAGACAGTTGTGTAACCCTGGAATAGTAAACAATTATCACAGCCAAAAAATGAAAATAATGAAAAAAAAAAAAAAAACATATAAGTTGCACTGAACTATAAGTCACATTTTTGGGGAAAATCCAAGACCAAATTTTTTTTATAAATTTAAGTTATAATAATATGAATAAAAAGTGGAAGAACAGGCTGAATATCAGTACATCAGGCTAACGTCACACATTTATATTTATTCAGCTCCATGAAGCACAGACAGAACTGAACACGTGTCTGGATTGACTCAGACTCAGCACAATACTATTTTCTTTCTTCGATTTTCTTTCTCAGATGTTTTTTAAATTACCGTAATGTTGAGATGGTACAGGAGTAGATACAATAATAATACAGATAAGAACAAAGATGTGAAATTATAAGCAGGTGTCCCTCGCTATATCGGGGTTCAGCTTCTGCCGTCTCGCTGTTTCGTGGATTTTTTTAGTGCAGCTTTGCATGTTTTTTTTTTTTGTTTTTTTTTTTTACAGCGTATGAACGTGCACTGTGTTCTGCGTCCTGATTGGCTGAGGGACTGTAGACCATTGTGTTCTGCGTCCTGATTGGCTGAAGGACTGTAGACCATTGTGTTCTGCCTCCTGATTGGCTGAGGGACTGTAGACCTAACGTCCTGATTGGCTGAGGGACTGTAGACCATTGTGTTCTGCGTCCTGATTGGCTGAGGGACTGTAGACCATTGTCCATCAGTCTCCTCCGTGTCTCCTGTACAGTACAGAATGTGTCAGACAAATTTACATAAATGTTGGATCAGTGTGACTCTGAAGTGCTGTATGTTTGCAAGTTTTTCTCCCCGACAAAACCCACAATGTCGATGAAACGTTCTGCACCGACAAAGGCACCGACGAAAGGTTTGAACTTTGTGTTTAAACAAGAGAGAAATGTGAGAAAATGTTAATGCCTGTGTGAGAAAAAGTGTATAAAGTGTGGTGAGGGGTTTTTTACAGCCAAGAAACATATAGAATAATTGTAAAAAAATAAACTGATACTTTGCAGATTTCGCTTATTGTGGGTTATTTTTAGAACCACTGTATACATATAAGTCGCAGCCCTGGACAAACTATGAAAACAGTGTGACTTATATCCTGAAAATAGGGTTTTGTGTTTAAACATGGACAGTGTGATGAAGAGAGGACGCCTACTCTGCTGAAAGGCCTGGAGTTCCTGGTTGGCGAGCTGCAGCTTCTTGTGCTCGTCCTCCAGAGTGCAGTTCTTGCTCCGAAGCGCCGCGTGCTGCAGGGTCTTGGCTTTGGACTGTGCCTGGAGTTTCATCACCTCGTTCATCAGGAAGTGCACCAGGCCCTCGTGACCCTCCTCCACTAGAACACAGCAGCCACAGTTCAGACAGGGACACTCACTTTATCTGGATGTGTTTTAAAAACTACATTTCTAAAACTGCAGAAAAATCATTTGAACATTTTCCAATACAATACGAGATGATAACTAAAGAAATGACTTTTGATGCACCAACAGCAACTTAAATGTATGTTTTTGTCTTTTAAATAATTAATGATGCACATACAGAGCAGGGAGATATATTAAAAACTCGTGAGGATATGAAGTGATATTCTGCACTTTCATTGTGGTTCATTTTTCATTTTTGTGAGACTTGAACCACATCATTTACAAGCATAATTCTGATATTTTTGTCAATACCACCCATAAATCAGCAAATTCTTTAAAAACACATAGCGTGAGAGGTCATGTGTCAGCACAACGTCAGACAGAATTTCAAAATGCAAGTGACAAATTAAAATAACCGCATTTCGCATTTGTGTAAGACGTTTTCGACAGATGGGAAATTCTCTCCTTGCATGTTCAGTAACTCTGCAGTAATAAGGTTTAAAGATGTCTGACCTACGATGGTGGAGAAGCGGCGCGTCGGCTCTTTCCCCGTCACCAGTTTGTACAGTTCGGGATAATACAACTCCAGACTCTCCAGGAAAGCCACATATCCTCGCTCTCCTTTCGTTTGGAGAATGTCCAGCAAGCGGCCTGATGGGACAAAGAGTAAAAACATGAATAACGACACTTTTAATAACTTTAAAACAACCTGAACACAGATGTAACTCATAATGCTCAAAGCCCCTGCTCACAGTTTACCATTTTTCCCCCTCTTCCCGTGTTTTTAAGCTGAATTTGTCCTGCCCCAGTCGATATTTCAGACTTTTAAGCAGCTCATGAGCCCAAAATAAATCAGCTGCACTGTCTGCATAAAGCAATGTGTTTCCAGATAATCAGGAAGTGTGTGTTAGCATGGTAACAGTGATGGCAAAACTCTGCTTTGACTTCTGAAAGTTGTGAAAAGTGCTGATAAATTCATTGCAGTGAATATTTCGGATGTTTGGAAGGTGTAAGGTAAGTGAGGAAAAACTTTGGACCACTGCAATGAATTAAATCTGTTTTTCATGTTTTTTAAGACAGTAAATATAGCAGAGCAGCTTTAAAACTCTGACTAGTAGCTTAGTAGCTACTTAATAAATACCTTAAGCCCTACCCCTTAATTAGTACATCTATATAGGCCTGTCAAAATAATTACTATATTGATTTATGGCTCAATATATTATAAATTCAATCATTTTTGGGTGTCAGTTTGTATCGTGGGCACTTGTTCTTTGTAAAATTGTTTATTTTTCCAGCAAAATGATAAAGTTTGAACTGTAGAAGGTTGAATTATGAACTAAAATTACACAAACTAATTACTTAAGTGTTGCATTCTGCTATTTTTTATACTGCTAAAGAATATTTAACAATACTGTATGTTTAAAATACTTTTTGGACATAACTCTGCTTGGTTTCAGTATTATTGTTTATCATCTATACTGACTACAGCCTAGATCTAAACCTGAATCCTTCTTAATAAACTAGACTAATACTTTGTGCATGCTTTATTAAGACTAAGTAAAGAGAAATAAGCTGGTATTAAAACATTTCGCACTTTCTTTTGCAGTCAGATGGACATATAGTTGTTCATACTTGTGCGGTTTACATTGGAGACCAGCCGTAGCGAGTTGAGGACTTCATCTTCGTCTTGCTCGTCCAGGACCTTGCACTGGCGCAGGTACGGCGTGAGTTTGGAGGGAGAGATGTTACGGGAAAGCTCGTAGCGTTTGCAGTCCACTTTTTCCCATAAACACTCCTCTTCAGACGCAGCCGGCGCACCATTCTCCATCTTTTACACACTGCAACGGAAAATAACTTCAAATAAAAGATGTGAAAGGTGCTTTTTCGGTCTAATAATAGCACTGGCACTGAGTTTTTGGAGGTGTGCAAAAGGTTCGGTTTAAGTCTTGCCGATAAGAACATTGTCAAAAGTTGATGGACGATGAATATTCTCCAGAAAAGTTAGAATTTTTATGATCTATTAACTTTCTGTGCAATACTTGACCAACATTTACAGGGACAAATTTGCACATTTTGATGAATTACACACTTATTACCTTATTACGTTTGTTGTAATCAAAGTACATACATTTTTGTTATATCACCTTTACAGTTGGAAGTGTCTTGATGATATTAAATACTTACTAAAGAGTAAATGAATAACAACAATCTCTTTGACTCCATGTTACTCATTTGCATACACAAAAGCCCTTTGTGAGCTGTTGTTTGGTAATAAATTGATACTATCATATCAGTAACATGAATTAATATGAAATTTTACTCCCACATTCTTTTTCCGCCCCTGTAAAAAACACAGGAACGAGCTCTTTTCTCTCTCCATCCTACACTCAATATCTTTCCTCACTTTTTCACCCGTCTCCACACCGACACATGTGCACATTTCATATTTGCATGTTGTTTGGCTTGTGGGAGTTTATCCATAATCATGCATTGTAACATTAAGTCAACGGTAAAAGCAAATCTCCAGTCCACCTGCTGAGACTAAAGCCGAAACACAACATCGCACAGGGGTAACAGAGAGCAAAAGGTTTCATTCTCTAGCTTCAGATTTGGATAGTAATATCTCGTGACATTTGACATCCGTGCATTCCGGCGGTATCCCGTGCAGAAACTGTACACCGGGCCCAACACTGAAGCTATTATTTTGTCCAAAACTTCCACAGTCATTGCAGATAATGAAAAGTGCACAGGCAGAAGTCTATAGACACGCACACTCAAAACCACACGCATGTTTCCTCTTCTGTTATTTTAGAGTTCTTTACCGAGAAAGAACATCCATACTTCCTCTTTTTCAGACCAGATGCAAGTTGTAAATGGGCTCACTTCTTCTTGCCTCTTCCTGTGGCTGTGCGACTAATCTAATAAAGTGTTTTCCCCTTTTTGGAAATACACTAATGAACTTCGGGCGCGAGTCATTCACGACCACAGCGATTAGCAGTTTTCATGTCACAAAGTAGTTGGGACAGAGCGACACAACACAAAAAAATGCTCAACACTTGATGAAGAGGCTTGGTGTTGGTGAGGCGGGTTTAAGATTCACATAAAAAGTACACATATAATGTATTTAATTTGAGATCGTAATGTTTTGTTAAGATTTTGGGTGTGCAATCCTAATCCTAATCTCTCTGTACCAGTCCCAAACTCGGATAAAAGTACAGCTGCATCAGTGAATCTAGTGAACTTCCATATTATCATTAAAACAGTGCAAAAAGAGGAGGGTTTGGGGGAAAATATGATAAATTATAATGAAAAGCTCGCATTTTAGTCTATGTATATGCTGTTGCATGTTGTAAAGTGGAATTTTATCTTTTTTTTTTTAAGTTTGGAGTGTGTAATCTTTGCTATAAAGTCTCTCTGTATCAGTCCCAAACCTGGATAAAAATACAGAGATACAACAGTGAACATAATGAATTTCCATATTATCATTAAAAACAGTGCAAAAAGAGGAGGGTTTTGCGGAAAAATATGATAAATTATAATGAAAAGCACACATTTTAGTATATGTATATGCTGTTGCACATTGTAAAATTGAATTTCATCTTTCTTTTTTTTATTTGGAGTGTGTAATCTTGCAAAAAAAGTCTCTCTGTGCCAGTCCCAAACTTGGATAAAAATACAGAATTACATCAGTGAATCTAGTGAATTTCCATATTATCATTAAAAACAGTGCAAAAAGAGGAGGGTTTGGGGAAAAATATGATAAATTATAATAAAAAGAACATATTTTAGTCTGTGTATCTGCTGTTGCACATTGTATAGTGAAATTTTATCACTTTTTATAGAAGTTACAAGTTATAGATGAATAAAAAAACATTAATGGTGTATTATGTAACTTTTTATAGGAGAGTCCATCATCTCCATTGTTTTTGCTACACCTAAAATGTTCAGCAGTGTGGCATTAACTTCTATATCCTCATCGAGCAGTGGCAGCACCTGCTTGTCTCTAGTCGGATCTATGGAGAGGCGACCCTCTTCACAGTAAAAATACATGTTTAAGCAATAAACCTGTAACTGAATAACACCATAAAATATCGTGAAGGACCCCCCACCAGAAAAGCTACATATTGTACAGTGTTCTCTATCAAAACACTTATATTGCAATACTTTTTATCTTTTTAATCCAGCATCTGTGTGATTTAATTTCTACAAGGTTTAAACAAAACAACCACATAACCAAACACATGACTCAAACCGGCACGCTGCATTGTGACCCATATTCTCTATGCTCATTGTCTTTCTCACTTTAAGATCGCTGTTACTTTTGTCACCTGAATAAACAGACTAGGCCACACGCTCGATTAAGAATCTTTCACTTGCTAAATGTGTAACCACCCTGTCGACAGATGCAATCAAACGGATGACAACTCTGTACTAGCATCACAAATGACAATCCAAAGTGAATCTATCGGCAATCAAAGCACTATTCCAGGTGCTATGCCCAAGTAAACTGCAGTCACGTTAAATATGGAGCAGAGAATACATTATCACATACTGTAGATCCGGTATCTATTATGAAACCAGGCTGGGAAAGAGAAACTTGATGCAAACTATCGCTGCAGTGTGTCAGTGTGTCAGTGCTGAAGGTAGAGATACATGTGCATAAGAAATTAAAGCTGTTCATTGTCATTATGGGACAAATAACCACATTTTATTGGCTAATTGTGTTTGTAAAGTCTACTTATCCTTTGTTAATTCAAAAGTAGCGCACAAGTTTTCTCCTGTGACCTGCAAACACTGTGAAGCTGTACCTCCAGTGAATGGAGCCTTATCTTTTGTCAGTATTCAGATATGATTATTTGCAATATTTGAATATCACCCAGCATAGTAAAAGTTGTGAACAACAAACAAAATGTGTACACAGTGCTAACCATAGTAACCCTTGTTGGCTGAATGCTGTAACTATTTTATTTTGTCTACCCTGTGAGATGGGTGTCGTGCCTGCTGGGAGTTATAAAACACTGTGCAATCCAGCCTGAAGTTTCAGTTCTATTGACTTCTCCTGCACCAACTAATCAAAGTATTAATTAATTTGTTATTAACTAAAATTTCAATCATGATTTTGAGGAGAAGACTTCATATTCGATACCGGTTTAGATGTAATGAGAATAAAAACACAATTCTTCTTAGACTAATTTCTTTTCAACTCAAAATAATAAGTTGCGTTAATAGCCCTATGAGGTTTTATAAAGTTCTGGTATAGATCAAAAAAACTTTAGAACTATTCAGGAAAGGTCCATTATTGTTCAGTAAAAGTAAAGCTCAGATTGCAAACTGATTGAAATGATTCTGTAGTTTTGATTCTACTTTTAGTGCTGATTCATTTTTGCCTCTCTCGTATAGGCTCCAGTTTAGTTCTAGCCTGATTTGAGAGGTTTTATCGTGAAATAATTCCCAGCAACACTGGCCCTAAGACAGGGACAAGTTAGTCACATACATGAGAAGGATTTTCACTATCAAGTTCATTTTTTTAAAACAATTTCCTGTTATTGCAGTGTGCCATGGTTAACAGAGTTCAAGTGTGTGATGTTACGTTGGTGTGGAAAAGTTCTCTAATTTTCCTTTACATTTTATTCTGTTTACAGTTTACTATGTTTTTCATTATGTAATCTCACATTGTTGCTGTTTTTTTGGCTTTTTGAGTCATTTTACCACAAAACAAACCCCTAACCCTTCGCTGTACTCCCCCTACTTTTTCTCGTAAGGTCTCACCACACACTGAGTCCAGGGGCTGCGTCCTGGGGCTGCGTCCTGGGGCTGCGTCCTGGGGCTGCGTCCTGGGGCTGCGTCCTGGGGCTGCGTCCTGGGGCTGCGTCCTGGGGCTGCGTCCTGGGGCTGAGTCCAGGGGCTACGCCCAGGGGCTGCGTCCAGAGGCTACGTCTAGGGGCTGCGTCCAGGGGCTACGTCCAGGGGCTACGTCCAGGGGCTGCGTCCAGGGGCTGCGTCCAGGGGCTGCGTCCAGGGGCTGCGTCCAGGGACTGCGTCCAGGTTCACTGCAGCAGGCCAGGCCGGGGCTGATGGGCACAGGATTGGTTTAAGTGTATATACGACACAAAAGCTTCATTGTTAAACTCACAATATAGAAATCTGATACAACGGTTTTCTGTAAGAGGAAGTAAAAAGTAAAGGTCAAACAGGTACAAAAGGGGCAATAGTTTGTCTGGAAAATGGTTCTCAAAGTCACACTCCAAGTAGCACACTGGCTTCTTCTAATGATACTCCAGGAGGGATTTGCAGTTTTCAGTTTTTTCTGACCATTTAGAAAAAAATCTTAGTTTGCATGTGCACAAATAATGAATGAATTTAAACTTATTAACACAAACTACAAGGTTATTTTACCAAAAATATAAAAATAAAAAGTCACAGACTTATTTCCCATGACTGTGTTTCTCGTTTTACTTTTCTCTGGGAGCTACTGTCCCCTGCACCTGCTGCTGGAATCCCAAATATTTTAGGTCCAGATAATGCACTCTTCATGATTGAGAGGTTACAGCACCGAGCCAGTGAAAATGTTGCACTGAAATACTAATCCAGAAGATAAAAACCCATTCAAATAAACTGTAAATATGTTTGGTCTGCAACTCCAAAGTTATATTTTTGGGAATATTTGATTTGGTTGACTGAAATTCTTCTAAATAATGGCCTATAACTAATAGCCTAATGAAGTAACAAATCTGAATGGGTGAATACTTTATAATGGGATTATTTCTTTTCAACAATGTGCATACATGAAAATATACAATTAAATTCCATGTTGCCATTGTGTCAAAAACAGCACAGAGTCTACAGGATCTTAGGGTTTAAGTGTCACATAAAACCCCTTAATCTAAACTTAGACTCTAAATTGCAGACGTGAGATTTGTCTTGTAAAGTCCTAAAATGTACTTGTTTTCTTACCTGCAAAGTGCAAAGATCCGAAGCCCAGACAGACTTTGTAGACCTTATAGACTCCCGCGCTCAAAACGTGGTTAAAATGAGATTACTTCGGTTTGTTTATCCTAAAATCAAGTTGTCTCCATTTGTAGAAGGGAGAGCAGCTGAAGACCAAAGTCAGGCATGGGACCAGTGCGTGCGGGTGTGTGTGACAGACGGAGGAGGTGGTGTGGAAATAAGATGAGCGCACTGAGGTGAGGAAGAACGCCCCGCTGCAGCCTGTGTGCAGCACACTATCACTTATTTTGGAAACTTTAGTTGATGTGCGTGTCACTTTCACCAAATAGTGACAGACTGAATTTTTAGTCTACTAGCAGTCTGCTTCTCGGTGTATTTGAGTCATGTTCCACTTTTGTTTTGTGGAAAAAACAACTTTTACTGGGGATTAATCTCTTACACCTGAAGCGTTATAATTATGAGAATAAAGTAAAAAATCAAATACTTTACAATAAAATAAATAAAAAAACATTTGTAATATGCATTTATACGCAATTGTTTTTTTCCCTGTGTTTCTCTGTCGGGGCCGGAACTAAAGTCTCGGTTGTTGTTTCGTTCCGGACGTGTTTTTTGAGCGCACTGTTTATGTTCGTGCCGTGGATCTGTCTGTTCGCTTCGGAAACAAGATTTACTAATGTCTCTTCTTTAACATGTATTCTCACGGATCTGAAAGTTTAATAAAACAGGCAAGGTGAGGAAATCCGATTTAAAGATTATTACATTTACTTTGTGTGTTTATGCCTTTACTTCCTCAGCGATGCTAGCTCTACAACATGCTAATCTATTATAAATGCTAACGTTATTGTACTGCATTTGCCATTGACAGTTTTTTAAAATTATATTTTTATTGATTTTGCAGGAAAAAATGTGCATACAGTGTACAATTGACACACATCTTTTTTTTCTTATAAAGAAAATAAGATTAACAATAACACATCTGAGCAGCAGAACAAAAAAGGGGAACAATCACATTTCGACATTTGGATAAAATCAGATCTTAGTGGTTTTACAAAATCCAGCCAGTTTTTCCATATATTCTCAAATTTTTCAGTTTTTAATCTTTAAGTATATGCCAGTTTCTCCATAACATAAAGATCATGCATCACATCAACCTAGTTTTCCATTTTTGGTGTCTCTGTGCTTAATCATTTCTTAGTAATACCTCTTTTCCCCGCAAACCACATGATCCTAAACATTCTCATACTCAAGTTCTTTTTGCAATTAGCATTGAGTTTGCCCAAATAGAACAATTCAAAAGTATAAGGAAGGTCAGCATTGAGTACTTTATCTACACATTTCTTTAAATCTGCTCAGTAAATCTGTCCCGAGGGACAAGTCCAAAAAATATGAACATGATTTGCCACCTCTTCTCCAAAGTGTCTCCAACAGCTCGTCTCTCGATACTTTGTCTGAGCCAGAGCTCTAAAAAATCTCACTACATCGCTCCAGCCATGCTCTCTCCAAATGAAAGATGATGTTATTTTCTAAATATGTTGATTAGCCTCGTTCCATTTCTCCTCTGTCAAATGTATATTTTTGCTTCAACTTCCCATTTCCTTTTTATAAATATTGTGTGTCTTCACTTTTTAAGTTTTCTAACCCTATGCCTTTGACATCATTTTTTTGTTTTGTTTGGATTGGTATAATTGTCAGATTTTTATCTTTGAGGCATGCTTGATCTGTTTTATTCTATTCAACTATCGCTCTTGAGTAAATGAGTTGCCACTAATTATATTTTAAACCTGGTTAGCCTGACCTGCTGTTTTATTCTCAGGGACATTCAGGAGTCTGAGCTAGAGAAGTTTTACAGTAGACTGTTAAAACTGCTCCAGGGGAAGGATCTTGGACATGAGGCTGTGGACTCGTTACAAAGATTGCACCTCATCCTGTCAGCCACAAAGTTCACCAGGAAGTAAGATGCAATCATTGATCTCACTTGATTGTCTGATAAACATGTGCTGACTTGTTAACATTTTTAATGTTTGTAAAATCTCTTTGGCCTGAGTCAGCCAGTAGAAAATAGTAGTAAACTATGAATTGTATCAACCATTCTCAACCATTCAGTCTCAGACAATCATATTTATCTTGGCTCCGATGGGCAACATACAATCAGTGATAATTACGTAACTTAAAGTGAATAATCTATGCTAATGATAAGTGTTTTAATGTGCAGTCAACATGTTCATGATTTATGTCTGATCTATTGACAGATTGCCTCCAGAGCTTCACAAAAAGATTTTCTCCCTCATCTCCTCACCTTCAGAGCAGTTTCAGATCCTGGGCTCAGCTGTCCTTAGAGAAACACTGCCACTGTCTGATCAAGATGTGAACTACATCCAAAATAACCCAAGTGTTTTGAATAGTCATGTCACTGGTCTGCTGCTTGCACATGTGAGCAAATTCATTACATTATTTTGTGTTTTGTTAAGGTACCATAACAAAAATGAAAGTGGACTCATTTTTTCTTCTTAACCGCCACAGGCCAGCTACACAACTGTCCTGACATTTTTCTGTGCTCAGCTTGTGCGTAGTCTGGAAAGTCGACATTCAGAAGCACTATCTCACTCACAAACACACACTTTGCCAATCCTCAATAGTATTCTGACACATCGGCCTGAATGCTTAACAGAAGGTAATGCATAAATGACAATAATTAACTATTAATAAGAGTTAATATATGGCTTCTAAACATTAACTATAAGCACCCGTTACAGAGCAAGTGACAATCCTGAGTAAAAAGCTTGTGGATTGGCTGCGCTATGCCAGCATCACTCAGGCAGCTTCCCCTGGTGGATTTTTCTCTGGAAGTCGGTCAAGACAGGTGGACATGTAAAAATGTAGTTTTATTTTTTTGTTATTTTTTGTTAAGCTAAATGTTTTGTGTGCTTGTTTCCCTTAGCCTTGCCCTATTGCAGAGTTAGATGGAACTGTGTCTGGAGACTTTTTTACAGTGTTGTGTGTGGGCCAGGGTTTCACTGAGGACCAGTGGATGAATGTCCACTCTTTCTCCATATTGCGCAACTGGCTTCTCACTTACCACTCTGTTTCCAATTGCAACAGTGCCGCAGACACAGGTATGACCTATCTACTCAAGTCCATTGCTACACCAGTTACCTGAATGTGACCAAATAGAATATAATGTGACAGTAGCAAAGACCAGCTTTTAGCCTGCACTGTTATGCCTCAGTTATTACATGCTCTGTTTTCAACATCTCCAGCAGCCAGGCTACAGTACAGCCTCTCGCTATCCCACTCACACTCTCTCTCCAATGGTAAGATATAGTGTGTGTGTATCTCCTTTGCATCTTTGAGATCTTTGTATAAACTAAGCAAATTATTTTGTTAACTCATGGGGAGCACATCAGTATTGCACACATTTCAAGTGGCTTTAACAAACTTTAACTGTTCCTAATCAACTTGTCTAATAACTTCTCACCGGCTGAAAATTAATTATGTGCCTTCTAACTCTTTCACTTGTGTGTTTAATACAGTTTGGAGTAATATGAATAATTCACAATGATGTGTCATGGTGATGTGGCAAATGTGGGTCATAGAAGTTAAACAAATGTGTTTTCATAACTGTCTGTTTTTCTAACCAAACATGATTTTGTATATTCAATTTGTTAACATAATGTAGTATTAAATGCAATATTAATTGTAATTTTGCTGTGCCAATTTCACCATGACTAGTGCCATTGGACAGTGTAGGTTTTGGACATACATGTACATTTCTCTCTTGCAGATGATCGCTCTGTGGATGGGTCTGTTATCTCCATAGTTTCAGCCACTTCGTCCTCCAGTCGCGTCCTTCCTCCAAAAGAACGTCTGAGAGAGAAATCTTTCCAGTACTGCCAACGCCTCATAGAACAGAGCGATCGCAGTGAGTCTCTTATGTTTCCATGTCTGAGGATAAGACCTGATGCCCTGTCTGCATATTCATTCATCATGTAGCCTTAAACTGATATTTTTATGTTCTGGTATGATTACAAACTGATCATAATGGACAAATACTTTTTTCAGAGGCCCAAAAGAAGGCGGACAGTGATTTGCAAAAAGCTGTAAGTCACCAAAACCTTTTTAAATATGTATTTTTCATAATAAATATAAATTTCTTGATGTTTTTGTCCAGTGCCTTGTAGAAGCAGTGTGTATCCTGGACGCCTTATGTTTAGAGGACTGTTCGCTGGTTTATCGTGCGTTCCCCTGTATAAAGGCTCTTTACGGCCGCCTCAGCTCTGACTTATCCCATGCCCGGGTCCTGTTACCAGTCGCACAGTTCTACCTCAACCATGGTCTGTTACTTAACTACATCTTAATGATATCTGCTCTTCTCCATATTATACTGACTGTTTTACTGTTATATGCCCCTCTGTATTAAGGTGAGATGGCAGCAGTGGACTGTGAGTGCATGTGGCAGCTGGTGTTTAGCCGTTTTCCTGCTGAACTTTTCAATGACCCTCTACTGGCCCATGAGTTTCTGCGATTCGTTCGACAAAACATCCAAAATCTGCCAGTCAAAGTACCACAGTACACTAGATCGTTCCCAAACTTGCTCAAGGTGCATACAATACCAGAAACAGGACTGTGTTAATTAATGTTGAAAAATGAAATGCGTGTTTGTTTATTGTATTTTTAGTTCTTGGCCTGGGACAGTCCAGCAATGATAGACGACTATGTAGATTTGCTGCCCTCTATGGTAACTACTGGAACTGCATTGGAGCTGTTGCATACTCTGCTCGACTTACCTTGCCTTTCTGCCACACTAGTCCTACAACAAAGGTATCAAGACTTTTACTGTCAATATTCTGCATTCAAATTTACCAAAGTTTCATATTATATTATGTTGTAAAGGTCTGTCCTGCTACCTATAACTGAGCCAAACACTCGTGGTATTAAGGCCCTGGATGCCTTTAGAAATCCCACTTTCCGAGGTTTTTTTCTGTTCCTGCTCAGAAACGAGGCAGGCTCAGGTAATCATAGCTCGTATGTGTTGATCAACAAACACTTAATAGTTTAATAACTTTTAAAACTTATAATTTTTAGGAGATACTATTGACCGACTGGGCGTCCTGCATGATTTACTCATTGAGTCTGCTGATTGGCCGAGAGTGGTGCAGTGTGCGCAGACTGTTCCTGTACTGCTGCATATATTTTTCAACGCAGTTATAAAGGTGAGATAGTAGTGAAGTAATAATTTTATATGACATGTAAAGCATGTTCTGTATTTAATTAGTCTGTTTTTTAGGTGGCGGATGAAAAGCTTTTAGCCCAGTTGATCCTGGTGCAGCTGGAAAGAAGCAGTCTCCTCCTTAAAGTTCCCAACTACATGAATGAAATTCATAGGTGAATTATTGAAGTCTTTTTTTTTTTCTGGGGCCCTGTACACGTTGCCTAAAATGACCTGTGTCCTGACTTGCTCTATCCATGTCTTGCAGGGTGTTTAGCTACCACCTGCTGAAACTATGTAAACTCCACCCTTCCCTCGTGGTCGACCAATCACACGAGCTGCTGGATTTTGCTGGAACCACATCCAATGTCTACAATAAAGAAGAACTTTACACTCATGTTGTAAGAGATGTGCTGATTTACAAAACTAGATCATGTTTGTGTTTATTGGAACTATTTCAGCATACTTGATTTGACCCCTGTAAGCTAAACACAAAACTGTTTTTCAGGTGTGGGTGCTCGGAGAGTACCTCTCTCTTTCTTGTGACTCCCGCTGTTCTGTCAGACATATCACTTCTTGTTTTGAGGCGCTGGAAGCTGTGCTGTTTGAGATCACTTCCTCTGCCCCACCTCCAGGGGGCATGTGTCCTAACCCCAGAGTCATTACAACTCTGATGAGTGCTCTCGCTAAATTGGCCTCAAGATCTCATGACCTTATCCCAAGGTTATACTTCATGTAATGAGTATTTATCATTTTCACAGAACTTTATTTTAACTGTTTCTTGACTTTTTAGGGTTTCTCTGTTCCTGTCTAAGCTGCGGACTGTTACCAGAAGTGGCTCGGTGGCCTGGTGCTCAGATGATGATGACCTGGTTTCCATAGTAACAAGAGGGGAGGAGCTATGGTCATTGTTGAAAACCCCTGGTGTGGCCCAGAGCGTCCTGACTCCACCTCCTCATGTCACAAAACCACAGTGGCACAGAGACAGTAATGTGGCCATGCCTCTTCGCCTGCAGACCCTCACCAGCCTCATGCAGCCGCAGTAACATACTCTGCTCTACCTCACTGCACGTTTGTGAAGGAAATGAACCAAATCATTCATGTCAAATCTGTTTTTGAATATGGATTATGATGGCACATAAATACAAAGAACAAATTCATCATTGTACACATTTTTAATACAGTATTTGTATTATAATTTCAAAATTATGTATTACAAAATAGCTCTTTTGATTAAAAAAAGTCTTCTGATTAAAACTCTACCTGAGTGTTTTAAATACAGAAACAGAAAAGCCCAGATTGTGATCTACACATTACTTGAGGCATGAAAACAATGAAAGAAGTTTAAGAATCTATAGGACATAAAATATACACAAATGGTAGTTTTTAGTGTTGAAAAAGTCTCATTAAAAAGTGATTCTATTTAATAATATAATTTAGAAACTATTGTTTTCCAGCACAATCAATTTATACAAAATGATTTTATGCAACTCAAAAATAAAGTGCCACAGAATCATAACCAGACCAGCTCGCTCTCATGATACTGCTGTGTATAAAAGCACTTCTGATCAATGGAAAAAGTGTTTTGTCGGCAAGGCCAGATGTGCACACAGGAACATCTGTTAAGGGATCATAAAAAAACACTGACCTTGTTGAAAGTTGGTCACTTTTAGATTAGCGCCAGTGCAAAGTCGCGGAATGTCTCTAATTCAAGTAATGGCACACTGCTTGGAATGTATTAGAGAAATACTTCTGGCTTTAGCTCACACAGTGGGTGGTGCTGTAATGCCCTGTTTGACATTGTTATTTTGCATATAGATAATGGCTGGTCCTATGTTTTGGTCCCTAATGATCAATAGCAGCTACACCACCGTCCCACAGTGTCGTCCTGTCACCTGGAGGTCTGCAGTGGACCCGGGACATACAGGTACTTCCATATGGCGTAATAGTGCACGCCCGCTCCAGCTGCCACAAACAAGTGCCAGATAGCGTGAGCAAACGGAACCACGCCGTCACTCTTAAAGAAGACCACACCCACCACGTACAAGAGCCCGCCCACCGCCAGCTCGCCCACACCTGCACGCTCCACCTGGAAAACACACGCAAGGTAAGGTTAATATGAGGTTATGGAAAATTTAACACCAGCCTGTTTTGACAAGTGTAACAGAGATGATGTTTTCTTTTTACGAATTCACAGATTTTATTTGATATACTGTATTAATTGGGCTTTAATTATTTTTAGACAAAGAATTTACCCCTGAACTAGAAGAAAATAGCAAAATAGGGGTGTGATTACTGTGTAGAGATCTACGCTTCCCCAGCTTTTCTGATTTCTGATGCTCTTGTCTTGTTCATTGTCTTTTTTTCACCCTCTAACCTAAGCTTTATTTTAGAATAGAATAGGGGAAGCATGTTCCTGTATTTTACTACAGGCGTGTGGCTGGTATGGCCCAAACATCCTCAATAGATGGAAAGATGTGAAACAATAGACTCAAGGAAGTTGCTATTTTTATGTAATTATGAAATGTCCATACTAAACATCTGGACTTTTAAATCCTTGTCTTTTTTTCACACAATAACAGGAAGGAAGCATTTATTTGCCAAAAACGAGACACAGAGTCAGAGCTCGTGGCTGTTTGCTCTTACCATAGACAGGATGACCAGTGCCGGCACGGCCCCCATGGACACATAACCCAACAGTTCGAGCAGCTTGTACCTGTACAGTTACCAAAAACGCAACATGAGACAACAAAACATCAACGTTCAACACCACACGCCATTGTTTTTGCCTTAAGCATTGGTCCCTGGTGTCTGGTGTCAAAGCAGGACAAAGGTTGAAGAAGGGACTCGGTTACCTCTCGTGGAAGAAGAAAACATATAAGGACCCGACACAAGCCATGACCCAAATCAGCCAGCGCATGTGACAGGCCCAAGGTCCGAGCTCCCGCAGCATCAGCCTAAACAAACACAGTCCGGGCCGTCGTCTAAGATTTGAGTAATAATACTACATATGTGCGAGTACGAATAAGGACTCACCAAGGAGAGTAGGTGGCAGCTATGAAGAAGTAGATGGCCATTCTGTCACACATGTGGAAACGCTGCTCAACTTTCCTGGTAAATAGAAGATTTTCCATAGAGAATAAGTATTTTATTGCTTGTGTTTTCCAGTAAATTAACCAAATTTGGCTTTATCTATGTTAACCCAGTTTTACACGATAGAAAAGAATCACATTTTTTTCTCCTCATATTGATTGATTTAAATCTGCTATTGAATTTTGTATTATTTTCAAAAAGACAGATTTTTTAACATTGCAGTTTAATTCAAAAATAACCAAATTTCTTTCTCCAAAACCACACTCTTTACTGACAGAGAACAGGCTGGAATTGGATCGATTAAAAAAGAAACCAAGTTTTTTGTTGCTGATTAGACCTGAATGAATTTTGATGTTAATTAAATACAAAATAATTTCCCAATTCCAGATAGCCCTGTCTTTTAGATAATGTAAAAACACACTGACATCTGCAATATAGAGGGTGTCACATTTCAAAGAGAGAGTCTGTATTTTTGTAATAACACCTTGTCAGATCTGACCTTGAATTTTCCATAAACACTGGCGTTTGTTGTGTCTTTTGGGTTTGGCCATATTTCTCAGTTCAACAACATGGGATCAGTTCATATGAGCATCACACATTCTAGTCACTGCGTGTAGTGTAGTGAGTCGTGTAACATCTGTTGTTTGCATCACATCTTTCTGGCATCATTATAATTAACCTAACAGGGTGTCTATGCAGTGATAGACATCTGGTCTGGATTATGTACGCACCGGAGATGGCCGATTTTCCAAGCAGCAGTGTGGAAGAGAGTGGAGGTGACAAACAGACCGGTGAGGCCGCTTCCATAGAGCCAGGCAGCAACGCGATGCCATTGGTCCACGGACAGGAAGTGCAGCACCGACCCACCGACGAGGCTGGGGAGGATCCAGAACTATGGACACAATGATAAACAATATGACTGTACAAAGTTAGTAAAACTGTCTGAACACAGCCGTAATGATGTAAAAGGCTGATAATCATAAACTCCCCCCTTGTTTTATGTTATTCAAACAGAGACAGAGTCAATATCATCTTAGACGAACAGGTTTATTCAAAAAAAAGTAAGACTAGAACCAGTAAAACACATCATTGTGTTTGTGTTCGAGGGGTTACTCTGGGGAACAACCTCGATGATAAATTAAAAAGCTCCTACACAATAGAAGCTTTTAAAAAGACGTATTAAACATGACTTTTTGAAAAGTGCAGGACTCAGGAATGATCCGTGTGAACTGTCATGTTTGTAGTTTTTCTTTTGTACATATTGAGTCATATGTTGTACAACTGTTATTAATGACTTAATTATTTTTATTTATTTATTTCCAGACATTTCAGTCTTAACTGAAGGAAACAAATCAAAATACACAAAAGTCTGAAAAAGGCAGAAGCCCGATCTTCTGGCGCCTTCCCCTTTTATACTAAACATAAAGAGCTGCTGCTTTTACAATGTTCACAAAATAAAAGAATAGAACATAATTCATCATTCAGTACCACTGTATGAATTCATCATTTTCTTTTTATACAAACTTTTGAAATGGCTCAATATTCTACAGTCTTTGATATTTTCTTCTAACCTGTTCCACATTTCCTCCATCAGCTGAAACACAGAGTTTTACGTTTGTTCTAACTCTTGTTTTTTGAAATACCTCATGTCCTCAAAGATTATAAACATTATCTCGATTTTTAGACAGATCTTGAATATGAAATGGTAAATGTTTATTCATCATTTTATACATAAATTGTGAGGTTCTATAGTCTACCAGCTCCTTGAATTTCATTGTATTTTTTTGGGTGAAATATTCATTTGTATAAGTCGTGTATTATTAAATAAGGCATTCGCTCATGATAGAAATGTTATGTACAACCTTATACAAGTGAATCATGTTTGATTTTGAATGTAATGACGAATAAAAATAAAAAAATAAAACTTTACATTAGACTGCACAAATGAAAATAGCCTGTCAGAGATATTTGTATAGTGTATAATGTGTTATGATCCAATAAAAGTGTAATAAGTCACACTGATGGACTTAAAGACACTTGGTAAGATCTTTTTCTCTCATCTGTAGTTCAAAAACATTGCACCGTATAATTCAATATACTACATATAATTCAAATATACCAGACTTTATAAAAGGTCCAACATTTGTTCCACTGTCCAGTTCATCTCAGCAGAGGATGTTATGCCTCTGGAAGCTTAGCCGTCATTATGTGCGTGTTTTCTCAATGATTTCTTTCATGTTTATGTGTTTGATTCACTGTCCTCGCTCTCACAGCCAGAGGCCTCCGGGGATTACAGCAGATTAGAGAGTGCTACAGGCTGAATCACAGATTATCAAATGCATTCAAGAGCCCACCTCCTCACAATCCTCACGGCCGTCCCTAAATCCTAAGTCCTAAGTATTTCTTAAAGGGTCTTGTGTGTACTTACTCCATGTGTGGCACAGTTGGCTGCATGTTCGTATTCAGTGGGCTGGTATCTTTTACTGGGTGGCACTCTGCAGTTCATAAATCTAGAGATGAAAAGAGAAAGGATTTTAAGGGGGGTATGCAAAGGCCAAATGCTGGTTCAGTGGTTAATAAGTAACTGTGTGTTTACGGTTTGGAAAGTACAAGTTAAAACATCAGGAGTAGACTCACCATACAACTAAAATCCATGTATCTACGGGTTTGGATGAGACCCACTGAGCGCTTGGTGAATAATGACAAATCAAGGCCTTTGTCATAGTGATTAACAATTTAAAACAACATCTTTTAAGTCCTGTTAAACTGAGACCCCTGAATGTCAAGCCCATCAAACTTTTAATACAAAATACTCAACCTTATAAGATATTTGTGCACTATAGTAACCAAGCTACTCGGACAATACGTGCCTTTTACATGATCATTATCCATTTGTCATTTCTTGTTTTTTGTAAAATGTACAGAAAACTTGTAGTAATTTCAATGATATAATGTTATTGACTTGTCCTATTGTTGAATTCATTTGTGCAGACTTCTGTTTATTCCTGTGGCCTAATAATATTTTTATTTGACTCTGTTTTATAGCGAGGTTAAATGTACATTAATGATTTTTAAGTGTAACCATGGCAACTGTTTTCGCCACTGCAGGATCCCACTAACCACTGACCATTAACGGCATTTGCATTTTGGCTGCACTTGGACAGACTTACTCCATTCATGGTTAGTGCTCATGTTGGTTTTAATCAGCAGTTAATCCTGTCTTACACAGGGGAAAAAAAACACATCTGGAGCTGTTATGAAATCATGTTTCACACGTCAAGAAGCACACGAGGATTCAAAAAGCAGTGATGTGCTGGGCCACAGGTGTTTGTTGGTCGGCTGTGTTATTTGATTATATATAACAGTCATAAACATAAACTGGATTTATCTGGAACATTCTGCAGACAGAAGATTGTAGTCAAAGCAATGAGATAATAAAATGGAAAAAATGTACAAGGATATAATCATGGCTATTTAAAGTATAGAATAGAATACAATAAAATGAATAGCACTGGTTAAGGTTGAATTTTTCTTTGGATGTGTATGCAAATGTGACTGAACCACTACGGCCTTGTAAATTTAAAAAGCTTAAATGATTCTGTGTGTCTGAAAAACTAAAATGCAGCAAAAAAAATGCAGCACGCTGGTAACATATGCTTTGAAACCCAAATGAAATCATTTTGCATGACCTTCTTTTTTCTATCCAGTGCTCTATATTTGGACCCAGAGCTCTGCCTTGTCTGTTTCTGTATTGTGGCTCCATCAATGGCCCTGAATGCCACACTGTGAGTCTCTCTAATCAGTTATGACAGAGCGGTGTGAGTGCGTGTTTGTTGTGTATGTGTGTAATGATGTGAAAGGAAAAGGGAAGGGGGTGGAGGGCGGGTGTAGTAGAGGAGGGAGGATGTGATCAGAGGGGACATTGTCATCATCAGACTTGCACTATCCCTGCTCAGGCCACACAGTAAACCTCTACACGTGAATCCTGAGGTGGAGGTGGATGAAGGGGCCTGGTACAAGTCTATACCAGCCTCTTAGTGCATGTTACCTACAGCAGGTTTCAAGCTTTTAAGAAGATCTGCACAAGTATGAGAGCATTTGTGCAACAAAAGACTGTTTAGAGATCAGTGCTGCTTTTATTTTTAGAGATCTACTTATCCGCCATGAGGCCGGGTTTGCATAATGATTATAAAACATGATGGTAACAAAAGGCCTTTTTGATTATGTATTTTGATAATAGAATGAATATGAATATATTTAAATACAGTATAACTTTCGAAATGTTTTGCCTTTGCCAATATAAATGGAGAATTGAGTCAGACTGAATTTTACCCAGACAAACATGATGAGCTGCAGGAGGTGAACCTGCCCCTGACCGAGAGGCTGAAGTGAAGTGACCATCAACAAGACCAGGGCAGATATTCTAGGAGAATGTTAATCATGTGTTAATAAATAAAATATATTTAAACACTTGCATGGCAAGATTTTTTAGGCTATTCAACACAATATGAAGTGGAAACTTTTTTTTTTTCTTCAAATGAGTAATGATACAGTTCATATTAAAGGAGAACAGTGTATCTGATTCTTAGTTGAAACATAAAGACTAAAGTGATGATCAAACAAAATAAGATTCTGCTTCTTAAATGTTTTATTATTTGCTTCTTACACTTTGTGATTTTTTGTGTATCACTTTCTGCTCCTCAGAGTGACTGAGCCAAACTGCACCAAATAGTTTCAGTTTGGAATTGCATTTTAAACTCCAAATAAACGTGTCTAATATAATGCAGGTTTACCCGTGCGTCATTACGCACGGACGCACTAAACTGGCCCCATGTTGGTGCCAAATCCATGGTTTACAATTACGGTAAGTTTACCTTCCAAATTTGGTCTTCTTAAAGTCCATCTCGTCCTGTGTGCGCGCTCTGTCTGTGGACTACGCCAGAGAGCGTCGTCTCCTCCTACGGATTCCCCATTCCGGATGTCCCACCGACGCACGTCCAGGCGCATAAGTCCCGCGGCTGCAGGAGCTGGAGAACGCAGCGGCACGGGCTTATTTCATGTGAGGACAGAAGTAAAAGTGTTGTTTTTGATGCGCTGCTGACTGATGACACTTTAGTTGAGACCGTGAGTTCGCAGGATGTTCCACGGGACTGGGTTTGTAACCCCTCCTCTGCCCCCTCCCCTCTCCCCCTAATGGCTCATGATAAGAGAGCAACAAACAGCAGCCCCTCCCCACCACACACGACCACTGCTGCCCGCCTTTCTCTCAATTTATCCACTTTTACCTCGGATCATGGATAAAACTGGTACAGGTCCAAGTGCAGTTTGGATGAAACAGATGAAAGTGCGCGCCTCAACTTCAGGACGCGCTCAGTCCACTCTCCTGATGGATTTATGGATAAATAAACATGATCCAGTTATGCAGCTGCAAACACACAGCCTGTGCTTACACTGTCAAACATGTTCCTCTTTTTAACCAAAATGTTAAACTGTTCAGAGCTGTGTGGACAGCTCTGCCCTGGAACATTTAAGAAAAGTCTCAGGAGCAAACAGAAGATGATTTTTGACCTGATGTTTTAAGTTTGCTACAGTAAATGATACAAACAGACTCAGACAGGGTCTCCTGTTGTGTGTTTTTAATGAGCAATCCTTATTCTGGAAACACACTGTAACACACAGACAAACTGCCCAGGAGAACTCGTGGATCTTCAGCCACCTGCAGCCTCTAAAACACTGATGCCTTTTCTATCTAGTGTTTTAATTATACCAAACCTTCATGAGTCTGTATATTTGTGTCAAACTTATTGTTCACTGTTCCAGACTGCAAATTGTCAGAGTAAAATCATAAAGTCCATGTTGGTCCTTCTGTCTGTGCAGCAGTGTGTTTGGAGAAGAAAAGAGCATTATCCAGGCCTGTTTTATATAACACATCCATGTTTGCACTGTTTCTGATGCTGCTGTTGTATATATTTTCTACCTCTAAGTATTTTATTTTTAAGCATATCTTTTTTAACTTTGTGCATGCCCTTATTTGTATTTATTCGGTGTGTTTTTATGTTTCACTTTATCACCAAAGTAAGTTCCTAGTCTGTGAGCTGTGTTCACTGACGATGGCAATAAAACTTCTGATTCTGATTCCAGTTGTGCTGGACCAGTTTAAATGATAATAATTTAAAGAGCAGTATAGATCTCTATTTTTTCTTCGACACCTTGGCAGTGGAAACATGTCAAGGTATGACACAAAAATACAGGCCTGACTATAAGAATGTTTAAATTATTAAATATGAAGCCCTAATGAACCTAACTGGACTAATTTATCTGATACTTTTGCATCTATCATGGAATTAAAACAAACAGGGCTTATGTACATCGCACAATTAGACTACAGAATAGATCAGGGGTCTCCAACCTGCAGCCTGGGAGTTACCTGCAGCTCTCCACCATCTTCCAGGTAGCTCACCAGAGGATTTCTGGATTATATGCATTGTGCTGAATAACGCAAATTTGATTAATTACCAGTGTAAATGTATCATTTGATTGCATAACTCTGTGCATTAATAAATTAATAATGGTTTATGTTTTTAGGTATCTAGCTCTACTCCATGTAAAGTTATATTGACTCAGTTTCTTTCGACACTGACAGTAGGAGCTTTTTGACATTTTTGTTTTGTAAAAACAGCTCACTGGAGAAAAAAGGTTGGAGACCCCTGGACTGGATAGTTCAAAATAAATCTTTTCTGGATAGCCACATTTTTCTATTAAAATATAATCATTTTAATAGTTGGAGCCGTTTTAAAAATAGAGATATGAGTCATTTTCAAAGATCACAGTTTCTACAGCTACTTTTCACTTGCCATGTTCATCAAATGAGACAGAGGCTCTTTGTGATGGTTGTGCTCTGGTTACCATAATTCTTAAAAGAATACGCCTTTTAAAAAAACAAAGATTACTTACATTTGAAATATATATCTGTGTGATTTAATGGACTCCTTTTTGGTTCCATGCTGAAGTTTGAGTGGAGTTAAAGTTATTTTATCAGAAGATTTAAAGGGCTCCTGTCTCTTTAAAAAGTGTCGCAACTCCACGTTGGCGCATGCGCAGTAGCAGAGTTCAACAGCCTCAGTGAAAAACAACAACAACACTACAGAGGCTAAAGAGATGGCCCCGTGAAGAAGCACTCAGGCCCATATCACTGTGCTAGTAATACTCACAGCTGCTACTTCCATCGGAGCGGTTTATGTCGATGGTGTCGAGCCCATGAACTTGGCCAGTTTAAGCGGGGAGGCCGGCGGAAGCCAGCTCCTCTTCGCCAACTTTAACCAGGACAATACGTAAGCTGCGGGAGAGGGTCTGGTCCAGTGGCCTGTGAAGCTAGCAGCGTTAGCTCTCTGTCTCTGAACACTTTGTACAGAAACAGCTGCCACAGTGAAGAAACATGCAACTGCTCAAATTGATCCTCTTTTACAAAACCTGTGAATTCCAGTCATTTATTGTGATCAGTCTAATGTATTGACTTAGGTTAGCGCTAGCATAGCCCACAGCTAACACTTAGCCGTGGAGCTCGATGTGAAATCACGTCGATTTGGGTCAAATATTAAGATTATTTATGTGTCAGCAGTAACACTAAATACAGAACTACTGGACCACAAGCAGACACAGCTCCAGATTTTATGTATTTGTTGAAAAGCCTGTGATGGTTAATAATCTTCATCATTGTGACGTTGGGGAGGGGAAGTCCTGTTTTTCTTCACCACAAAAGACTTACGTGATGTTTGTTATGTGAATAGAAACGCAGCAGTTGTTTTTAATAGAGACTTGTTTGATTGTCTTTTCTTTGTGGGAAATGATGACTCTTTGTTTTGTTTCATTGTTTCCAGGTCCTTGGCTGTTGGCACAAAATCTGGTTACAAGTTTTTCTCCCTGTCTTCAGTGGATAAATTGGAGCAAATATATGAATGTAGTAAGTGTTTTTTTTTTCTTTTTCAGCTGTGACACTACTGGGGTTTAAATGTGTATGTTGACTAATTATGTTTAATGCAATCTGACCGACTTTGCATTGTTTGACTACCATTAGACTATAGCTTGTTCTTAATAATTGATAGAGCTTCCAAATGGATATTGGAATAGTCTGTATGCCTGGGTTGTCATTGTGTTCCTCTGTGGATTTTGTGCTTTCTGTAGCGGACACAGAAGATGTGTGCATTGTGGAGCGTCTGTTTTCCAGTAGCCTGGTGGCTATTGTCAGCCTCAAAGCTCCCAGGAAGCTCAAAGTCTGTCACTTTAAGAAGGGAACTGAGATATGCAACTACTCATATTCCAACACCATTCTGGCAGTCAAACTCAACAGACAGGTAGAGAAGAGATATTTGTTTGACATTTACTGTCAACTATAGAAAAGAAGAAAGTTTGCTGTGTACAACTGTTAATGTGTGTGTGTTATTACATCCAGAGGCTTATAGTTTGTCTTGAAGAGTCACTTTACATCCACAACATCCGTGATATGAAAGTTCTGCACACTATCAGAGAAACTCCCCCCAATCCTTCTGGTGAGTGGAAGTAATAGGTATTTTAATATTACAAAGAACTGTTTTGGTATGTCTGCGTTGTATTCTATCTTACATTTGTCATTTTTATACAGGATTGTGCGCCCTTTCCATCAGCAATGATAACTGTTACTTGGCATATCCAGGTAGTGCAACGATAGGCGAAGTTCAAGTGTTTGACACGGTCAACCTGGTGAGTACAAAAGTAGTCAACGGTGTCTTAGTCTTTCACTTTTGTACGGAGTTGGTTCATGTTGTTTTCGGACTGTTTGTCTTGTCAGCGAGCAGCCAACATGATTCCTGCTCATGACAGTCCATTAGCTGCTTTGGCTTTTGATGCCAGTGGAACCAAACTTGCAACAGCGTCAGAAAAGGTAGTTGTTTTAAACATTCTATTATTCACTTTTATTCTGTTTTAATTTTGTTTCTGTCTTTCGTTGTTAGGGCACAGTTATACGTGTCTTTTCAATCCCTGAAGGACAGAAGCTTTTTGAATTCAGACGAGGGGTCAAAAGGTAAACATTTATGTAACCACAGAATCGTTTTGGCATTTATTATTGCTATTATTGAAGTTCATGTACTAATGCAGTTGTCTTATGCCTCAGGTGTGTGAGCATCTGTTCACTGGCATTTAGTATGGAAGGCCTGTACTTATCAGCCTCCAGCAACACTGAGACGGTCCACATTTTCAAACTAGAGACACAGAAGGAAAAATATGTGTATGTATCATTTCTTTAACCTTATATATCACTGAGCACTCTGAGACAGAGGTTTCTGATGGATGGAAATTACCTTTGTTCTGTGGTTCATCTCAGGCCTACAGAGGAACCTGCCACATGGGGAGGATACCTCGGCAAAATGTTGATGGCGTCCACAACCTACCTGCCTTCTCAGGTCACAGAGATGTTCACCCAGGGACGGGCCTTTGCCACTGTGCGCCTGCCTTTCTGTGGGCACAAGAACATCTGCGCCTTAGCTGTGTGAGTCTATGAATTTTACAGCCACAATGTTGAAAAGATGAAAAAAAAAAAAAAAAAAAAGCTTTTGTTATCTTTCCAAAGAGCTTTGCATTGTAATAGTTAACTGGATTTTTATGTATTTACTTTATTTAAAATAAATATTTGCCGTTCAGTGTACAGTTTTGGCCTCACCATTTTTGATTTACTTTACTTAATATTTTACTGTCATTGTAGTTCTGTTTTTAGAAACTACAGCTTCTGAAGAGGTGTAACTCACCACTTTTTAACCTTTTTTGACCAATCGCAAACACATGGAAAAAAATCTCATGAGATAATTTTTTATTTGTGCACTTTTTAACTGAATTTATGATGATAATCTGTACGTGGATCTGTGCTGATTTGACAGTTTTTACCCTTTTTTTGTTTGAAATCAGGATTCAGAAGATTCCGAGATTGCTTGTGGCAGCAGCAGATGGATATTTGTATCTGTACAATCTGGATCCCCAAGAGGGAGGAGAGTGTACACTAATGAAGCAGCACAGGTACCACACATCTAAAATTCAAAAGTCTGTTTTACTTGGGACCTTCTGCCAAATCTTAGCCCGTTCTCCTTGTTCTCAGGTTAGATGGCAGTGCTGAGCCGTCTAACGAGATCCTTGAACAGGGGTCACATGACCGCCCACTTGTGGCCCAAACCTACAGTGCAGCAGTCACAAGAGGTAATAATGCTCATTATACTCTGTACATGTTTGTGTTTAAATTTTATATACATATTTCAACTTCACAAGTGACACACTAAACATTTGCCAGATTGCAAATTTGATTTCACAATTCTAACAGCAAGATCATAGTACTGGTTTGACTATAACATACATATGTTTTTTCATGCACTTGATATTTTAACCAAATTACTCCAACAAGTACTTATTTGTAATATATCATGTAACACATATTTTCTAGGTAACTGTGAGGAGCAGGGTGCAGTGGGCGGGGCAGGGCTAGATGAAGACCTCAATGACCTGCGTTTAGAAGAGGAGAATGAGCAGCCGCCACTCATATTAGAAACTGACTGAACAAATGAACAGCTGTATCCACCAATCAGGACGCTCCTCTGGTGCTGCAAACACGAGGGGGGAGAATTCAAGACGGGGGTGTTTTTCAACGCTTAAAAATCCTGTCTTATGTTATGTATGTGTGTGTGTCTGTCTACACACATGTCAACATTTTATCCATCTAATTTCCACATTCATATGCTCCTTTTATCTTCTCCCTGCTGCTTTGCATGTACATGTGCCAACTGCAAACATGCTCCAACCATGTGGCAATGCTGTGAGTGTGAGCATGTAAAACATTTGATTTCAAAATGTAGCTGTGTCCAAAATGAAGGCACAACTCCACACAGACACTGTGTAAAATGTAAGTGGTGTGAAAGTGCCTCAATGTCATGGTTAATTCTGTGAGGGAAACCTTTCTGCAATGACCCAATAAAATCTGTTGCTTTGTCAGATCTTAATTAACATTGTGTTCAGTACTTTTGTCTTACACCATACGCTCTCACTGATAGACTACATAGGCCGCTACAGTCCACCCTGAACTTTCAGATGAGTGATGGTAACATTGCCTCATGTGTGTCTGTGCTGGGCATGTACATTGGCAAAACCTCAAGCGATGACCCCACATTTCCTCCTGCTCATATTCTATACCTCCAGGCTAGAGCTTCATGATACCTCCCTTTCCTTGACGGACCTCATCATTGATTTGCTTTTTTGAACTCTTAATGTAAAGACCTGTTTTGAAATCTACTTAACCAATCATAACCAATGCGTAAGAAAACATGCATGGTGATGGTGATGTACTGTGTTCATACATTGAAGGCATTTAAGTGGTTACTGACATACGACCTGCTCCTCCTGCTGTACTTTGTAGATTTCCACTGTACCATAGTGTTCAGGAGATGTGTTTTTGAGTGAGATCAAGGAGTCGTCTGCATGATTCTAGTCCTTTTGTTTCAGAAGGATGAATAATGTCAGACATTTGTAATAATTTTGTACAAAATGTGAAATATTCATTTGATCCATGAAAATAAACCCATGTTTATGTGTTAAATGAGCACCTTGTGTTCAGGTTCTTGTACAGTCACACTGGTATTTTGTGATGGTACTGTATACTTTTGTCATTAGTTAAAATTCATAATATTGAGCATTACACCAGATACCGTTCCTGTTTCCTTTTGGTGCAACTTGATAGTAACAGTTGAAGGAGTTTGAACAGGTCCATGTGCAATTCTCACAAACATCATGTTATGCATTTAACATTGCATATTATTTTAAAGAAAGGAAAACTTGCTTTTGTCTAGCTCATTTATTATGTGCAATTTCTTTGCCTATTTCAGACAAATGACTCAAATTAATGTAAAAACCACAGTATACATAGGATGACATGCTCTTGGTTTATTTTCCGCAGCAGGAAGGACAGGACAGTACAACATGGACGACACACACAGGTGGGCTCTCTATCGTTGATGTAAGAACACAGCTCTCCCACCCATCGTTTCAGATACATGCTTCAAAGAGAAGAGGCTAAAGGCAAACGCACAGCTAAGAAGCAAAGAGCAGTATCTTGACAAAAGAACAACAGTATTATACTGTTACTGTAGAGGACATACACAGAGCAGTGACAAAGTGCAGACAGACAGTTGAGGCTAAGAGTAGTTAAGACTATAGGTGATGTCTTCTTGTGTTAAGACTTTCCAAAGACATTTTAAGACTTTGTAGAAGCATAGTTTCCTGCTTCCTCAGTGATGCTTTCTCTGTCCTGTTGGGTGGGCATGTGTCATCTGGAAGGAAAAAACAAACAAACTTGGAGTCCATGTTTTTGTTTTGACAAATAACTATTCTGTTACCAACCTGCTGCTGCTGAGTGTGTAGATATTCCTGTCTAGTCTCCTTGTCCCCCACTGGCAGGTTTAGTGACCTGCACAATCTCCACTGAGGTGAAGCCCTTTGTAGTCGATGCTCGGTTCCTGGTTCGCAGTTTATTAAGTGCCATTTCTGCCATTTCAGCTCTCTCCTCTGCATCATCCAGCTCGTGCACAGTCTTTCTGTATTTAGAGAGGCTGCAGTTGGCCTGCTCCTCCTGTTGTGACATTAGGACACACATTAATATTTGTACAACTTTCATTTAATTCAAACGAGATGCTTGAACTCACAGCATCTTCTATCTGTCGCTTGTAGGACTTGAGCTTGTTCTGCAGTTTCTCCACCAGCTCCTGCATACGCTGGTTGGTTTTGTGGTCCTCCTCCGTCTGAAAGATCAGCTCTTTGACCCGACGTTCCCCTTTACGAAGGTTTTTCACAGTTTCACCGTGGCGCTTCTGCTCCTGGTCCAACTCATTCTCTAACTCTTTAATCTAAAGAAACCATTTGATCAGAGCAGACAAATACAGTATTAGTATAACATTTGTAGTAAAACAGTAAATATTAAGCAGTCTGACCCTGGTTTCCAGTTTCTGGATGGTTCGTTTGCCTGCTTTCAGAGCGTGCTGCTCGGCCTCCTCTAGTTTCAGAGTGAGCTCTCGGAGGGTTTGTTCCTGGTTCTTCTTCACCTTCTCCAGGTGAGAGCTCCGGTCCTGCTCCTGACGAAGCTCCTCACAAAGACGGGTTGCCTATATGCAAGAAGGAGCGTGGAATGTTCACACCCAGCTGGAACAATAGATGAAAATGTAAATAATTGAGATGACTCACATCAGTCACAGCCTTTTTGGCTCTTTCATCTGCAGCACGGAACTCAGAGATGAGCTCTTCATTCTCTGTGGTCAGTTTGGTGAGATCTGCCTCCAGTTTCCTCTTCAGTATGATCAGGCTCTGATTCTAAAGACATAAAAGATGAAAACAGTCCACATTAAACACATACAATCATGTGTCTCTCATGAGTGACACACACCTGCATGTTGATTTCGCTGAACCTCTCCGTGGTGTCCACCAGCTCCTGTTCGATCTGTTTTCGAGCCCTCTCAGATGCCTCCAGACCTCCTCGGAGCTCCTCCATCTCAGCCTGCATCAGGCACAGACGCCGTTCCTGTAGACTGTACTTCTCCCTCAGCTCATCGTGGAGACGGGCGTCCTCATCCATCTGCACCTGCAGGTCCTGCAAGTACAACAGAGATCATGACATCTAACTTGTCCATACGATCTAGTTGTGTTGTGTTCATCATAACCTTTTACTGATTTGTAGTTTTCTTCTGTAAAAATAGTCAGCTTACTTTGATCTGCTGCTGCAGCTTTTTCAGAGTTTTCACCAGTTCTGCGTTGTTTCTATTGGCATGCTCTAACTGAATCTCCATCTCATTTAAATCCGTCTCCATCTTCTTCTTCATCCTCAGAGCCTCAGCGCGACCTTTGGCCTCTGCCTCCAGGCTAGCTTGGAGCGACTCGATAGCACGAGCATGGTTTTTTCTAAAAAGCAAGAATGAGTCATGCCAATATATAAAAAAAAACTGCCTTCACACTCATATCCTAGTGATGTGGTCCACTTTATAAAGACCAGGAGTGTATGTGTGTTAACCTGGTAACCTCAAACTCCTCCTCCTTCTCATGGATCCTCCGGTCAATGTCGGCCTTGACCTGAGCAAGCTCCAGCTGCACACGCACCAGTTTACCCTCTTCTACCTGAACCACAACCACAACACAAATCAAATAAAGTCTTCTCATAAATGACATTGAGTATTATAAGGTTAAGACTTCTTTTTGCACCTCAAGACAAGCCTCAGCCTCCTCCAGGGCCATTTGCAGCTCCTCTCTCTCCACCTCCAGTTTCTTTTTAGCCTTCTGCAGCTCATGGACACTTCTGCCTCCTTCTCCAAGCTGGTCCACTAGCTCCTTAATCTCCTCTGTGGATGAATCACAGCTCACATGTTTCACCTTTCATTATCTTTTATGTTATGAACACCGAGTACCTGAGAGGGACTTGTTCTCCTTTCGTATTGTTTCCATCTGATCTAGGCTCTCCTCGTAGGCTGTCTTGAGTTTGTAGAGCTCAGTCATGTATGTGCGGCTCTCTTTCTGACTGGTCTCCAGCTCCAGTTGCAGTTCCTCGTTCTTCTGGTGCCATTCAGCAGCCATCTTGTCAAAAGCTCGCTGTTTCTTATCAAGAGCGGCTGCAGCAGCATTTGACTATTGAAACACAGTTAATATGACATTTTGTTCATATATTAACTTGTCTTCTCTGGTGTACCTTCTCCAGGTCTATGGTGAGGTCCTCCACTTCACCTTGTAGTCTCTGTTTCACCTTCTCCAGACTGGCAGCTCTGGCTTGAGCTGCTTCAGCCGCCTCCTCAGCCTCTTGTAGACGTACTGCAAGTTTACGCCTAAACGTATGGAAAAGAAAAGAACAATTCCATCACTGAAATGGCTACAGAAAATGGAATAATAATGGAGTGAATGTTTTAGGATCATGTGTACATATTGTTAAGCGTGTATTCTGTGCTTGTGGGACAGTCTGTATTGCAGTGTGTGTTAGAGTAGTAGAGATGACTTTAGACTTAGTGAATTCATTTACAACAAGATACTAATTTTTCCACAAAAAGAAGGCATACTTGGTTTCCTCCAGTTCCTCAGTGCGATGGATGGCGTCCGTCTCATATTTGGTTCTCCAGGTGGTGACATCAGCGTTGAGTTTGGACACCAGGCGCTGCAGCTCTCCTCTGCCCTCAGACTCCTCCTCCAGCTGCTCTTTAAGCAGGGAGAGGTCATGACGAGCATTGGCCAGGCCTATGACTGCAGAGTTACGCGCCTGCAGACAGCAGAACAGAACAGACGTTTAGATGCAATGTGAGAGTAACACCAGAACGCTGACTGACAGTGCATATCAGAGCGTGCCGTGTACCTTGCTCTCCTCATCCAGCTGCCTCTTCAGCTCATCCACCTGTAAAGTGAGTGTGGCCTTCAGCCTGGTCACCTGGGTCAGCTTACTCTGCGCATCCTCCAACTCCCTGCTCAGATCGTTGTTCTCCGCTTCATGATAGAAACAGCAACAAACATCAGCAATTATTAAGACTGTATCTATGATTATATTATTTTAATTAATCATTTTTCTCCTTTACATCACAATTTTCTATTTTTATGGAGAATATATATGTATAAATTGTAAGTCACAGTAATTTCACATATGTATAATTTAAATATAACATTTGTCATTGTGTATTTTTAATCGACTTCCACAGTTTTAAAAGAGTGTTTCTGTACAACAGGATTGGGACATTTCTTTCTACCCGTCAGGTGGATTTTGGCAGTGTTGAGCTCTGTTTGAGTGCGCTCCATCTCAGCCAGGCGAGCGTTGGCCTCTGCCAGACTGTCCTCAAGCTTATGGACATGAGCATCAGAGTTCACCTAAAATACAAATACAATGTATTTGTATTTTCTGTGTTGACATGCCTACACAAAGACATAGACTGAAAAAGCAGAACTTCTGTAGAGTTTTCAGTACCTTTGCCTTGTGCGTGGCCTCCAGTGTGGCGTTGAGGTCTTCAATCTCTGCCTTCATGCTCAGTTTGTCCTTCTCCAGTTTGACCTTGAGCCTGGTCAGATTCTCCAGATGTTCCCCCAGCTCAGCCATGCCGTCAGAGTGCTTCTTCCTCAGAGCAGCGGCTGTGGCCTCAGACTGCAGCGCGGCCTCCTCCAGCTCACGCCTTAACTTCAGCAACTCTGCCTCACGCTTCCTGTTCTGCTCAATCTAACGCACAAATAAAACACAGGGCCTTTCATTCAGCTCATTCATCAAGTCAGAATGTTCATAATTATTTTGCCTGACAGCTTCCAGTCAAACTCACCTGAGCAACAGTGGCTCCTCCAGCCTCTTCCAGCCTATCACTGAGGTCCTCTAGATCACGTGACAAGTCGGCTCGCTGCTTCTCCACCTTTCACAGATTCAATCTTCATAAATGATAATGTCATATTGAATATACAACAGTCTTTATAAAGGGAGTTACCTTGGCTCTCATGGCCCTTTCAGCTTCAAGCTCTTCCTCCAGCTCCTCAATGCGTGCCTAATTTAATCATAATAGACAAAAAACGTTATTTTAAGTTCAGTCAATGAGTTGTCATGAGTTGTAATAATTTCCATCTGTTATCATCCCAAACCTGGTGCTCTTTGAGTTTACGGCTGAGCATTGTGCTGAGAGCTTGTTCGTCCTCCAACTTTGCATTCATGTTGTTTATCTCAAAGTCTCTCCTGTAAGAAAGTACATGTTTGATTAAGGAACTTCCACATTTATTCAGTTGAAATTGATTGACAGTAGCTCCCAAGTATAACTCTATTTTGTGTTATAAAGCAATGACTAATACAAAATCATCAATATTTAGCTGCAATAGCGTAAAAGCATATTAGCTTACTTCTTGATGACATCTTCCAAATCCACTTTGGCATTTTCCATGTCATTGAGGTTTTCAATGGCCATCTTCAGATCACCCTCTGCTTTTCTCCTGGCCTTTCTCCACCTCTGCCCTGATTCTCTTTTCCTGTTCCCAACTGTCCTCCAGCTACAAGCCACAACACATGTGTTATTATGTTCATTATTTATTGTTTCTACAAACACCAGAATTTCTCTGCAGATGCAGATTCAGTTGAAACTTGCCTCATTCACTTGGGTGTTGAGCTTGCTGTTGGTCTTGGTTAGATGGTTGACTTTGTCTTCCTCTGTTTGGAGATCATCTAGAGTTTTCTAAATTATATTTAGAGAAAAGAATACAGTCTGAATGCTACAGATACACATAATTCTATAGTTAGTTTTCAAAGTAAAGTGTGCTTCCACAGACCTGTTGCAGTTCCTCAAGTGTTCTCTTCTCCTTGTGCAGCTTGGCGATAGTGTCATCCCTCTGGTCAAGTTCACCAGTCAGAGTTCGCACTCTAAAGTCCAAACTCTAAAGAAATTAATAGAATTTAATTCTAACCTCATTGTTATTATGCAAAACAAAACCATGTGTGTGCTTGTGCGTTGACCTGTTTCTCCTTCTCAGTCTTGGCGAGAGTGGACTCTAGAGACTCCAGGTCTCTCTTGAGCTCAGTCACCTCCCCTTCGAGCTGCCTCCTCTGGCTGTGGAGCGCAGATGAGGCCCCCTCTTCCTCCTCCAGACGCTCACGGAGGTCCTGGGTGCAAAGTTCAAATGATACAGTGACTTTCATTTACTGTTTAGTTTGTTCATTGCTATTCACATGTTGTCCGCTGTCCCGCTCCCCTCTGGGGAGTGTAACTGTTTCAGATGCCTGGCCGCTGAATGTCCCGTGATGGCTGGACCTTAGATGCCCTCCTGACTGTCTGGTGATGGCTGGTCCCTAGATGCCCTCCTGACCGTCCGGTGATGGCTGGACCTTAGATGCCCTCCTGATCGTCCAGTGATGGCTGGACTCTAGCTCTTCTTGCCTGAATGAACAGCTCGTTGAGTGGGCTCTGGCTCTACAGACTTGAACTGGATGCGCCTTAGTCCTGGACACATCTAAAGCCTGTCCGTCCATGGGAGTGGATCTCTCCTTCACTGTGGTTCTCCTCAAGGTTTCTCCTTTTCCCACTGGGTTTTTGTTTTGTTATCTGTTTCTGTTTCATTGTTGATTTTCTAATTCTGTTGGTTAATCAACTCTCATGTTCAGCCCTAAGAGGCGTCTGCTGTCGTGATTTCGGGCATTACAAAAATAAATTGAATTGAATTGAATTGAATTTCATTTTCACATATTAGTTAATTTGCTTTGTTATATTTCTTCACTATTTGTACAGCACCTGGGCTGATTCTTCAAGCTGGACCTTCTGGTGCATCAACTGAGTACATCGCTCCTCTGCATCCCCCAGCATGTCCTGCTCCTGTGGTTTGAAAACAACAGAGGGAAATATTGTAAAAAAGTTTATTCTTATCATGCAAAATATTATAGAACAGAAAAACACCATTATGTGTTTACACTTTACACTTACAGCAGCCAGTGCGAGGGCCAAGTCGTTCTTCTCCTGGGACAGAGTGACCATCTTCTCATCCAGAGTTTTGATCTTTGTCTCCAGCTCCTTCACTTTCTCCACAGCTACTCTTAGCTCCTCCTCTTTGGCCTTAAAGGTCTCCTCCTGACGGGCCACCATCAGCAGAGGCTTTACCTGCACAGAGGGGAGAATGGGGAAAAGGATTTGACTAATGACAATGGGAGTAATAATGTAGCACTAGTTTGCATGTATGTTTTATAGAAATAAATGTAGCTTAGTTTTGTAATATAGCAAAATACATAGTGCACCTTCGTGTAAAGCTTCCACCATCCCCAGAAGCGCAGCTGAAGGAACTTCCTCACATTTCGTTGGATGGCTATCAGTGCGATTCTGCATCACACACAGATAAATCAATGTTCAGAGACACAAACTCAGCACAGACTTTTACTGTAGTCTCACTGACCGACGATCCACCATCTTCTTAAATTCGATCCTCATGAGGACTCCTCTGAGGCGAGCCTGGAACAAGGTGATGACCTTTGTGAGCCGCTCATCGCGCATGTCCTCCAGCTTAGCCAGGACACCAGCACGAAAAAACACCTGAGAGGATGGACAAGACCAATGTAAACGGGAAACGTAAAATAATTTAAATACTGAGTTTATTAAAAACCTTTGTATGGCCTATGCGGTACTCCATACTGTCAAGGCCAGTTGAGCTGAGAATGAGTTCAGATGCTTTCTTGTTGTCAACAAATCCCTTTGGCATGACGTTGGGGTTGAGGATGTAGTACCTAAGATCAAAAATAAGAACATGAGTATCATCAAGTTAATGTGCACCGCAGTGTGAGCAATAGGCTGCTCTAAACCCTAAAGACAAGTATTACCTCTGTTTGAATTCTGGGTACTGCATTCTGTTGGGGAAGCCCTTCCTGCAGATGCGGATTCCCTCAAGAACGCCGTTACAAGCCAACTGGTGCAGGATCAGATGATTGTCTGTCACACCTTGATCACAAAAGAGACTTTGCAAATAGGTCTGTCAAAATACTACTATATCGACTTATTGTTCAATGAAATTAGCTTTTTTAAAAAACATGTTTCATTACTCTGCTCTTATTTCACTTGTACCTTTTTATTTTAATCACAGCCTTTTGCACATTAGAGTTTTTTCTCCCCACTGACCTGACTTCTTGAACTCATTTGGCACAATGCAGCGGACAAAGTGAGGAGCAGTGCTTCGCAGGGTGCTCATCAGCTTGTTCAACTGTTCCTGCAGTACAAACATGAGGCTGTAAAGGGCCTTGTGGGTTTAAAGGAGAGGTGTGATGTTGACACGGTTGTTTGCTCAGGTGTGTGTGCCCTGTGCTGCGGCCGAGTGAAGAAGTTACCCTGTAGAAGTTGGACACTGTTTGAAACGAGGAGCCCTTCTTCTGTTTTTTGGTCCCGGCTGCGGCCTCCTCCTCTTTGAAGAGCAGAGCCAGCAGAGGCATGGATGACTTCTGGAAAAGGCCCACCACTGTCTCATTCAGCGGGTCTTTGTTCTTCTCTAACCAGCCAGTAATGTTGTAGCCCACCTTGGACAAGAGCCACAAAAATATTGCTCAGACTTCTAAATTACTACAATTTTAACGTTCAGACATTCAGTTAATTAGATCTAGCATAAGGCTTAGCATGTGTGCTGCAAACCCTAAACTACAGAGTACCCTGTGATGAAACTAACAGCTGTAGTTGCCTCATGTACAAGCCCTAAATATGTGTTTGACTAACTGAGCTCTGCTGAAATACGGTTTTGCTCTATCATATTGAATCATTGTTTTTTATGCATTATAGTTATTACTAAAACTCACTGTGCCGGCATAGTGAACCAGTTCAAAATGGGCTTCTGTTCCTTTCTTCCCTCCTTTTGGCTTCAGGAAGTTCGCAGATTTGCCGAGGTGGTTGTCATGGAGAGCTGCTTTGAAGGTAGCGTCAGTCGCCTTTGGAAACACACACTGCTCTTCTAGGATGGAGAATATCCCCATGGGCTGAACGATAGATAATACAATGTTAATAAACTGGTTACATATAGTTATATACATATATGTTTTGGTGCTTTACCTTCTCTAGCAGGTCTATGCAAGCTTGCAAATCCAGACCAAAGTCAATGAAGACCCAGTCAATGCCCTCTTTCTTGTACTCCTCCTGCTCCAGCACGAACATGTGGTGGTTGAAGAACTGCTGCAGCTTCTCATTAGTGAAGTTGATGCAGAGTTGTTCAAAGCTGTTGAGCTAAGAGACACGAGGATGTGTTAATTGGTGCAAGAAGAAAGTGGGCTAAAAAGACAAAATGACAAAGTGTCTTACATCAAATATCTCAAACCCTGCAATGTCAAGCACTCCTATGAAGTACTGCCTCTGTAATTTAGTGTCCAGGGTTTTATTGATGCGGGTCACCATCCATTTGAACATTCTGTCATAGATGGCTTTTGCAAGAGCGCCAATGGAGTAAACGCACTGGTCCTGGTTCTGACCTGACAGTTTAAAAACAACAATTGTGTTAATGTAATGTGATATTAAGAAGATAAAACTGTTTTGACTAACCTTTAGTCACAAACTCATTTCCAACTTTCACCCTGGGTCGTGTCAAACCTTTTTGCAGCTCACCAGAGTTAATGGCCATGAGGTGGGCAACTTTGTCAGCCACTAAACAAAAAGTTTGTATTAAAAACTTACTTTAGTTACAGTAGTAAGTAAAATATGTAGTAGTAGTAGGTGTAAAAAACAAGCTTGGAGTAAGACACAAAAGGATCTTGGTATACTGATCATGAAAAGAATAAGTTAATAAGGAGAAGCAGGGTCTACCCTCAGTGGAGTCCACGTCAGCCTGTTCCTCTCTGGCTTTCTGTTTGAACTTCATGTTACCGAAGTGCATTATGCCTCCAGTCAGCTTGTACACGCTCATCTTCTCATCTTGAGTGAAGCCCAGAACATCAAAAGCCTCCTTTAGACACACAAAAAAAACATGTGAGCTGCACAGTGCTGATATGTCAAAACACCAGCAGGATTTCATTTTAAGAGTAATTTAGACTGGCAGAATAAAAAAAATCTGAAGAGACTTGTTTCTTACATCAGTGAGGAGCAGTTCCTCCCCGTCGTCCATGTTGTCCACCACAGTGACCCCCTGACACACCCACACATACTGCTTTGGGTCGGGACTCAGCAGCAGAGCCTCTACAGTGTAAAGGAATGAAAAGGTTAATAGAAACACGGACTCATGGTCTTCTGTGTCACTACTGTAAATATACCTGTGAGTTCTGGCTTTCTCCCTGACAGAAGCTGGTAGAAGATGTGATATCCTCTTTCCGCAGACTGCTGGGATATCACTCTAGATTTCTCCAGCAGATCTAAAAAAAAAATGTTTTAACACACGATATTCGATATGCACTTCTCTAGAAAATATGTGAGCACTCACAAGTCTCAATATCAGCACCAGCCAGCTTAGCTGTGGGGCCAAAGTGGATACGAATGAACTTTCCCTGTAAGATAAAGATAAATGCATTAACATAGTCAGCATGGTTAACATGTAAGAAAGTTTATAGCGTACAAAGCGTGAGGAGTTGTTGTTCCTGATGGTCTTGGCGTTACCAAATGCCTCGAGCACTGGGTTGGCCTGAATGATCTGATCCTCCAGTGAGCCCTACGAAGAGAAAGGTTTTGTGTCATAGGCCAAAGTACAAGAAGGTAATATTTTATACAGTATATTACACTATGGTATATATGTCTGAACAGTAAAACCTGCCTTGGAATCGGAAACTTTGCTCCCAGATGCTCCAACATTGGCAAAATACTGAATGACCTTTTTAGTATTCTCAGTCTTGCCTGCACCAGATTCTCCACTAATAAAGAAAAACATTCTATTACACAGAGATCAACGCCTACATGCAGAAGTTTACAGAGCAGGGCAATAATAGTTTGGAGGTCAATCATAGTGTGTAGCTCATGTGAACACCGGGCAGTCAGTTGTTTTTGTCACTCCTTATCATTACTGTCTACATTGACCCCTCAAACTGTGTCAGTCATGCTTTGATAGGATGTACTTACGTGATCAGCATGGACTGGTTTTCATGCTCTGTAACGAGAGGACATAAAGAGGGCAGTGTGAGAGATCGGAGTAATACTTGATGATTTCCCACTGAGCAGATCAGAGAGCTGTGGATGTGCTTCATTCTGCTCTCAGCCAGACAGACAGCTGCCCATTCTCCCTTGACTCCACATAATGGCTTCAAAGTATTTTCTACTCCCTGAACAAATCATCACACGACATGCTGATTACAAACCTGAAGCAACTGGCCTGCTCCCTCCATCCCTATACAACTGTGGAACGGCTGTCTAACAACTCCCCAGGGGGCCCTCCACATCACCACGCACTACTTGTATGTCTACTTCACGGCACTGTCAACCACTTATCCAACCTGTTTTTGCTTCTACTTCACTGATTGAATTGATTTTCCCTTCCCCGTTCTTCATAGATCTCGCATTCTGCACAATCAGGCTCGCTCACCCAGCAGCATGTCATGGTAGGCGTTATCAGAGACGGAGAAGAGGTGAGGAGGAACTTCATTGCGTTTCTTCCCCTTGTATAACTGGGCCACTTTAGCTCCGTAGATGGGCAGCCATTTGTATGGGTTGATGGTCACGCAGAAAAGGCCTGAATAAGTCTGTGTTAGAGAGAACAGAGAGTATAATGGACTTCACGGCTGCTGTGGTGGTTAAATAAAGACCTGTTCCCATTTATAATCTTTCTACTGTGATGGAATATGTCTTTTTTTTGGAATCATTTATCTTTGTCCATAACTTTCTATGTTTAGCTTTTCAGACACTGTGAGTCACCTTAGATGAGAGGCTTCTCCTGAAATATGTCTTTATGTTAGATATTGTCAGTTAAGTTACCATCTTAACTTGTTTTTTTTGTTTTTTAGGGTTTTTGCATTTCACTGGACTCATTATAAAATAAACTGACTTAATAATATATTCAGGGATGTAACTGTATCTATAAAATATTGATGTATAACTCCAAACTGCAGTGTTAGGTTTATTACAGCACTTACATAGATCCTCATGCTGACGTAGCGGCTGCGCAGGTTTTCCATGACGCTGGCCTCGTTGAGGAAGGTGAGGTTGGCCATGTCACTGGCCTGGTAAAACTTAGGAGGGTTCATCTGGTGGACGTCTTCGCTCTTCACAACCACCGTCTACAGAAGTCCATACACATAATGAAATCAGACTATAAAAATGAAAATGTATAGGACTTTGTGTGCATTCTCCTACAGCATTCTTGGATGTTTTGACAGTGACTTTGTCTCCATCTTTAGACTGAATCTCCCCAGACACAAACGCCTCCTTCTCGTCTTTGACCCAGCAGGAGAGCTTGATGTCGTAGGGTGTGTTCATGGCATCCAGCCGCTCCTTCTCGGAGGGCACCAAGAATGGCATGGGGTCCACCTCGTCCCCACACTCCCCTTTGTATCCGCCCGGCATGGCTGCTGCTGCCAAGGCACGCCAGACAAGTGAAAAAGCTGCTCACAGACTCCTCTGGACCACTGTGCAGGTATAAAGGAACAGAATAAAACTCATTATTGCATAATATTCATGGGTTTCTGCTTCCTGATGTAGGCAACATTTGAACTATTTTCATTATTTCAAAGATAGGATTTTGATTGTTTTATAGTTAGTTTCTATGACAACAGTCCTGTTTTTTGGATATAAACCAATAAACCATCTGTTGTAACAAAGTATTTACTTTTCATGTCCAGTTTGCCTAAATAGTACATTTACCAAATGTACTTTAATATTTGGGTATAAATCCTGCATGATGCATTTAAGAAATGTGAACAGAAACAAAGCAACTATTTTAAAGTTAAATATAGAAATAGGAGTGCACCTCTGAATTATTAACAGAAAAGTATGAATTATAACTAGATGTGCAGAAAGGTATAATTCTATTGGTAATTTGTCCTGTGCACGTAAATATTTTTGGTTAAAATTCATAGTAAACTGAGCAACATCCATTCTGCAGTTCTATCAGACCTTCACAAAATAATAATTTACTCTCTCATAAAAAATAACATTGCTTGTACATTTCATCTCATATTTGAAACAGAACGTGACATGCAGACAAACGTGTGTAAAACTCACCAAAGCAGCAGACAGGCGTCCCGTCGGTTTAGAGCCACATTGATACAAGGCCTGTTTTATATCAGAGCAGCTCCCTCCCGATATGGGCACAACTCTAAAACCAGCCACTGCCCAAAGGTCTCATCCCTTTGCTCAGCTTGACAGCCATGGAACTGGGAATTCTTCAGTCTAAGTCTGCTCCATTTAAGGTTTCCCTGGAAAGTCATCACCGGAGCAGCGGCCCTCTCCTTTCCTCAGCCCATCACTCTCACCACCTCTCCCATCCCAGAGCCTGCAGGCCAGCACACCTAGGGGCCCCGAATACATACTCCCTCACTGCTCTACCGCCAGAATATCTGAAAACAAATAAGAAATACACAAATACACATTCATTTCGATTTTAGAGCCAGAAAATGTGGAAATTGTTTATATATGGGGCACATCACATGTATCTCTTTTCATTTATTTATTTATTTCGAGCACATGTGTCGGGTACATTTAAAGCACATTTCACAAATTAATCCTTATATAAGCTCGAAAAGGAGTAGGAAGAAGAAAATTTATTAAATCCCACCCCTATTTTTGAACAAATCTCAAATTTGTTCAAAAATGTGTCAATTTTGTCAATAGCAGATGCCAATAACCATAAAGATTTCTTAAAATTATAAAGATGTACTGCAAAAATCACTTGCTTATTGTTCATAAATTGACTTTTATATATATATATACCTCAATAATATCTGCTTGTTAACATAGAAATCAAAAGGAAAAATCATTCAGAGTTGCCTAATGGCACCAAATCACTAAATGACTTCATGGTTGTTAAATAAGTGCCTCTCATGGGCCTTGACTATGGTGGTCTGTATATGACTGGAATGATTTAAGTAGCCCACTCAGCTGGTCTCATGAGCTCCAACATGCACACAAACACAGTCTAATCACATAATGAGACCAACAGTTGCCAGTGTGGAGCGCTCTCATCGTCTGTCCCCAGTGAATGTCCACCCACCTGTGGAGTGTTGGCAACTTTAAATATACAACACTTTTATATGAGAAACAAAGTGTAATCTTTCAGACAAAAAGACTTTCGGGGATATGGAAGTAAACTTAAAATATATGTCCAATAGTGATAATGTAGGTGTTTGAGAAAGTGATTTGGTTTGGATTTATTTTCAGTAAACAGGCTGTGTGTGAGAGAGGGGCTATTGTTCCTGCGGATAATACTGCAGCCTCCAGCTCCAAATCCCTCTGGCCTTATCCCTGCCCTTACAACTTATAATATCCACATATCCACTGGCACACAGCAAATGAGCAATGTGAATGAGGTGAATTCACTTCTTTAAAATAGTTTGTTCCTATATAACACAGTCATTATAAAAAAGAAACAAACCCTGGTGTTATAACTTAATAAAATAATATAATAAAATGACTAGTATCACAATTATTATTACTTTATCTTAAAATTAATTGACAATGTATAAATCAGTCTCAAACAAAAGTGAAAGAAAAAAAATGAATTAAATATTAGTGCACGCCCACGCTTTCCGGACACGAGCACGTAACACTGGGCACGTTAAGAGCGTGACGTCATTACGTGCTTGAGCCTGCCCGAAAATGTTCTCCCGTGTTGTTGGATTTCGAAGGAGCGCAGGACTTTACAATGAAATAATACACGTTTACCCCAGAGGAAAGCAACACCAAGCCGCATGATTGGACGCAGAAGTTCGTTGTGTTTCCACTAAGTTGTGAAACTTGTGGTTCGGGGGGACTCTTAACTTTGAGGGGTCGTTTTCTGCGGAGTGATGTCGAATCCCGGGACTCGGAGGAACGGCTCCAGCATCAAAATCCGACTGACAGGTAAAAGACACACAGCGCGCTTAGAGCATGCTCCTGGACTGAAATACTTACTGTACAGGACACTGTGTAGAAGAGTTGTATGTGTAAAGGCCACGGGGAGTGTGTGTTTGAACGCTCTGCTGTTTGACTAAACATCCGGTTTTTGTGGCAAACAGCAGCACTAGCCTGTTAGCTTAGCCACATGCTAACCAGAGCAAAAGAAGCTCTTCTGTCGAGCTTATATATCGGTGCAGTTTGGCTTTGGTTGCTGCCGTGTGATCATTGTGCCAGTGGATGTAAGGAGCCAGGGTTTCAGTTTTAGCTCTGATGTGGAGTACTGTGAAACCAGAGTTAGCTTTGACCGCTAAGGTTTGCTACACCCATTTCTGCAGCTGACCACTGGACGAACTCTCCTGACCTGAATGCGACGTGCGTGTCCTGTACCAGGGATTAAAGTGAATGTCCAACCGCGTCTCTGTGAATCAATGTGTGGCTGACTTTGTTTTTGGCATCTAGCACTGTGCCCTGTATTGATTGGCAATGTGCCACTGTGTCAGCTGAAACTACAGAGTGTCAGACTGTAAACTCCGTGAGCATCACTGTGTGGGTGCCGAGAAGTGCTGTTTAAACTCCTCAAACAGTCTCCTGCTGCTCTCTGCCTAAACACAACTATAACAAAAGGCTTTACTGTAGCTAATGTGTCTCTACTGGACACAGCGGCCTCTTTTCACATGGAAATGACCAGCCTCAGGACAGACACCTTTCATATCTTTTCCAAACTAAAAGAATGAACCTTACACGTGGGTTGGAGTGAGACTATTCTCTATTGTGCTGGCTGTTTCTGGAGTAATCTCGTGAGATGCATAGGTTTTATATTACAGAACGTTTTACTTTGTCAATATTTTTCCACTCAAACTGTTAAATATTTTTAAAGGAGCAGGAACATTTGTTACATGTTAACCTCAGATAAAAAGCACGAACATCTTCCTAGTGTTTATTTTGCTCCTGCTAAAGATATTTGTCAGGGTCATAAACTACAATTGCCTTCACAGACCTCACTGTTCCACCTCATTAGGTTTGCCAGAACACACAGATACTGTAAACTGGAGACTGTTTGACTATAGATGGTTAGTTTTGTGACGTAACCTTATGTAGAAAGATGAATTAAGCAAGTTGGGTTGAAAAAGTCACCTTTTAGGGTTTGGGGCAAGGAGTGCAAGCAGTTTTGTGAAGCATCTCATTATTTCAGCTCAGAAACAACCGAGGTTATTGCCCTAGCTGTGCTCCGCCTCCACAGGTATGAGAGGAATCCTAATTGGGTGAGGAATGCACCATGAGCCAATGGCGGCACAGTGCTGCTTGGCTGGCCGTGCTTTGTTTAGTCTGTCAGAGCGAGGGGTTGTTTGACCCCAATAAGTTGTATGTCTGAGGCAGGGGCACATTACTCTTGTAAGCGAGGATGACAGAACTAGAGAACTGCATCTCCTCACTGACTCAAACCTGTGAGGACTCATTGACTCGGTGGAGACAGTGGGAAAATCTAAGTCCATGTCCATCTTCATGATGAATTAGATGCAATCGTAGCCGTTCCCAGTGTAAATTTCGCTCCTGCTGGCGTGGGATGCAGTCAGCCAACCTCTACCCGTGTTTGGCATAAATACATGGGGTTGTCATGGTGCAGCTAAATCAAAGGGTCTAACATCTTCTTGTCCCTTGCACAACTGGTCCTTTGTAACAAATGGTAAACAAATGGGAAAGCGCTCCCATCATGCAAGTCCTAATCCGAAGCAGCCATTGGAGCTGTCAAATAGATTTAACATTCTTAACCTGAATGAGTTTCCATTTGTATTAATTCAGGAGGAGTTACCATCCCCTTCGATCGTTGCTGGACTTTACGGCACCCACTGTATTACCACACCAAAACCAGAGATTTCCATGTCTATAAAGATACTACAAAATGTGGGAACGACGGCAAAATGTCACCACTGCGCAACATGTGATCAATCATCAATCAGCTCAGCCTCGGTTGGTAAGAGAACATCATCCTTCACTGAATGAGACCGACCACCGGCTCCTCATCGGTTTGTCTATGGTGCCATGAAGCCATCCCACAGGCTGAAACCAAGTTCCACCCTGGAGCTCAGGTCCGACATAAATACAGTGCTCACAGACGCACTGTCCAATCGTACGCACATATCCACTGAGGTAGTGCACATCGGCTCTAATGATATTGAGCAACAACAGTCTGAAGTGTTGGAATCGCTTGTAGACACGGCGGTGAAGTCGGGAAAACAATACATGATGTCTGGTCCAATGCAGTCTCTCAGTTTCAGTGACAAGAAGTTTAGTCATCTCTGCAGTGCTCTAGGAATTCCTTTTGTGGATAATCTTTCTGGATTCTGGAAGAGAAATAATCTATTTGCCCGCGATGGAATTCATTTGAATAGGGCTGGAAAAAAAAATATTGAGTGACAATATCAAGCTAACGCTAGACTGTGCACCTAATGGCGCCTCACGTGATTCTTTGACAAAATCAACGCCCACCGGTTTACATTCTGCATTAAAACAAATGAATGTGCAGATGTCTCATAGACATGAAATAAATTATCGGAGCTTATGTGACTTGATAAATATCAGCTAAGTGTGACTAGACCTGACCCTAGAAATATAAAGGCACAGTCATTGATATGATCTTAACAAACCCCACAATTATAAGGCAAATGGTGTTTTCCCATTGGATTTTAGTGACCACTGTCCAAAAAGAATCTGTGTGTAAAGATGAGAAGATCACACACATTTCACACGCTGCCTTCATCTCTGACCTGTTTTACATTGATTTTGGATTAACATCAGAATTCTCCGAACCTGATATGGCCTTACTTTCTTTTATTAATGCATTTAATGAAATTGCAGACCGATATGCACCTAAAAGAAAAACTAGAATGAAAAACGAACAATGTTTGGTTCAACACCACACTGCAAGTTTAATTAGAGAAAAAAATTCTCCCTAGAAAGCTGCACACAACTAGATCAGATCTGGATTGGGCATTTTTTAATAAAAAAGCAGAGAGGAGGTGGAGCCGAGACGAGGGCAGAGGGAAAGAGAGCGGCATGAATGGATGTGACTCGTTTTATTTCTCAAATTAACACATTTAATGCAAATACTAAGCAGTTCTGACTGAGAAAATGATTAACTTCTGTGAATTTGTAATATCTTTCACACAGCCCCTTGTTTCATAACAGGTGATGAGGCCAATAATATTTAATACAGCTAAAAATCATATTGTTTAAATGTATTGATTTAAAAGTTTTAGTTGTAATATAGCACATTAGCATCTAAGAAGTGCAATGATCAACAGGAAAATCTGTCTCTTTCTAGAATCTGAAAACCACCAATAATCGCACCTCTTTTTAAAGTTTTAAATTGACGTATGTAGTTATTTGTTTTGTTTGTATTGTTCTGTATTTTAACCGGGCCCTTGTGAAAAAGAGTGTGGTGCTCTCATTGTGCTGTCCCTGTATGAATAAAGAAAAATGAAAATGAAACACACAAAGGCCACGCAGACCCCAGACTCCCACCGTCCCTGTACATATAGACCACTGTTTGTGCCACAGTGAAAGGACGAGCCACACTACAGTTTGAAATAGTTTTACTCTATATATATTCACCTGTTTATTTCCACAGCTCCATGTCTGTTTTTTCAAATTAGAATATTGGCTTTAATAGATATGTAAAGGATGATTTTTTATATCCAAGGATATTGAGGTTATGAGTATATTGTTAGGAACAGTTTTGAAAAAATTAGGTCAGCCTTTCTATAAAAACACATTGTTGTCAACCATTTCAGATTTTTGAAGGTAGTTGCTGAAAGAGTTTGTGGATTAGTCTGTGCGATTGGATTAATTTGCTCACGGTTGCTCCACGTGCCGCTGAGGGACTGGTGCCAGATACTTGGGTTACGCTCCAAGTGCCCATGTGCTGACAGGCCGGGTCACTAATCTGTAATCACACAGAATGTGGAAAGGTAATGGAGGTGTTTTAGGGGAATACGGTGAGGTAGAAGGAAGTAGGATAGATAAACAGCCAAGATATGAAAGGTGTCACAACTTGTGAGAAAAACAAGGAAATGAAGAAAGAGTGCATGCTTTAGGGGCTGAATAAGTACCTGTAATCCCCCCAGCCATGGGCCATGTGCAGAGTCACATTTCAACAACACACAAACATACACACATCTTTTAGATCGTTTTCACACATGTGCTCAGGACCGACCCAGTACACACTAGATTTAATTCTGTTAACTTCACTTTTGGGTGGGTCTTATTCACATGCACCGTGTATCACTCACCCCAAACGCCCCACTATGAGCCGCCAGCTGATCGCCAAACTTATTTCCATGACAACCCAGTTCAAGCAGAGTGAATACGCACATAAGAGCTAACGCTCTCGATACGTGATGGTTTTAAGTTGATCCAAATGCACTCATCAGACGAACATGTCAAATGACAGCTCTGTGGTGCATGTTCATACAAATATACACGATCCATGCACCTTTACTTGCACCGCAGTCTGTGTAGGTCGTCCTGGGGTCAGCCTTCTTCACGCCACACTTGCCCCACTCCAGAGTGCGAGTGGAACTGCTCTGAGACTGCCCATTTCGATCGCTTTTGGCGCGGGTGTTTACTGTGAATCATAATGTGGCTGTTCACCCCGGCCCAAGCGCACCACTCTCTGAGCGAATGCTCTTTTACGTCGACCTAACTAGCAGCACTGAGAAAAGTATCTTAGACACGTGTGTATATATAATTGCTCCATGCTGACAGGGAAACAACACATTTCACAATATTGATGTTGGGGAAGTGCTTTGGCCTTTTGGCAGCGCACATAGGGTTACTAAAGAGCTGCATGTGCCTCCTGCTGTTTGTTCTTGAGAGTCTTTATTCAGGAGCATAAAATCACACCAAAATCAAGCTAAAGACTGAAGTAAACCTGCATTTCAGAGCGAGCTTTCAATTTGTAAATGTCTAAACTACAGGTATAGCAGAGATTTTATAGTCCATGGAGACATATAGTTTTTTGTTTTTTTTAAGAGGATAAGATGTTAACAAATTAGTTGCAGCCGTGGCATTCAAATTTGTAGTTTAAATTTGTTTACAATTAATCTGCAGGCCTGGTGGGATTTTTGTGATTCTACCTGAGATTTGGATTTGAGTAACACTAGATAATACATATGGTTAAATTAAATTTTCCTACAGAGGTCACAATTGAAACAGGCAACAATAATGACATTTGTTGGATATTTCTGCTTTTTTCCACACAAAAAAACACACAGAGCACTATTGATTTGACTGGGACATGTTTTGACTGTAAATTCCTTTGTGTTCCCTCATGATTAAACGAAACGCTGCACTCTTTCCTGCCTGCTGCCTGTCCCTCTTTCTCTCACAACACCAAAAGACAGAAGGAGCGGGAAAAGTGTCAGCAACCAGCGATGAGCCCCAACCTTGGCAGATTTAGGAATTTCCTGAAACTTTGTCACACATTCAGAAGAGCTGGTCTAGAAAAAAAATGGCTGAAATTAAAGGGTGTCCCTGGTCTGAGGCTGCAGTGAAAGAGACTGACTTCCTGTTGGGCTGCTTCAATGAGAGAAAGAACTGAAGAGAGCAAGAAGAAGAGACTGTGTGTGCCTGAATCACTACCACACAACCCTCAGATGGTTGGATATCCTGCTGCCATTCTTTATTGGTTGGTCACAGGAAATCGTCCCGACTTCACCAGACAAGCCCACGACTGACTGAATCATGACACATCGCCAGAGCACCTCAGGGCAGTGCTTGTGTTTTAGGCACCATGGCGATTCAATTAGGCACAGTGTGTACGGGAGAACAAAAGCTCTTTGTTCTCCTGAGCTGTGACATCAATACCATTTTTCTACCTGTAATGGTGCCCACATTACCCCCATTGTTCATTCAGCATTGATTGAGGGCATCTTTGTTTCCACCACATGTTAATCTGCACTTTATGGTCATTTCGATTGGAAATTATGTGCTGTAGTAGTCGCCCGTGACTTGTGAAATTATTTCTCCTGACACACTGTAGAATAAAGGTAATTTGTAATTTGCAATACAATTATTCAGTGAAGGGCAGCTGAATCAGTATTTCCATGAATATTTTTTGTAAATTTCATGAATGTCTGTGTAATCCCTCAGTTGTCCAGTTCTGATCCATAGCAAAAGACGAATCGTTGTAGAAGTGAAGACATTACGCTGTGGCAATGTGTCAAGTTGACTGATTTAAATTTTGTCTTTTGCCAAATTTAATTAATGTAAGTTTGAATGAGATGTCTGTGTAAACCCTCAGTCATCCAGGTCTGATCCATGGCAAAAGACGAAGGTTAAATCTGTCAAATGGGCAAAACGTTGTAGGAGTGAAGATGTTTGGCTGCTCGTCCAAGCCGCTTCTTCAGTTCTGGTCAGATTATTGCTGGACACTGCCTTATATCTGTCTGAAGGGAGGAGCTAACTACACTGAAACTGTAAACATCTATTGTCTCCAGTTTCAGCTGAAACTACCCTATTCAACCCTTAACGACCCTCATATTGTTCTCATTGTTCTGGGTCTGAAGATGGAGTTAAAGATGGGGGAGAGATTATGTCTCAATCCTCATTTCCTATTTAAGGAAGGGTTCTCTTTCCTAACACAAATGGCTTCTTTAACTCCCCTCTGAAACATTTCTTTTCTCTGACTCAGATCTGAGCTTCACTATCTTCAAAGGAGTGGTTAGTGTCTTTGAGATGGAGACGTGCAGCAGACTGGGGTCCTGAGCTGCTCTTGTGACTGTGTTGGTACATTCTCTTATTTCCAGTGTAACGCTCCCTTCACTCTTCACTACACTGAATGGAGTAGACACATTACTTTGTTTATGGCTGAAGAAGTGACTTGGATGAGCAGTGAAACGTCTTCACTTTTACAACGATTCGTACAGTTGAACAGATTTAAACATCTTAATTTAAACTTTAGTCTTTTGCTAAGTTTGAATGACACTTTTAAAATGTTTTATATTTGAAGCAAATACATTTCTCATCTAAAACAGTGGGATTATTCTCTATATTGATAATAAAAATGAAATATGAAATTTGGCATGCAGTGGTTGAACTGATAATATTATTAAATGAATGTCATCTTTTTTGATACAGTTTTCGAACCCTTCTGGGGACTGGTGTTGTGAATTGGCCTGTAAACACTGATACAACATCAGATTACAGAATTGTTAATCTACGTTTGTTGAATCTGTCCCTATTCAAAGAACAACAATTTAAAAAAAAAACATATCAAAAGTTTCAAAAGCTTGTCTAATCCTTTTCAAGTCTCTCAAGCAAGAACCTCAGGACGGATCATTTGCATAGCACCTGTATGGAAATCTCTTGTTGTTAAATGCTGAGGGTGGATCCTTTTTGAAATAACCATCTCAAAATTGCACTGGGAAAACTTACAGCTCACAAATTGATATTCTGCGCAAATGATCTCACTGGTGGTTGTATCATATGTTATTTTAAGTTGGAAAATGATGACCAAAGTCTGGCCTCTAACCCGAAACTATCTCTTGCACAATTACGTTTTTTAAAAATGCGTAGTTTTCATTTTTAGTTCCCTGCTCTTTGTGCTGTGACTATGACTACTTTACCAGCGTCAGCAGCACTGTCCTCTGGTATTCAAATATTAACCTCATAAGCAGATCTCGTCCTACTCGTGAATACATTACAGCTTGCACAGAAGAACAGTTGATCAGCCTACACTGTGCATCATTTATCTACTTGTGTATTACATTTGGTCCATAATTATTCTCTTTTTCTCTTACAGTATTATGTGCCAAGAACCTCGCAAAGAAAGATTTTTTTCGTAAGTATTCATGTGTAGAAAACTGTCTAAAATTAAAATAACGGTTGTCAAACATGCATATTTGTAACAGGCAATACTCAAATACTATAAAGTCATACAGGGTGGCCCAAATGTCACTGATGGTTGAAAAAAAGTAATAAGTCTTTTGTTTCAGAGCATTTAGAACGACCCTTCCCACATTAATCTGAGCAAATACAGCACCGAGGAACGAACCCTCATTGTACAGTGGTACTTTGAGTCACACGGGTCAAATTCACAAACCCATCGGTGTTACATTTTAATACCAGAGATGCCCCAAGAGTAAATGCCATTAAAGGAATAATAAGTGTTTTTCACAGACAGGGGGCAGTATGTGATCTCCACAGACCTGACTAGTCCTGATTTCTTCCTGTGGGTCTATCTTAAAGAAAAGGTGTTTGTGAATAAATCTCAGACAATAAACCACTTCAAACGTAATATCGAGGATCAAATAAGAGCCATAAGCCTGGAAATTCTTTAAACGTTATGCAAAGTGTGTTGGAATCGGGCTACTCTGTGTGAAACCTAAAATGATGACACTTCAAAAACATTATTATGAACAATTAGGTCATTTTTACTTCCTCTAGTTTAAGTAGTGATAAGTTCAAGTGTAAGTGAACTATTATAACCGTTTATATCGCCAAATATCTGGGAAGGTTCAGTTTATCTACTGCTAAAATTTGGGTATAACTTAAGAATTATAGGAGCTACTGAAGATTTAAAAGTGTCAGTGACTTTTGGGCCACCCTGTATTTTGGGATACCGGTATCGGATATCAACACCAATCCAGAAAGAAATGCTGAAGTTGGGTCTATACATTAATGTAATATTTGGTTGTAGTTGGCCCAGAATATCTCATAATGTTTAAAAGTATTTATATACAAGGTGATTGACAAGAGATCGACAGATACTTAAAGCCATAGTGTCAGAATTGGTTTCAGAACTGAAAAAACTGGATTGGTGCATCTCTAGTTGTATTTTTCACAATAGCATTAGCAGAATACCACATTACACACAGAAACGATGTCTAAAATAATTTATTATAAAACCAAAAAAACATGTAGCATTTCATTAGTTGCTGTTGTTCCACTGTCATCAAATGTGAGCAAATAATTACTTTCTGTTTGCGCATTTTAATCATTGGCCTGTTGCCTTTCTGTGCCATAATTGCACCCCATCAGCCACAATGATTGACCCACAATCTCGTGTTTGTGTTTGTTTGCCAGAATCAATGTTAGACTCGGGCATAACACGTGAACTAATGGGTTATTTTTAAGCGCACTCTCGTCCCGTTGCACTGTCCTTGTGTTTTGAATGGGCACGTGTCAATTTGAATTCTGTTTTGTGCCCCTGCAGGTTTGCCAGACCCTTTTGCAAAAGTGGTAGTGGATGGATCGGGTCAATGCCACTCCACAGACACAGTCAAGAGCACATTGGACCCCAAATGGAACCAGCACTATGACCTGTAAGTCCCCACGCCCCAAAAACAGCAACTACTACTAAATATGAATGTGTTTATTTCGCTGTGCTCCTGACATGCTTGTTGTAAAGTTGTTTAAGTGTGCAATGGATGATACCAGTCTTAAAAAACATATAATGATTGTCTTTCACAGATATATTGGTAAAACAGATTCCATCACCATCAGCATATGGAACCATAAAAAGATCCATAAACGACAAGGAGCCGGTTTCTTGGGCTGCATACGACTTTTATCTAATGCCATCAGTCGGCTAAAAGACACGGGATGTAAGTGAAGTGAACCCAGAAAAATAAGGTGGACTCAAATAAGATTCAGCAAAATACAATTTGATTTACATATTGTGTCTGTTCTGTCTCCAGACCAGCGTTTGGATTTATGTAAACTCAACCCCTCGGACAGCGACGCAGTGCGGGGGCAGATCGTAGGTAAGGTATTCCCTCGGCTCACCCCAGCTCTCTCCTCATCGCCATGACAGCAACCCACTGAATTATCTGCTAGCCACTGTAAGAGGAACCCTTCATAATTTCTGCTCTTTTCAGCGTAAAACATAAACCCAATTAAAACTACAAGTAGTGATAAAGGGCCCTCTTAACCCTGCATATCAGCCTTTCCTGTGTCATGCTGGAGATAAATGTTTACGGCTCATTGTACCTTTGCAGGGGCCGCTGGAGAGCCATTTTTAAAGATAGAATTTTAATCCACACATCATTTTGTCCAGCTCATCAGTATACACAGACGCTACATTGGGTTTGTCTGAATCCGATGAGGTTTGCAGAAGTTACAGGAATTTTTATGCTTTGAAAATAGCTGTTTCGTTAAGAGCTCATCACAACCACACCCTGAGACACCCTGTAAATTATTTTAATAACTTTTGGTCCTAGATATGTCCTGATGATGCTGCCTCAGTTTGGAGTCCGTCGGATAAAAACTCTAGGATAAGTTTGTTAAAGTATAAGTGCTAGATTTTCAACATTTATATAATTAGATTCAAAATGGCCGCCTTCACATCAGTGTCAGTGTGGTCCCCATTTTTTTTTTTTTGCTCAGGGTCATATAAAGGGTTTGCTTACCACATTTCATTAGTCTACGACAAACAAAAAAACATTTCCTGCCCGAAATACAACTGTGCAGGGGGCGCTGGAGAGCTATTTTTAAGGTAGAAGTTTAAGTTTGTAAGTTTTTCAGAATTTTTAATTTAACTTAATTGTCTACATTATTGTTGATTGATTTTTACGATTTATGCTAGTTGTCAAAAGTCAGTGTCAAACATATCTCAAAATTCAGTTCATATGATTATTATTTCCAAAAGTATTTCAGTATTGTTTGACTTTCAGTGTGAAGCCACGTAACTTCCAGAAGACTAAAATAAAATAAAATATAGCCTTCCATACGGTTTACATCTTACAAATCAGACAGACTCTCACTGTGCTTTGTGCTATAGTATCTGTTTCACCATTTAAATCTCCTGAAGATGTGATTCTGATATAAAGATGCTGTTACACTTTTTCATAAATTGTGTTTTATGTGTTTCTAGTGAGCTTACAGACCCGAGACCGCATCGGGAGCGGGGGCCCAGTGGTGGACTGCAGAGGACTTTTGGAAAATGATGGGTGAGTGACGCTTTTTATGCTGTTTTAATGATTTTTGTTATCGTATTCTGATCAAAATCACATGTTAATGTTTTTGATGGACGATAATGGAATTTACAACCGATGTCAATAACCCAGGATTTGAAGATGCGTGTCATCTTTGAAATGTAAAAGTTTTTTATTTTAGTTTATAGACCAAAATGTGACTAAAGCAGGGCATGTAATACATATAAAGCCTTAAAAATATGACATTTACAAATAAGAAATCATAGTATTGGGTTGTAGTCTGCTCATAAACTCAGTATTAAGTCATTATAGACCAACTATGTGCAGATAATGTTTCATACAGGCCTACATTAATTCTTCTTACCACATTGTAAATACTGTTTTATATTGTTTGTTTCATTATTATTAACAACCAGAATAAGCCATATTCTGTGTGTGGGTTTCATGTTTTGTGGAACACAGAGGGAAAGGGGCTCGCAGCACCCTGACTGCTCCTTTAACACCAGATGGATTCTGAGTGACAGCCTCAAAGCAGCCTCTGTGTATTGTGAATATGGACGGTGAATAAAAAGTTAGTGGAGAGACACAGACACAGACAGTCCTGTACAAAGTCCGTCTGCATTGGCTGTTTAGCGAAATGTGTCACATGTGTTTTTTTTGTCTGCACAAAGAGCACATGGTCACAGCAGCGGCTCAAACGGGCAGACTCCTCTCACTGCACCACGCCTTCTCTCGTTTGATTGGGAGTTAAAATACAACTAGATCCTCGCATAGTCCAAGCCCGTCAGTCCGATAGCATCCGTGTCAAGCTACAGCACAAATGCACAGACTGACAGTCTCCTCTGGCCATTGGATCTGCCTCGTGTTTTCACTCAGTGACTTGTTAGATTTCATGATAGAACTCGGTATCCTGTCTCCCATGTCGTAGGACAGGTACAAAGCAGTTTTGCTGTAATTGCATTTCTCCAAATGTAAAAGAAGCCCGTATATGTGAACATGTGTCCTCTGCTCTCTTTGACCCGGGGCAGACAGGCTGCTCTGTGCGGCTGGATCTCAGAGTGAGCGCTCTGTACGGTCTATGGTTCTGAGGGAAGAAGGCTTTGGGCTGATAATTATCAGATTAAATTATTGGGAAAAAATGTTTTTATCGGAATTATCTGTGTGACATCATAATTGACATTATCAGCAGATGACTATGGGTGACTGATATGATCGTATTGTTAATGCGTCCTGTTGTGTGCAGACCGATGTTTGAGGGCTGTTTCAGTGAAGAACCCCTGCCCTATTCTGATCCCACGGGAGCAGCAGGAGGTGGGAACTGTCGCCTGGACTCGCCCAGTCAAGAGAACCGTCTCCAGCCTCAGCGGATCAGAGGGCAGGAGTCCAGAGGCCACGGCCATACGCCTCAGAACAGACCACACGGCCACCAACCTCCTGACCTGCCTGAAGGATACGGTCAGTCAGAAAAGCAACGCAAATTACAGTGTTCAAATTAAATGTTCATGTTATTGAACAACTTTTAATAATGTCTTTAACAGAGCAACGAACGACAGTACAAGGCCAGGTCTATTTCCTTCACACACAAACTGGTGTCAGCACATGGCACGACCCTCGAATACCAAGGTGAATATCAGAAAATTGCACTTGTTTGTTACTAAGGCAGCCTCTTATAGAGGATCATACTGTATAGTAGGGTAAGGCATCCCAACTTTTTTCTCTTCCACGCCTGATCTTACTATCCCTGCCCCAGTGTGATGCCATTTTTTACTGTTATTGTTGAAAGTTTTTTTGCTGCTAAATGTATGTTTAAGTTGTAAATTTTGACTAAATTTCCTTTTTTACGGACAAGTATCTAAACTACTTTCCTTTGAACAAATTACTACTTTCCTAATATCGACATGTATTTAAAATTAGTGGTCATATATTTCTGCTCTCATTACCTGACCAAGTTTGATTAGAATCCCATGTGAGAGGCTCAGACCACATGGATGTAGGATTGTCTAGAAAAAACAGTCCACCTCAGGGCTCACCAGATTAAGTTGGGTGAAAGTGGGATGGATTACTTTCTGTGAACTGCTGACTAAAGTCTGGTCTTGTGCAGGGATCTGGCCAGTGTGAGCTGTGAGGAGCTTGGTCCGCTGCCAGTGGGCTGGGAGGTCAGAAGCACTGTGTCCGGGCGTATTTATTTTGTGGACCATAACAACCGAACCACGCAATTCACAGATCCACGTCTTCACAACATCATCAGGTATAACCTTCTGTGTGGGACAGAGGGCAGCACAAAACATTAATCACTATACAGTCAACCTGACTCAACTTTAAGCTTTTCACACTAAAGCCCCCCACACGCTACAGGATCATTTGCTCAATTTAGGCCCCAGTTTGCATCTTCCAAACTTCAAGGAGGCGACTTTGGATCCTCGTGTGCAGTTTTGACCCCGCTGTGCTCCTCCTGTGGTGTTCGATGGGAATGTAACAATAACAAACATATCACGACATTGTATCATCAAAAGTCTCACAATAATGTTGTGGGCCATCACAATATTTTGAATTACAAGTCGCTTAAATTCATTGTTAGGGTGCTGCATGAGCTAAAAAAAATAGAGGGAACAACATTTGCAATAATCCTTTGCTCTGTTTCAGTGCAGACTACATGAAGAAATGATTATTAGTTATTAAGCACTTTTTAAATCTTTTTTTGATTATGACCTAAACAGAGGCCTTTCAAGGCATTTTAAAAGGAAAAAAATGCATATTCAGTTTGATTAGCCTCCACAAAGTATCTCAATAAATATTGTACTGTGACATATTTTGAAAATATTGAGAGATTTGGATTGTGCCATCCCTGGTTTCAGAGTGACTCTGAGCTGCTCTGTCGTATCGTAACCACTAAACATCTGCGCTACAGGAACAGACAATAAAACAGACCATCAGGCTGAGCGACAGACACAGAGGTGCAAGATACAAACTCAGGAAATGCCAACAGTAATGTAAATGTAATATTACTCACCTCTCATTAAGTTAAACTGCTGCATTCTCATCCATGTAATTTACTAGACAGGAAACAATGTGCACTCATACTTTTAGCCCGTGGTGCTCATTCCCTTCACCGCCATAGCTTAAAAGTTTGCTGCAGAAATTCATCCATCTAATTTCATGTTGTAGACAGCACTTTTTTGTTGCACATTTAATAATGGTTTAAGAAAAATTCTGTAGTGTGTGGCGAGGTTGACTTTGCCAGGGTTTTATTTTGATGTGTGGGTCTACATATACAGTCAAACCGACTCTCTACACACTCAGTATTATGGAGCCAGCTTGCAGCCTCAATTCAACATCATGAGTTGATATTTATTTAATATTGTGCATGATCAGCCTTATTGACAGTGTTTTTCCATCAACAGTCAACAATCCCAGCAAGTGAAAGAGCCATCCCAGGCTCCTCAGATGGAGGTGGGGGGTGAGGAGGGTGTTGGTGGGGGAGTAGGCGGCGGTGGAGAAGGAGATGTGGCTGCCCGATATGAACGGGACTTGGTCCATAAGTTGAAATTACTCCGACACGAGCTGTCCTTACAGCAGCCTCAAGCTGGCCACTGTCGCATTGAAGTATCCAGAGAAGAGATATTTGAGGTGGGTGAGAGGTTTGTGCAAATTCACTGAAAAGAGATGCGTGACTTGAATGCACAGTGATTCATTTGTGTTTCTAGGAGTCGTATCGGCAGATCATGAAAATGCGCCCTAAAGACCTTAAAAAGAGGCTGATGGTCAAATTCAGAGGGGAAGAAGGCCTGGACTATGGGGGGTTGCCAGGTCAGTAGCAATTAGCAATGTTCATGTTTCAGTTGTAGCAGTAAGATGAGACGTGGTTACATTCACACTCTGAATTTCTCCAGGGAATGGTTATACCTTCTGTGTCATGAAATGCTGAACCCCTATTACGGCCTGTTCCAATATTCTACAGACAACATCTACACACTACAGATCAACCCTGACTCCTCCATTAATCCTGTAAGGCTATAAAGAAGTCACACAAGGGCTGAAAAGAGTTGTTGTGTCCACCAATCAAATGTTTGTATTTCCTTAGGACCATCTATCATATTTTCATTTTGTGGGTCGTGTGATGGGTCTGGCAGTTTTCCATGGCCACTACATCAATGGCAGCTTTACCCTGCCATTTTATAAACAGCTGTTAGGAAAACCCATCCAGCTCAGTGATTTGGAGACAACTGACCCAGAGCTCCACAAAAGCCTCGTCTGGATACTGTAAGTTCTTAAAACATTAGTACAGTTCATCTTGTATAAAATTGTCATTCAAACTAACGTTGTCTTGTGTGATCTGTACAGAGAGAATGACATCACTTCGGTTCTTGACCACACATTTTGCGTAGAACACAATGCCTTTGGGAAGTTCATGCAACATGAACTGAAGCCGAATGGACGAAATATTCCGGTCACTGAAGAGAACAAAAAAGAATATGTCAGGTATCCGAAGGCTTTAGCTGTTTAAATGGTTAACTTTTATGTTTCCCTACATCACTGTTCTTTTTAAAATGCAGTCGATTCAATTAATTGAATTGTGACTAACAAAATATGTAATTTCCAGACTTTATGTAAACTGGAGGTTTATGCGTGGAATTGAGGCGCAGTTTTTGGCTCTTCAGAAAGGATTTGGTGAGCTCATCCCCCAGCATCTCCTCAAGCCTTTTGACCATAAAGAACTGGAGGTAGGAGTTTCATACAGTTTCACATTACAATTTCATACATACAATTCATCTTCTCATTCTTTTTTATAATGTTTTTTCTCTTTACATTTTCTTTTCAGTTGATAATTGGTGGCTTGAGCAAGATTGACCTTACAGACTGGAAGACCAACACTCGACTCAAGCACTGCACAAGTGAAAGTAATGTAGTGCGATGGTTCTGGCAAGCAGTGGAGGCCTTCAGTGAAGAGAGGAGAGGGCGCCTCCTGCAGTTTGTGACTGGATCAACACGAGTTCCCTTACAGGGGTTCAAAGCCCTGCAGGGTGGGTCAGCCACTGACTTAAAGCCAGCACACACCCACATCACATTAACATTTAAACATGATAATAGTAACCTACTGTTTAAAATGTTACTCTGTTTGGTAAAGCAGAGCAGTGATAACTAGAATGTATGTTTGTAAGGTTCTACAGGTTCTGCAGGACCAAGGCTTTTTACCATCCATTTGATAGATGCCAATACAGAAAACCTGCCCAAGGCTCACACGTGGTATGATATTTATTGCGATGATGTTTTTTATTGATTTTTTTGTTTTATATACTAACTATTATGATCTCTGTTTAGTTTTAACAGAATAGACATCCCTCCCTATGAGACTTATGAGAAACTCTATGAGAAACTCCTAACAGCTGTGGAGGAAACATGCGGCTTTGCTGTGGAGTGAAAATCTACAACTACAACCAACTGACTGTCACACTTGAGCTTGCACTTGCACACAATGATTTGACATTTGACTTTTTAACACAATACTGAGTATACAGTGGTATACCAAGCAGCCAAGCATTACAAGAACACACAGTGTCTTGCCACCTCTTGACCACCGAACTGTTGGGACTTAAGGAGGAAGCACAGCAAAAGCAGAAAATATGTAAAAAAAAAAAAAAAAAAAAAAAAGTATTTTAAAGATTTTTCCTATGTTTTGGAGAAGCATTTTTATCATTCAATTTTAACAAACTATGATGTCATGTCTTCAGAATGTCTAGCACCACAACCAATGTGACTGTAGTCACACTTGATGCACTGAATCACATCAGCAAACTCACAAACAAGCCTGCAAACTCAAACCAGGAAGAACAAGGAAGATGCTCTTTTGTCTGACAAGCTGATGGACTGACTTGTATTCATACTCCATGTTTAACCACTGGTGTGTCCTGGACGTCTGTTATGTATGTGTGCATGATGGTCTCTTCTGAGACGTGTTTGCGTGTTTGTCTGGCATGGCACCCCTTTACTCTGTAAAAATGATGAAACGCCTGCTTCTTTATTTAGTTGGCTTTTGATTCCTCTGTATCTGCCACCACTCTCCTCCACTCTATTTTATTATTTATTATGATTACTGACCAAGCTGCTATATGCTCAAGCCAGAGCTCACACTAATCTCATCAACCCATATTCCCGATTCATAGGGTCTATTTACACAAGTAATCCACATAGTGGGTTTTATTGAATATTGTTACTTTTTTAACAGATTAAAAGCTGAGAAATTCTCTCAAGTATATGGAAACTGAAAGTGTGTTGGTGTTTTGAATACCTTGTTACATTTATTGAAGCGTCTGGGAAATCACCTTCCCAGCTCTCATTTTTAAACACATGTTTTATGACATACTGGTATTCTGGATAGGTCAATGGTCACATGGGATATTCTCTTTTTCTCAAATGGACTAAAGGAGGCATTTTTTTAAATTTTCGTTGTATATGTGACATGTACAATAAAATATCATATGCTTTTATATAGTTTTCCTTGCCCAGTTTGAACCTTCCTGCCTGTCTTTTCCTCCTTGCTTGAACGTTAAAGAGGGACCCTTTATCACAGGCAGACCCCTATGATCTATGAATGAACAAAGTTGCTTTACAGTTGTTGATTTTCCTTCAAATGAAGCGTAATTCTTGTTAAGTGATGGTGAAATGGTGGGATGGAATCTGGTGTAGATTGAAGATCAAAGACTGTTACCGCAGTATGTCAATCTGCATTTTCTAGGTTCTCAGTTCACTGTGTAATGGATGCAAGAGCATTGTAACTTACTATGTACTAAACATTTATGAAAATACTATGTAAATAAGATTATATTAAAGTAAATTAAATCAATATTTGTGTTGGTGTTTTGTTTATTTCTCATTACTAACATTGACTGCAGTGATTCACTGCAGTTAATTTCAAATTTTTGTTCATTTTGGAGACGCTCGTGCACATAGGTCCTTCACTACAACTCCCAGAAGTCCACAGTGACGCTGCGTGACGTCGTGACGTCGCTCTGCTTGTTTTGGCAGGTTTTTTTTCGATGTTCTCTGCATGTCTCTCCACCAAGAGGGCGGTTTTCACTGGATCTCCTGGACAATGCTGTGGTAATTTACACATTTGCATGTTCACATACTTTTACAAAGCCTAAGATGTATCTCTTTTACGTTTGCAGTGTGTGATATTTGGTTAAATCTTTACTCTAGGAAGCTAACTACTCCCCACAGGCTAGCCTGCGAAGCTAATGCCTCAGCCCCTAAAGTGCTTTTCTCTGTAACATTTAGGGCACGGAAATGCCTCTGCCTTTTTTCTCGAACCTTTTACTAAGTTTAAAACATGCTGTCAGTCCTGTAGATGTGTATTTTATCAACAGTCGACATAATAGTCGTTTTCAAACTGTTGTGTCTTGTCGAGCTTGCTGTCAACTTTGATTGATTGTTTTTTCTCTTGAGCGAAGAAACGGTTTGGCAACTTTTCCAAAACACGTTAACATGGCTTTGTACCTTTCATAAAACTCCACTATTCAGTGTTATTTATAAAATAACTTCATTTTTCGGTTGGTGCGTTGGCGTTTTAACGTTGAGATTTCTGTTTCTGTTTCATGTTGTTGTGTTTCCTCAAAGGAAAAAGTGAAGAAATATAATAATCATGAAATGTAACATATTTATAGTAGAGTTTGACTTTGAGCTTGAACAGTTGTAACAGTGAATTGCTTGTGTGTCTGTGGAGTAGATGGTGAGTTTGTGACTGGGCTGCTTCGTAGTGTCTCATCATGGCAGATGGAGGGAGTGATGATGATGTCATTCATCTTAGAAGTTTCAACATCCACCGCAGCCAAGGTTGGGCCCCTGAAAAGCTTTCACTTTCAACACATCTCTGGGATCTCCCTTGAATACCAGTCTTATGATAGACTCTTATAATAGGTTCTCGACGACAGCAGCAGCGTCAGAGGGAGCTGATCACCATTTCTGATGACTCGGATGAAGAGCCTGTGACTCTGATACCTTCTAGTCCTGTTTACGTTCCTGATGACGATGATGTCAGATTACTGGGGGTAATTGGTGTTTTTTATTAATAACATAGCCAGAGATGATGCAACCGTCAATATAATATGGAATTGGAATATATATTATTTTGTGATATTATGTATAATATTTCATATTTTAATAGACTGAATAGCAATAGGAAAGCACACTGTGGCACACCCATTGCAAGTGCTTCTTTGACCCTGTCTACCTGATTTATCTCCTCATTTACAGTCCAAAACTCCAGCTCGCAAACAAGTGATTCGCCCAGCAGCAAAATGGAGTGAGGCTTCGTTTAACTCAAATCAAGGATCAAGTGAACATAAAGAGCAAAGGGAAGCTCCAAATAACCCATCTTCGTCCTCATCTACCGCCTCTACCTCTAGAGAGACCAAGGCCGCTTCTACTATAGTGACCCAGGCCATCCCACCAGCAGAAGCAGCCCCACAGTCTGGTAAATCAGTTCATGGACAGACTCAGCCTGGCCCCTCAATCACTTTGCCTCACCCCATCCTTCACACAGACTCACTGCAACCTGTAGGTTCTTCTACACAAACCTCAACAAACGTCCAGGCTAATGCCACCCCATCAGGAACACTTGATGCCCAGCCGAGTACATCTGGACTTTCTCGGGCCGGGACTTCAGCACAAACAAAGCACGAGCCCCAAGCTAGTACCTCCAGTGCCTCTCGCCAGTCTTGTGCACTGGCAAGCACAGTGCCCAATACTTCTGCAAGGACACAAATAAATACTGGAACAGATGATGTAACACAAGACAATCCTCAGGCCAGCACTTCATCTGCACAACCCGGTACATCCAGGCAGGTACAGCCCAGTCAAACCTCTGCATCCCAGGCCAACCACGCACAGCTAAAGACAGTAAAACTTCTTGTGCTTCCTCAGCAGCCCAGCTTACAAGCCTCTACTCTCTTCACGCAGCCCCACATCCAGATCACATCCCAGGTGTTCAAAACAAATGGTAATCTCATTGAGATTGAGCCCCAGATACACGCCCAAGCCCCCGCCCAGGCACCATCCCAGGCCCCTATTGCCACACAGGTCATACACGTCACACCCCCTCCTGTGCTCATAGCTGCTGCCCCTGAGAGACTTGGGCCTCCACAAGCTGGCCACAGAATTGTCCTTGGCAGCCTGGCCCGTCCTCAGCCAGGACCTGCCAACCTTTTACCAAATCAACAGAGTCAAAACTTTCCAGCCCCCAATTCTACACAAGCTCCTGTTGCCCAGCACCCAGCTCCATACCCGGACAGACCTGCACCTGTCCCAGGCCTGGGGGCAGTGCCTGCAGTGGTGGAAGATCTTCCGAGGATAGAGGACGCACGGCCTGGCCCGTCTGCACCACGAGACGGAGCAGAACAACAGCCTGACGTCAGAGACATGGTCGCAAAAGTGGTGAGTGCTCAGCACACAGTGACCACCAGCTATGTGTGTTCTTGTATGTGATCTCTCTTTGTCTTTTCTCCAGTTGGATCTATTTCCTGATGTCCAGGAAGCCTATGTAGCAGAACTGATCCAAAAGAATTATGCGAAAGACTTGAATGTGCAAGTATCTGGAATTCATATCAGGCCATGTTATTGAGTGGCTCATACATTTCTCCAACTATTATCCATTATGTATGCTATATATTTATCACTGTGTAATAACACTTTTGTGTTTTAGTATTTGTAATCTGCTGTTGGAGAACCCACAGTACCCTCAAATAGAGATTGCTGCAGCCTCCAGTATCCTCCTGGAGCCCGAAGACACCCAGTCTGAGGTATGTGGCCCTGTATATACACGTGTCAGTGCTACTCTGCTTCAGTCATAAAACCTTTTCCTTTACTGGAAAAGCTTAAAACTAATTGACGTGCCATTTGTTACTGAAAGGTTAATGCTAAGCTTCCTCCTAGGAGACAGAAGACCTTTTTGACTACTCTAAGCTGGTTGTTGTGGGGCATGGAGCCATAATGCAAGCTGCTGATTTGCTCATGGCGGATTTCCGGATGCTCAGCTGTCAGGACATCAAATGGGCTCTCAATGCCTTGAAGGGACACTATGCAATCACACGCAAGGTACTTCTCTCTAACAGAATGCAGTTTTGTAGAACTCCCTTTTTTCATTATTTCTACATATCACCTGTTGTTAATGTGTAAATTAAATACACGCTCAACAGGCCTTATGGGAAGCTCTAAAGAAGTGGCAGAGCTCGGGCGACCCCTCAGGGAAAAGGCGACGGAGCAGAACCTCTAGCGAGCGCTGCTACATTGATTTTCATTTTGAACATGGTAAGCGTGGCAAGCATTCTTTCAAAAAAATACAAGTGAATGATTTTTCTCCTTTTTAAAACTGATATATCTGTTATTCATTTTTACCTTCAGGTTCAGTTAAACTTGATAAGAGAATGTACTTCTTGGAACATGATCGGCGGTTTTGTAGAACGTACATTAACCTAGAGCCGTCTGTACAAAAAGAGCTCTCCTTCTATCAACAGAAAGCAAAGGAATGGGCAGAGGTAAACACTCTTTTTGAAAAGCTACAGAGTGTAATGTCCTTGAATAAAATTGTATTAATAATGAATGAATACCCTGCTTGTTCTGTCTTCAGCATGAGGACTTCCTGTTGGCTCTGCAGGTCAATGAGGATGAATATAAAAAGGTGTGGCTCTTTGCAGCTACTTGATTTGCTTTTGTATGACACAAGCTTTATATTAAGTTAATGTATTGTTTGATAATGTTTTAGGACGGCCAGCTGATTGAGTGCGGTTGCTGTTATGGGGACTTTGCCTTTGAGAAGATGACCCAGTGTTCAGATGGGCATCTGTTCTGTCAAGAGTGTCTGGTGAAATATGCTCAAGAGGCAGTTTTTGGCTCTGGAAAGGTAATAAACTCTTGCCTTCAGTCTATGCAAATATTTTATCCCTGAATTAGAAGAAAACCTGGTTACATCACTTTTACATTTGTCACTTTAACGAACAATACTCAGGAAAGTTTGATATTACACAGCACTTGTTTAAATGGAAACTTTAATCATTACATTCACATCTAGGGAAGAAGATCTGAACCTGATTTTCGGTTCTGTTTGTTGTGTATGTGATTTCAGTCGGAGCTGAGTTGCTTGAGTGCAAACTGCCCGTGTTCGTTTCCAGTGTGTGAGCTGAACAAGGTGCTGCCTGAGAACGTACTCTGTAAATACTACGAGAGACAGGCAGAGGAGGCCGTCGCTGCCACCTGCGCCGATGAACTGGTCAGGTGCGTGCGGCCGCTGGAGGACATGTAAACAGGCAGTGGGGTAGTAGGGCTCTATTTTGATCTCGTGTATTGTTGCAACTGTCTTTAAGATTCTGGGCATATGACTGAAAGAGGTCACTTTATTAGTGGTTAAAAATCCCATCTCCATGTTACCCAGGGTCGTACTGCTCAGACAAGAAGCTTCACTCAATCTGGGATGGGAGACAAGTTACTGCAAATATTCTATGTTTCCCCCCACCCAATCACCCACCCACACCATCACACCTCGTGCTCTCTGCTTAACTGGTTGTTTGAACTCTAATTGTTTATTTACTTTGACTTTTTTAGGTGTCCATTTTGCAAATTTCCAGCCTTGTTGGATAGGGGCATCTCACGATTCAGCTGCCCCAACCCCCGCTGCCGCAAGGTCAGTCAGCTCTACATTTCTTTTAGCACTAAACACACAGAGCTGTAAAGAATGTACATCCTGAACCCAATCTCCTCCAGCCCATGTCCTATAACAAGATCCTTTCACTGTAAACTGCATCATAAGTTGGCAGACTTTTAAATTCTTTGAGGGTGAAAGATTGACCCCCACATTTAAGGAGAATGATAAGAAGGTGCTGTGTGTTGAGGTGTCGAGCTTTGTCGTTTGTCTCGTCTAGCCTCCTCTCCTCCTTCAGTCTGAGGAATGTTGGGGAGGCAAGTATGGTTTCCTGCTAAATCAACACTTATTGTATCTGTTTTGTTTTACAAAGTTTTCATTTCAAGGTACACAACATGTATATCTATATATTTTTTTATTTCCCCACTGTGCCACACTTATACACTGCACCTAAACTTGCCATTGCATCTCAGTCTGGACAAAGAGGAGCAGTGTTGTACTGTACATTAAAGAAATACTGTGTCAATAAGTGTTGAACATAAAATCTGTATTTATTTAGATTTAAGCTATATTTTAATATACAGTCCATATTCAATACTGATTTTGTTTCTCAATTAGTAAGAAAACCTTGTGGTACATAAGAACAAATTTCCACTTTAGTTAAATTATTGTACACAATATTTTCTTTTTGGCCCATATGAATCTTTTTAAAAACATTGTTTATCAGGGTGAGAGATATAACATTATTATCACATTTATGTGACGGCATGTCTCATCTTTTAGTTGTTTTGACTGTCATTCTTTAGAATGGTCCATAGATGGTGCCAAAGGTCTTTAGTATCCACTCCAGCGTGTCTTTGCACATCACATCTGTATTACATTACACTATGCACACACCCAAAGGATTCAAGAAAGTTAATTGCATAATTGTTGTACAGTCAGAATCGTGCCTCCATATAGACGCCTTTTGTTAGTTTTTTATGTTGTTATTTCACAAAACTTAAGAAAATGGAGTACTTTGTAGTTGTACACTCGTACAGGACCCTCCATAGTGCCAAAAATATTATGAATAAACAAGTGAGAAGGTGCTTACATTTTATATATAAATAAATGCTACAGTTTTGATCTGCATAAAAATGGCATATTGAGAAAATGGTGACAAAAAATGCTTATTAGTTAAAATTAAAATACATTTCAGTACTAGGTAATAGCCAGTATTTGTTTAAGGCCCCTGATATATGTCCCTGCTGTTTTCTACATCCCAGCTCCAGCTGCACACTGTTGCTGTACAGTGCCATGAGGGAGGGGCTTCATTATGTAACTGACACACTTCCTTAAGCCCACCCCTTTGCGTTCTTGCTGGTCCCTGACTGGCCATCTGTATTCTTTTCTCTTCTTGAACTGGTTTCCTACTGGTTAGTCCCTCTTCTTTTCCTGTTTCAAATGTGGTCCAGATTGCGCTTGACCCACTTTTTCTCGTCTCTCTCCCCTGGCTCCGTCTGACCTACACATCTCTCTAATGTATTCCACATGTGGTGAAGAGAAGAACACGCCTGCGTGTGATTACTCCATCAAGTGTACCTAAATGTAGGTCGCTCATACTGGACCACTCTAATGTGTTTAACATTATTCCAGTGTAGAATATCATCTTGGAGGTCACCCCTGTACCTTCAAAGCCACCTCCCTACCCAAAACCCACTGTCCCCCAATCAGTGCAATGCAAGCTTTCTGCACTACCTTATAAGGAACTGCTGCAGACACTAGAGAGTGTGCTGCATTCGAAACGGGGAAGATACTACCAGGAGGAGTGGCGTGGTATGAATGAAAGAAGTCGTGCGAACATGAGCGGAACACAAGCCAAAATTTGTTACTTGTTTTTCTAGTAAAGCCATGTGACAGTTCAGCGATGACTGTCAAAGGTGCAAAGAGAACACGCCCACGAGTGCAAGGGTCATGTGTGATGTCATGTGATATTTTTAGCCTTGCTATAAGAGCTCAGGTGCGCTCTCAGTTTGGTAGAGAGCGTGCCTTTGTCTGACAGGTTGCAGACACAGCCAGGCCAGTTAAACCACCACCGCCTTCAGCAGCTTTTTCTTCTTCCTGGTTTATGTGTCACCACTAGGAGGCCATCTTACACCGCACTGCTGACACTGCTCACAAGCTACTAGCCTTTGTGATCTGCTTTTTACTGCCATTTGACAGTGTTGTTTTTTAAATATATATACAGAGACAGTCAATTCAACAGTCAATAGTAAAACGCTAATGAAGGCTTGATTTAGAATTTGAACTGTTGTAAGCTTCCCACAGTCAACCCACATGTTTCAGAAGTTAGGACCCTTGCGATTGTAATTAACAATTTAAAACTAAATATTACATGTTTGAATAGCCAGACGCCCTTAAAATAGCACCATATAACAGGGAGCGGAAACCCATAAATACACTAGAGTAGGTTGTTGTTATTTAGAATACCAAAATTCCATAACCTCTAGCTAACCTTGTACTTAGAAAAAAACAATTTCTTTTCAATTTCTTTTTAATCTCCCCTGTCATGTCAGACTGTCACTCTCATGATTCAAATATTAATGCTATCCCACTTAGCTGAAGGGTCAGGGGTAAGGCTTCGTGAGCGTGTCAGTGTGCTCTGCCGGTTCTTGCTAGCTCCACGTCTCAAAGGCCGACACGACGGAAGAAGGATGGAGTTGGGCTGTTTCTAAGCAACCAGGCAGTCGGCAGCGAGCGCACGCACACACACAGACACACACACACACACGCACACACTCTCCAAGAGCCACACCTTTGTCTGCAGTGGCGGCAGCAGCAGCATATAGAGCAGATACAGGTCTAGGGAATGGGCTGAGAAATGGACCATAGTGTCGCAAAGGGGTTTTGGTCAAAGGCAAAATGAAACGAATCCATGTTTATAGTGTCTGATGTGTGTGTTTGTGTAGGAGAGCTGTCGGAAGTGCAACGTGCAGTGGAAAGAGCACATCGGGAAGACGTGTGAGCAGGTGCTGGAGCAGGATGAGATTCGCATGAGAGTGGTCTTGTAAGTCGCTCACGGTGTCACATATTCACACACAACTGGATGATCTCCTACAGATTTAATTTGCTGATCTGTTTGGAAAAGGGGTGTTTGCAGAGATAAAAAAACAAAGCTGAATGGAAGAAAGAAAAAAAGATTATAGGTTGAAATGTAAATGTTTATTTCAGATGCACCAAATGGAATAATACACTTGATTTATGTCGCTTATGTCGATTTACATTGTTTAAGCCACTTTTGTAGTCATAGCTGCCCTGGGGTAGATTGATAGAAGCTGCTAGTCGCCCATGAGACTACCACCAATCCCTAACACGCCACATTCATACACAGGAAAGCTGGGGAAGGGTCTTGCCCAAGGACCCAGTAATAGTATGCACTGGTCCAAACTGAGATCGAACCTCTAACTTCTGGGGTGATGGGCGTACGCTTTAACCACTTACTCACTGCTGCTCCCCATATTTACTGGAAGCTTATAAACTTTTCCATCACGCCATCATCATGCTGGTTTTACTGATCGTCTTAGATGCCTGGCTAATGGTCAGGCTTAAATTGTAAATGTTTTCTCTTGAGAGGATCATGGTGGGGTAGACAGCATTACTCCATCAGTGCGATGCCAGGGGAAGGTGGTATCTGTTTCACGGGAAAGAAAATGTCCCACATAACACACCAAGACAGGTCATGAGTGATTGTACAGAACCTTTAATGTGTAGCCAGACCAAAGGATGTTCCTCTGTGTTATGTTTTTTAGTTTACTCTTGTGAGACCGTTTGTAATTATACATTCAGACAGACACAACTAGGAATCAGGAAAATGTACCAGAGAAACAAAAAGTGAAAGCTCCTCTAGCCATTAGATAGTACTTACAGTTAATACATTTTATAATTTAAGGATGCAGTGTAAGCTTTATTCTTCATACTCCATGTACAGTAGAGTGTATCTGGCTAAAGAGCTCGGTTTTCCGGACACTGTACCAGGAAGTGGAGAGACGGCTGCTTCCTGTAGCTCAGGAGGTCGTCACTCAGCACTTCCTGTTGTTCCTGTTCACAGCTCAACTTATTTCCCGGCACTGAAAGACTCAGGAAGTAGCTGAATATAGGGATCAGTGTAGAACATCTGTGCAGCAAGACAAGTCAGCTCTATTGTCAATTCTACAATTTGTACGGTACATAGTGTGAAGAGTTTGAGATCCACTGCTCCAAGTGCCTCCTAGGATAAGATTTGGCTTTCTGTTGAGTACCACCAGGCCCAGACTTCATCACTCGAAAAATTTGAGCTAAGAATGGTCTAACATTGGACTAAACCATTGATAGTGTAGTTTTAGACGATAATTAAACCAAAGATGGATCAAATGTATTAAAATAAAGAAAACTGATACTGCAGAGTGCTCTGTTTACTGCCTGTTGTACACATACCACAGTTTGAGAAACACTGACATAGAGAATTGAAATATGATAGTCTTAAATCCAAGTTACAAACAAGATTGAAAACATATAAAGAACTTATTATGAAAGAGCATGTATGGTTGAAACAGTTCAGTGTGGATTTGTTGCCGACACAACATATTAACTATTTAACAGCATTTATCTTTCCTTCTGCTGCATGACCTTTGTGTGTTTTTGGTTTATTATTTATGCGTGTGTTACTCTACAGTGAGGAGAGGATGACCGCGGCCCGGGTGAGGAAGTGCACCAAGTGTGGGACAGGCCTGGTGAAGTCGGAGGGGTGTAACCGGATGTCGTGTCGATGTGGCGGCTTCATGTGCTACCTGTGCCGGGAGCCCATCAACGGTTACAACCACTTCTGTCAGCACGCCCGCTCCCCCGGCGCCCCCTGCCGCCACTGCCGCAAGTGCTCCCTGTGGACAGACCCCACGGTACTTTGCTCCATTGATCTGCGTTGGCGTGATGGTTTTAGGCTTGAGTCATCGTTTCAACAGACCGTTTCCTCCTCGCTCTGTGACCCTGACTGTCTGACTCCATAGTAACCCACAGTGGCTTGGCTGCAGTATCACTGGCAACCAGGAACTACAATTAGTTCCCATGCTGGTAATGAGATGGAGCTAGTCAGCAGCACAGCACAAGCAGCAGACCAGCCAAGAAAATCTAAATATTTATCTTGAGTACACCATCTGTATTAAAAGTTTTGTAGTTTAAAGAAAAGTACAGTAAAGCATTAGCTCACAGGCTAACGAAGCAAAACATCAAACACTTGATGTATGATGCACCGTATTATTAAATGGTATTTGAGTTGTACAGGGCGGCCCAAAAGTCACTGACACTTTTAAATCTTCAGTAGCTCCTATAAATCTTAAGTTATACTCACCAAATTTTAGCAGTAGATAAACTGAACCTTCTCAGATTTCTGTCAATATATACAGTTAATAATTGTTGACCTACACTTGAACTTTAACTAGGGGAAGTAAAAATGATCTAATTCAAAAAATTGTGTCCACCATTTTAGGTTTGGCTCTGAATAGCCTGATCCAACACACTTTGCATAACATTTAAAGCATTTCCAGGCTTATGGCTTTTATTTGATCCTCAATATTACGTTTGAAGTCTGAGGTTTATTCACAAACACCTTTTCTTTAAGATAGACCCACAGGAAGAAATCAGGACTAGTCGGGTCTGTGGAGATCACATACTGCCCCCTGTCTTTGAAAAACACTTATTATTCCTTTAATGACATTTACGCTACCACTCAGCCTCTTACTGAATGTGTTTCCCTCTTTTCTATACAATAGCTGATGCTTCTCTCTTAAAACATTCACACTCAGATTGTTTGCTTCACGAGACACAGTGTCGAGACTTAAATGTGTAATTACAAAGTCCAGTTTGATTGTGTCTGCAGGAGGATGATGAGCGAATAATTCAGCAGATCCAGAAAGAAGGAGAAGCCGAGCTCAAGAAGAAGAGTGCAGGTTAGGTTCTGATTTTTATACCAAGGAAACAACTCATAGTGAATGTCAGAATGCTTAGATTGACAATATTTTTTGTTGGATTTGAAGTTAATGCAATAATTACTTGTTATTTCCAAGTAACTCTACAAATTAGTAATAAATATCAAGAAAATGTGTGGTTTTAGGAAAATAGTGAGAATACAAACTGTTGTAGGAGACTAGACCAGTACACAGCTGCTACAAAAATCTACACAATTTTCTGTCTTCTTCAGAAAATTCAGGGAAGCGTGTGGGCCCACCTCCAGAAGCCATTGCTGAAGCCAAGCGTCCTCGTGTGGGACCCCCTCCGGACCCTTTTCTCGTGCCCAACCAGGTGGCCCTTAATCAGCCACAGGCGGTGCAGGCTCCTCTGTTTGTGCCTCCTCGTGGTCACTACGCCCATGCCCCCCTGGCCCCCTTAGCCCGGGTTCCCCCTGCGCCCTATGTGCCCCCCCTACTGCCCAATTTGAACAATAACAACCAGCAGCAGCAGCGGCACCATCAAAACCCGAATCCACACCACCACTACCCCCCACATCACCACGACTGGGAAATGATGCCAATGCACTATGGACCTCACCATCGCTACTACAGACGCTTCTAACACAGTAGCCTTTTGCAAGTTTATCTTTTATAAATAAAATAAAAAATATAAAAATAAATGGGTCACGCTGTAAAGTCTATAGTTAAAACAGAATGCAGTGGACTAATGATATATTATTCCTACTATAGCATCAAGATTACATTAAAAAAGGCACGTTTTAACTTGAGTGCCAAAAAAAAAATTGTGATTAGTATTTATTGGCCCAAAAAATGATCTACTATTATTTCACCATTTTCATTTGTCGTTAATCCCAGACAAAAATGTGCTATAATATGAATAAAATGCGGATCAGTGCATTCTGTGTCTTCACGCAGTGCCCCAGCTTTAGGGTTGTACGATTTCTACTTCTGATCAGAATCTACTTTGCTTTTTCTTCAGTTCAATCAGTTTAAGCTCAGTTATTTCCTCTTTATACTGCTATTTTTGAGTAAAAAAATAAAGGAGAGCATTCCCTTGTCTGTATTTAGTGTGATCTTTAAAGGCACACTGTTTTTCAATAAAAGTTCTGTTTAAAAAAAAAAAAAAAAAAGTGCAAATATCTTTTCAGCAAATCACATTCTCTCCATCATTAGATTAGAGCGTTTGTGCCCCTCCCTCGTTCATTCTGCAGAAAGAGGCTGACTCACGATAACGAAACCCTGAGGCTGTGCTCCAATCACATGACTCTAGACTCCTGTTTTCGACCAATCACAGCTCAGCGACTGTCATGCTTATGATGTTACCCGAGAAAGAGGAGGAGGGGGATTCTTTTGTTCACCCAAAGTGTGCTCTGAGTGTGACAAATCACTTTGCCACACACACACACACAGAGCCCCTCGGTGCTGTAAAAGTGGCAGGACGAGCCCCTGCTTTTGCCCGGGGGTCCTAATGGTTTTAGTCATGGGCGGCGAGGGACAGACGCTGTTTGTGTGAGAGACTGAATTGGATTTTAATCACATTCAGTCTCTTATTACACTGGCCATGAATTAATAATGCAGAGTTTTCTCAATCTGAATACACAAGGGCATCTCAGTGGCTGAAGGTCAAATATCAAACATTGCCATAAACCGCTGTTTTATTGGTGGTTGGATTAATGAAACTGAATGAAGTATACAGTAACTGAACTGATCACCGTGGTAGAGGAATTTACAAAGGCAAATGTCAGTATTTAAATAGTTTGTTTCCTAATGACTGCATGAGGTGATGAGTTTAACACATCACTGTAAACTGGGAAAAAGTAGGTTGACCATTATTATCTGTCAGAAAAGAACAACACTGTGAAAGGGAATACTTCATAAACTTGTTAAGCTTTGATATGGGAACATTTAATACAAGATCACATCACTGTATAAGTGAAAGGACCAGCCACGCCATAATTATTAATGAGAAAAAGGGCTTTTGCTTCACTAAAATGGAATATATTTCAAGAACAAGCAAAATTGGATAGTTTAGTGCCACAAATGTTTATAACAAACATTTGAACTTCCACCTGCTCCTGTTTTTAATGTTTTAAATGGACTTTTGGATGTTTTGATGCTTTTTGTTTGTATTTTTTCTGTATTTGAACTCCCTGAGAGGTGTTCCGGGCATGTCCCACCAGGAGGAGGTCCCGGGGAAGACCTGACTGGAGGGACCGTGTCTCTTGACTGGCCTGGGAACACCTTGGGGTCCCGCCGGAGGAGCTGGAGGACGTGTCTGGGGTGAGGGAAGTCTGGGAGTTCCTGCTTAGACTGCTGCTCGGCCCCAGATAAGAGGGTGAAAATGGATGGATGGCCTATGAAAAGGAGAGTCTGAGTGCTCTCATTTCGGCTCTTTCTGTATAAATGAATAAAAAAGAAAATTTAGCTCGCAAAAAAAAAAAGTTAACTCTTGCATATTTAAAATTAATGAAAAAAATTTCTTCAGCTCGTAACCCTCAAAGAGCATGGCCACGCGCGTTGGGATACTGTTATATTTGTCCCCATGTTCCCAGCCTTATTTGCATGGACTTTGTTAAATGAATTAGTGTGAACTTCACCGAATCTAATTTAGTTTATGCATGAGGTCAGCCTGATGAAGCCCTCATGACTTCAAAGTGCACAGGCCCCCAGGACGCTACGATCATCTATCAAGTGTTGCTTTTAACAGTGGATGACCAACCTGTGAGGTGGTCTTGACTTAAGCGTTTGTGACCCAGAGCCGTCACTGTTCTGCCCCTCCCACCATGTTATTAGCAAATAACACTAGAAAACAACTGCCTGTTCAAGACCCCCATGATGGAAGTGGCTAAAGACGCCTCTAGGCCTGTGTGGGATTAACATTTGGAGGTATTATAGACTATTATGCACTAATTACTCATTTAAGTATGGGACAAAGACTGGCTTATGTGGAAACAATGCAGGGGAATCTTCTCTAAATACAAAAGAGTAGATGTTTGAAAAGAAAGTCACAGAGATCCCCTCCTCCTGCAGCATAATGGCATCTTTCTGTTCTATTTACACAAGCATTTTACATGGAATTTGTTTATTTACAGTGGAGGCAGAATCAACAGTGTATTCTTTCAGCTTGTCGTTTCCCTGTAAAACTGTTGAGGTTTTATATTTGAATTATGACTCCACCAGACTTGACCTTCGTATCTGTCTGTGCAACTGCAGAGCTGCTTCCTGTCATTTTGTATTAAATTAAATGTGAGAATTCATATCTGTTGGAACAGGCAGGCAGTGAACGAGATGACCTTCACACTTGGAGCAGACAGTAGCACACACTCACGCTGTTTGTGTGTGTTTGTGTGTGTTGTGTGTGTTGTGTAAAACGCTCTATCCTCAGTCCTCAGGGGGCACCGGTGTCTGGCAACATTCTGTCCCCCAGACGATTTTATTGCTCACAGAACGCTGCTCCTGTCTGTGTGTGTTAGTGTGTGTGATGTGAAGAGAACATTATTTTTACAGCTGAGATTTTCACTGTGTTCAGTTTGTTCTGCAGGATTATGCACTAAAAAGACCAATTGTAGCACGATCATTGATGTTTTCCCAGTGTCCCAGACAATCTTTGGGCCTTGGGTAGGTTCTAGTCTGACCTGGGCAGTTCTTTGTTTCTCACACACTGATGTTGACATCTCTGTGCCCTCCAAACTGGGCCTTTGCATGAAAATCAATCAGACTGTGTCCGGTCTGTGCTCCTTTATCAGTTTAGCCTGATTTGGCTATCAGAGTTTCACAGGTCTCTACTGTATGATGCCTCGTCTGCTCCCATTATCCACAGTGAATCACTGCTATTCATCTCGCAGGGACATTACTCATCCCGGCCTTTAAAGCGATTACACACCCGCTGACCCACTGACCCACACTGAGGCCTGGGACTCTGCAGGAGCCAGGGGACGGGGCCACTGGAGCACTCAGAGGGAAGTGTTTTCGATCAGAGCGGACATGCTCTTAAAGCAAATACCACAGGGGGGAGAAAGCAGGACTGTTTCTCCAATCAGCAGCTCATTCTTGATCAAATGAGAATGAGCTTTTAAAATATTAATTATAGAGTAGTATAAAAGATAAAAAGCTTAGTGGGAGTTCAGGTTGGAGAAATGGGATCTGGGATCATGAACAAAATGTGTGTGAATCACCAAAACAGAAGAAAGAGGAAGAGGAAGAGTTATGAGGCAACGTCATTTTCAGCTCTACATGTTACACAATAATAAGATATTATTTCAAAAATGAGAAAGTGGCACAATTGACCAAGTCTGTTTTACATGTACGACAACGTGGAACTGTCAAATCTGGAAATAAAAAAACAGCAGTATCACGTTTTAATACGATACTTTCATGAAACTACATGATTGTATCACAAAATGACCTGATACTATCTCAGATCTACGTGATATTTTCACAGAATTCCAGGATAGTTTCATGTTAAAAACTAGATACAAAATTATCATGAAATTACACAAGTTAAACTATGTGATATGTAGAACCTGGAACTACAGTAACAATGGAGCATCTATCCACTTCTCGTCTGTATGGAGGGATATAAGTTATTTTGCTGATGTTGGCCTGACTTTTCCCTCTCGTAGTAGCAGTACCATAGTAGTAGTAGTAGTAGTAGGAATACTAGTGCCTCCAGGAGTAGGACTGCTGCTCATGGGACCAGTGATCGCGTCAGAACTGTAACCTCCTGTGGTCCTCCACATCCAGGTCTGTGGCTGAGCGGTTTCAGCCCGGAGCTCTGGGAGGTGGATGACTTGAGACGTCTCTTTACACAGACTGAGGCACATACAGAGTTTATCTGTGCACAGCATGAAGCAGCTTTTTGTCATTGACAAAAGTCTACACACCTTTAGTATATAAATCATATGTTTAATAATACCTCCGTAAGCAGCCTGTGTGTCCTCATCCTGATCCTGCCTGATGCTCTTCTGCTGAGTATCTGTCTCCTGTGTGTAAAGGTGAGTGACAGGATGGAGCATGTGCCCAGACATATGAACTGCACAGATACAATGAATGTTACATTTAATACATTTCAATTTAATGTTTGTCCATGTTTTCTTCCAGGAGAAGCCCCGTTACAGCCCCTGATGGTTCATTGTCCAGTAAAGCTCATCTTCCTGGGGCCAGCGTCCTGCTCTGGGCACCACACAGGGCGGCAGATAGATGTAGGTCTCCCCCTTTCTGAGACCGAGTTGTCAGAGGCAGATCACTCTCCAAAACCGTTTAGACAGAGCACTGCACTGTCTCTTGTGGGTCTGGGGATCACCGTCTACTGACTGACTGCAGAGAGGGTTTGTGGTTATTTTCCTCTTGGACGGTCTGGTGGCTGCTCCCTCGTGGGCTCATCTTACCATTGGTGATGTGACCTTGCCATTTACGCACAAGCAGTAACCCCCTACCCACTACTACTACTACTACTAGTGTACTACTACTACTACAGGTGGGAAACGTCATGCCAACAGTAGCATATAGGCCTATATTTATGTTATTTATCTTTACTTATAGAGGGAGAGCCCAATGAGAGAACCAGACTCTTCAAACCAAAAGAAACAACAAATACAAACATAAATCAATTTAAAATATTAAAAACAGGTGAGAGTATAAATATTATCAGATTATTAAAGTGCATTTGTGGCATCAGTGCATCAGTCTGTCCAGTTTTACATGTCCTTGACCAAATGAAATCGTGTTCCATTTTTGGGAAGAAAAATAACCAAAAGCTTTTTCTCCATTTCATTTCTAATGGGGCCGGTCGTATTAAAATTATATGAAACCAATTCCTTTCCTGCTACTTTCAGATGTGGATTTTCCTTTAGAGGTTAATCTTACTTGAAAAATAAAATGATAGAAAAAGATCGTTATTTTACAGATTACTCTGCACCTGTAGACTCCATAAATACATTTGCCTGAATAATGCCACAGACAAACAGACACTAAATCCGGATTATCCAAATGGAAATGGGACGAGGAAATGTCCCACTGTGACGGTGATGAAGCACCTGAGCTGCTCCACCTCTGGGATTATCTCAACACATGGAGAGAGAAATGCTTTTTGTTCATTTCCAGCTCCATCTTCTGCCTCCTCCTCATTATTACAGATGAATTACCATTAATAACTCCTTTAATTAGGCATAGACTTGTCTCATAGAATATAAGATGAGCAAATACATATGTTCCTTTTTATTATAGAAGCATGAAGAAAATATGATTAAAAGAAGGAGTCGGACAGTTTTCCAAATCCCAGTTTTATTGGTCGTTGGATTTCAGGTGAACCAATGGCACAAGAGAGAGATTATTCATCCACAATATCAAAAAAATTATACAAAATAATACAAAAAGGAACTTCCAGTTATACAAAGCAAAGATGTGGACTTACTTTTCCCAAATCTTCCGTTTCTTTACATTTTCCTACTATGGCCCAGAAAATCTGGCACATAAGGCACAGTCATTACCACATAACCTTCCACATCGCTTTGACCGTGCCTCGCTGTTGGAGAAAACCAACATCACAGACGACTGTACAGACCTTTGAGATGAACAGACGGGACAGTCACTGAGAATTTGAGATGAGGACCACATCTTAAACAAAAAGGGCCCCGATGTGCAGTGGTAAAAAAAAAATGTACGACATGTTAGTAAACTTTATTTAACTTCCCGACTCAGACGGGAACAGAGATGATAAAATTAATTTGTTAAGGCTGTCGACATTCAGACAGTAGTGAAAACCGAAAAAAACTAATCACACATAAGGCTTGCACGTGTTTTTGTGCACAGCAGGCTGACAAACTGGCATCGTTTTGAGATTTGTAGCACCAGACGTCAATGAGGTGTTTAAGGTTTAGTTTAGTTGAAGGTAAAGGCTTTGAACCGGGGCCTACGACATTCCTACACCTGCCCGACTTCTCCACGACTAATGATAATGTCTGTGCCTTGGACATACAAAAGGGTTTTTTATTCTTCCAGTACGACAGGTGAGTGCAGTAAACATAACCTACCGCACTACTTTTCGTTAAACTTTCAACAATAGCTATCAGGGCTTAAAAGGGGAGAGGTCGACTTCCTACATCCTGTTTGAACCAGGACATTCAGACTCCCAACCAAGGAGAACACAGCTAGAACAACACAGGAAACAGTTTTATAGTGAAATATTTTTACACTTGAGATGAAAGAAGTCTTCCTTAATTTTAAAATCCAGTTATATCATAGTTTTTTAATGGACATAGGCATCATGGCCATCTTCAGAAACATACATAGTGATCAGCCATTAGGGAGGTGCAGCTACATGACCAAACGAACAAACAGGAAGTGGCTGTTTTGGATTATTAGATCAGGTAGAAGCATCTCCCGGTCAGACGTCATAAATACTGCCATCGTGCGCCGCTCACAATAGAGAGATTAAGAGGAGGGGGACGGGGGGAGTGGAGATGGATAAGGGCTTTATTGTGGTTCTGCTCTGCTCTGGTAAAAGGGACCGAGCCACACGGGGAGGCCCAATCGTAAGGCGAGGATGGGAGGAGTGACGGGTCGAGCAGCCAACCAGATCGGAGCAGGAAAAAGTGCACAGCCCCTCGGTAACTATGGCAACAAACAAAAAATAAAAGGGTTTGACGCTGTAGAGCAGAGCCTGGACGGAAGGCGATACAAATGGCCCTTCCTTGTTAGTGTGCAGTTCAACATAAAGAGCAAATAGGTAGACGGGGAGGACGGTAGTGCCGTGACGCCGCCGCTGTCGCTCAGTACTCCCAGAAGGTGGCGGATTCCAGGTCGTCAGCGTTGGCTTTGAGTACACCAGCGTGGTCGCCGCGCAGATATTTGTTGTCAGCGACGTGACGGATGGCCAGCTTGTTGTAGTCGCAAAACTCGAAGAGGAAGTCGACGGGTGTGTCGCTGCTGCTCACCACTGACTGTTCGTTACCCACCATCCAGTATTTACCTGTGGAGTCTGAAACAGGAAGATATTTAATCAAACTATTCTACAGACTCTGACCAAAAAGCACAAGCTGGCTACTTTTTATACACTCCTAAATGAGCAATATGAAACTTTCCTACTGAAGAGTCCACCACCTGCTCGTCTCTCTGACATTTATTCTCTTGTGTCTTCATCAAATCAAAAATTGAAATGCATGAATTTTTAGTGTGAGTGGGATCGCCTCTCCACAGATGTGACCTGTAACACAGCCTGGTGCCATCACCTGCTTGTTTCTGTGAAGACAGTTTAATGACATACTGTGGAACATTCTAGCAAAGCAATAGCATCTCCATGGAGAAAAGCAGGTGACAGACCCTCTACCAGAAACATTCCATAGTGCAGCTTTAAGTGTCCAGTGCATGTGTTTTAGAGCATGAAATCCAGTGTGGAGGTGTAGCAATAGTGAAGAGTAAAAATGATTCATTGAAATAAAAACACGAGCTGGTGCGTGAGATCTTTGAGCTCGGTGTTGCTCGTGTCACATCGGTCACAGAGGAGAACGTGGACACACCTTGCAGGCTGTAGGCTCCGTCTCTGAACTCCAGGGTGAAGTAGTCGTAGGACGAGCGGTTCGAGTCCAGTGTTCCCGTCACTTTCCTGCAGCCGATGAAGCCGTGCTCCCCACGCAGCACGATGATCGGACGGTTAATCAGCTTCATGATGAACTCTTCACTTGGACCTGAAGAAACACAAACACAATTATTTATACTGAAGGTTTTGGGTTTTTTTAAAATTGCTTTGTGCAGAGTGTGGAGCAAGCACAAAGCATCAGAGGAATATCAAGAAAGAGTCTGGCATGCCGTTTTATTACATACTTTTAGATAACTCACTGCAGAGATCTTGAATTAGAACAAGGATTTTGGATGTTTTGACTTTGAAATATGACTTGTCGACATCATGAATATTGTGGATTGAATAATACGAGGAGCCACAGCTTCTAAGAACCATCAGATGGGTTTGTTGGTGTAATTTCAGAATGAAGTGAGTTAAATTTTGGGTTTAGATCTTACTTTTCTCTGGACACTAACCCAAAGAGTATTTTCCTACACAAAAGTATCCCCATGTCCTATGTATCCACATACCTGCAGAGTCGACGGCGGCTGCTAGCTGTCCATTCTTCTTAGCGGCGACGTATTTCCCATTGGCAGCCCGGAGAGTCAGCCTCTTCCCACGCCACTCAATGTCAAAGTAGCAATTAGCTGACCTGCACACGGACAGGGAAGGTAAAGGTGTGAGTGAGAGCTAGGGCGCTAATTAAAAGTACATGCTACTCAGGTATCCAGCAGCCCAGGACAGTGCTTAAGCGTTAAATGTGAGCACCTATTCGTTTTCACCCAGCTAAACGATTGTTGTGTAATTGGATTGGCTCACGGCTCAGGGATAAGCTTCACTGGAAATCGAATAGATAATTTAAAGACTTTCACTTGGAGCTTTTCTGGAGGAGTTTGTTGTATCTAGAGGAGATAAGGAGAGTTGAGTAACAGGAATGTGACGAAGGAATGCAAAAGCACTTCCTGCAGTGAAAGAGGCGAATGGCCGTCTCATCTTTCTACTTAAACAAAAGACTGAGGTTCGCCACGTGTGACATGTTTCTGTTCATTCTTTGTTAGGAAAGTATAACAATATTAACCCTGTTTTATGGCCAAATGCAAAATATGTTACAACCAACTTTACATATTCAGTTAGTTATTCTTGCACCACATTTTGCAAAAGTTAATGCAGCGAGGAAAAGACTGGGAAGACACGAAGTTAATACACAATGGACATAACAGTCCCCAACTGAAAAACACCCGAGGATAAACACAGACGCCTCCAAAACTGGTTTTACTGCGTAACGTACTGCAGTATTTGCATGAAAGAGTGTTTCTGTCCATTGAGAGAAACATATGCAACATTCACACAAACCAAATCCAACTTTTTATTAATCTTGGTTTTGCAAAAATGTCCATTATATCTGCTGAGCTCATATTATTATGTTCTGAAGTATATCTGGTCAAATGTTCCTGTGCATTTTAAGCAATATCAGAAAAGCGTTTGTCCTGCCAACAGCTAATTATTCAACCATGGCTAAAGTAAAAGCAAAAATCACTTAAGGGATTCACCCAGGGGCAAAGGTCAAAGGTCTAAAGTGAGCACTCTGGAGGTACAGAAACAGAACAATGAAAGGATCCCACACACACACACACACACACACACACACACACACACACACACACACACACACACACACACACACACACACACACACACACACACACACACACACACACACACACACACACACACACACACACACACACACACACACACACACACACACACACACACAGGGGATGGAAATGTGGTCGGACGTGCCTTGGAGATGACCCAAGCTCCTCACTCCACACCTCCCACCCTGAACATCCAATCACTCAGGAAACTCCTATCTCCAGTTACACATAAAAGTAGGAACATACTCCTCATCCTCCATCATAAGTGCTGGAGTAACATTATTTCTGTTGCTAGGTGTAGCTTACTTGGTGGAGGCGGTGCACTGCAGGCCCCCGTTGGCCGTAAGGGTCCAGTATTTGCCGGCGGCGGTCCGGAACGCGCACTTCCTGTTGTCGCGGCAGATCTCCACTTGGAACACCTCCTGATCGCCTTCCTCATCCTGGTTGGCGGACAGGTCCATACCTGCGCAGGCACAGAGCGGGACGGTGGGTTACACGTGTTAGACGGGGTTTCTTGGGGTTCAGATCAGACGAGGTAATGAGCAGCGCCAGACGAGGTGGATTAGAGGGACACTGGGCACAGCTGCACAGAGGCCCACGCACATCTGTCACCGTCCAGACCCGGAAAGATCAAGAGGATTAACTGCTAAAGGCAAAAACATACGGTGCCCAGAAATAACAGCTAATGCCAAGCAAGTATAGATTTGTCACATTAGCCATAGCCATTACTACGCTCATTTCATGTTCCAGCCTATAACCCACAGGAAAACCAGCCCTTTAAACATCATAATGTGGAGATATGGCTTTAAAGTTCTCTGGTGACATTTGACATTTGTGCAGTTATGTAAACTAAATGCTTCCTCATCATTAAGACGATGACAGTACAGTCGCCAACTCTCATATTCAAGAAAAACTAAATAAAATCCTACTTTAAGCTTAAGATCTATTGATGGGACTGGTCCAAATAGAACAGACATTTCATTATATGTCACTATTTGGCGTTTCTTGTTCCACCTTTGTTAAAATGTGACTTTATCCAGCTAAAGTTCCACAGCAAAACTTGAAAAATAACTAATTTATTGGATCTTTTGAGGCGTAACATTAACAAAATTATCCAGCATTTGCCATTTTTGTCTTAAATGTGCAAGAACTAAGCTGCCACTGACATTAAGTTTGAGGAGGGACAAGCACCTTTAACATCATTTAAACTTTCCACTGTTAGAGACAAGATTAGTTTCCTTTTCTGACCAACAGGTGTGGACAACTGTCTAAATATACAGGCTGTAACATAATGCACGCTCCATTCAGTAAATGAGCTGCCGTTTTAAATTACTTCTATACTACTACTACAATGAATAGTATGACAAAACATGCAAGTCTTTCTAAATCATGAGTGAGTTTATACATGCCGCTGTACATGTACACAACACAAGTGCAGAGTCGACCTCATTATCCCCCATCAGCCCACCGAGGGGCCCACAGAAACAACGAGATAAACAATCATGGACCACTACTCCAGCAGGCCACTCCCTTCATATAGACACACACTTAATATCGCACAAAGCATCTATTGTATATGATGAGGTCAGTGTGGACGGACCTAAAGCCTCAGGCCCAATGGGAAAAATACACGGACTGTCTGTGTGTAAATGTGTGCAGATCCAGACAGGCAGAGGATTCAGAAATGAAAACTTATGTGTGGCCAACCCTCCCCCAGTGCTCCATTTTAGTCCATGTTTTCTGTCGTGAGCGATCGGATTCATTGGGCAAATAATTTAGGAGCATGTGACTCGCGTGTGTTCATTGTGTGGTTTGGGATGTTGGTGAAAACCTTTTTAATTCTCGAAGTCTGTTTGTTTGTCTGTGTGCTACAAGTACAACTCAAATATGAAGTGAAATATATTGTTAAATGATCATATTGAAGCTTGTAATCAGAATCCCAAGCACCATGGTTCTTTTTGTTCATCTCAAACCCAGTCGATACTGTTGGAAAAAAAAGTTTAATGCTGTTATGTCATATGAACATAACCATGTGCATTATTATGTCATGATGTTACCAGTGTTTGGCATTATTTTCTTACAAATTAATCTACCGTACATGAGTATTTGGCTTGGCTATGTTTAAATATTAGTAATAGTACTATTAGTGTGCCATATTAGTAGTGGTTTGTTGTAACTATTGGACACACCAAATCTGTTTTATTCCATCAAACAAAATCAATATTAATAGATCATGTGGTTGTCGTTTGTAAAGACCTCTTTGTGAAGTCGACTGGGGAACATTACATTACATACATTTAAGCTAAGTATTTGTGGAGGAAATGGACGCTGCCGCTCTCCTGCAGAGGCTGTGCACACACGATTGAGTTTCAGGAGAAATATGTGGGATGAACACACACGCAGATGACGGAGAAAAAACTATAACTAATGGGAACCACATGGTGCAGGGAAGTGAAGGGGGCGGGGGGCGCAAAGAGCGAACAGAACGGGCGGAGGGCGAACAAGAGGGATGAGGGCGAGAGCCGACACAGTAGCACAGTTTATCACTACGGCAGCAGCACAGACCATCTGCTGTACTCGCTCTGCCCTGAAGGAGCTGTACGAACAAATCACCTCCTTCAGTGTAATGTATAGATCCTTTTGAGTTTGTAAACATAGTGGCAGCAGTGATCAATGAACTTTCAATAGAACAATCATCATTAGCCTCTTGTACATCTCTCAAATTGTGCCAAAACTGTGTAAAAGCTGAAATAGTTTGGTCCGTGTTGCCCCAAGTTCATCCAAGTTCATCTTCAAACTCCACAAATCCTGATTAAGTTATAAGAGCAGCTAATGAAAGTCACAACCTCCAAAAGTTCTAAACTGTAAGTCCAATCACCAGGCCGGGAAGAATCGCCCAAGAACTGCTGCACGTTTACTGTAAATAACATAAGAGCGCATCAGCTGCAAGTTAGATTTTAATAAAACAATAAACAGCTGGCAGTCAAGGGGCAATACATCATAAAACACTACATTTTAAGTGTTTGTAAATGCAAATGGAGCATGGATTCAGCGTACGATATGCAGGAAACAGCCACAACATTTGAACATGACTTTACAGCCGTCATCTGCGCTGCACACAAACTCGATAAAAAGTGCAATTTAAAACATGCAATAAAATGAACAATAAAAAGCTGCACGAGGGGGAGTCTGCCAGTTGGATTTCTTTTAACTCAATCCAAGATCAGACCAACTTTTGCCATAAACCATAAAGTTTATGTCTGGTTTAGTCTAAAGTTCTGTGTCAGTCAGTTAAGGATTAAGTTGGAGTGTTAAGATACTTGAACATGTATTTAGTTACAGAATACCTCCATTTTGTAACATATTCCCGATACATGGTCCAATCTGTGGCATCATGGTAATGTGACTATTCTGAGCTTCTATTGTTCTCGTTTAAGTAAATCTGCACATTGAACCAAAAGTAATCAAACACAGGATTGTACAAATGTATAAAATCATTAGAAAAAACTCGACTGTAGACTTCAATCTCGCTTTTTATGTCCATAGTTTGACACCATTTACCCTTTCAAACGTGATTAGTCTGAATGTTCCACTCTCTGTGACGACTGACGACCAAAACCAAACATTTGTACAAAAACTACAAGGGTCAGGGCCCAGACAGTCACACTTCATTCATCTTACAGCTGTGAAACTGTTGGATTTGTGCGTTAGCTACATTATAGACATGCTACTACTTACTATGATCAATCTAAACACCATTAATCTAAACTTATTTCTCATATTTGAATCTCATGCAACATTTCCTTGTGCCCCACTTCTCTCGGCTCATAGGACCTTGATTATACGGTTGTGCAAGGAAATAAAAACAGTATTGAGTATACAAACATGACATGGAAATCCAAACCATGACCTAGAGTTCGTGTTGATCCAAAGCGTCCTTCACACTTCCACTTCCAATGACAAGTTTGCACCAGTAGTTTTAAAGCAGCTATTACATCAAATGACTTCTTAAACTTTCATCCACAATAACACAGACCCACACAGTGTCCGAGTCTCATCAGGAGGACTGTACTCTCTTGTTTTGCCTTGTTCCGACTGTGATTGTTGGTTCTATTGTTTAAGGTGGCGGGGCAGAGGAGGCGACCAGCTGGGGCCCAAATGAGGAGAGAAGAACGCAGGCCTTTGTCTGGATCCACACACACATGCACCTTTAAAGTGGTAACAGTCACCCACACTTCCTTGATATGAAAATGGGGTCAAACATAACGGGATGTCCCAATTTTTTCAGCAAAAATGAAATTGGATTTGAGTGTGTGCAGGAAAACGCATCGAGAGACACACCCAGACAGATGACACACTGGGGAAATGCAAACCTATAATAAAGAGCAGAGACGTTCCTTTGCTGTGTGGAGGAACCTAAAATTAGTCCAAATCATTTTATCTTGATAATAAAACCCCACCACTCAAGTCAAGGCTGAGCAAACATGTTCTGAAAGATATTTGAGTAAAAATAATATAATTTGTTATTCACAGCAACTTTTGCAGTTTGTCCCAGTAACCAAAGTTATAAGCACAATTTACCATGATCAGGTGCTTAAAGGCAGCTTTACAATCAGATAAAAATACAGTGAAATGGTTTATAAGCACAGCAAGAGTCTATTCTGTAGTTTCATGTCCTATACAACACATCCTTACTGCATCTTCTTGGCAGATGTGTGGTCTTAGAAGTTGGTAGAAAGCACAAGCAAGTATTAATATTGAGACAGGTATGAAACAAGACAATAAGCCAACTCTAAGGACTATTATGATGAGGATAAAATAAGAAATCAAACCATAGGCCTGTCACAGTAAGACATTTTGAAGCACGATATATTGGAGAGAGAGATATACCGCGATAAATACTGAATATACTTTATGCCACTGAGACAATAATGATGCAAGATCCCAGTAAACCATTTTTAAATAGACGACAGTTTCATTAAAAGACATGAGCTGCAGCATCTAATGAGCTGTTACTGATCAAGAATTAGCCATAGAAATCACTTATTAAACCTTTTACAGCTCAAATGTTACTTTATTACAACAAAACTACCCAAATCTCTCCACTTTTAGAGAGAAAAAGTAGTTGAGCTCCCAGGTTCCAGGCTTCATACATATTGAAGAGTAAGTCGATATAGTTATTATTGTGAGGATGACCAAACTGTCTACTCAGCTAATACAATCAGATCGCCTCGTCTCTGGATTCATTGTGGATGTGTGTTTCAGTGCAGACTCATCACCAGCCTGCACACAGCCTGCAGGGATTTTCACAGCAGCCGAGGTCTCATTTCCTGCCGTGGGAGGGGGCGACGCGAACAGGGAGGGGGTCACAGCTGAACCAGGGCCAAATATAACAACAGGAGGCTGCCAGTTGTTCTTCAGCTTTTATTCTGCGCAGAAAATGACATACTGATTGGAGGTATGAGGCGGCCCATGAGGCGGCCCATGCTTTAGCACATAGGTCATGGCATCCTGGTCCCGTCTGCCCGACCAATGAAATTCTTTATAAACTTCAATGATGCATGTCCACATTTCTAAGCATTTACGCAATTGACTTGTGGATCAACTGCAGACCACGTTTTGGAGAGGATGGATGCAATAAATATCTAAAATAAGACCAACTGCTGCTGATTCATCACATTCTGAGTTGTTCCTATAGGAAAAAGGAGAGTGTTCTTAGCAACCAGTTAAACAGAGATGGTTTTCATTACACAGGAGGGGAGACAAAGACGACTTTATCTGACAAACTCTGGCCAAAATCAAACAATGTCGACAGTTTCTGCTGCAATAACTGTTACATTCTAGACGAGCGGAGTCAAATCTTTGCCCAACTTCGAAATGACTTAATGAAACACGAGTTTAAAGCATTTCATTTCAATCCTTTGTGAAATCATTACATACACAAGACTAACAAGAAAATGAAGATCGTACGTTGCCTTGAAGCTATATTAATCCTTTAGTCAAAAAAGTGTAATTGTTTTGAGTCTTAAGTGATCAAACCGTCTCCACATCGAGCATTCAAACCCTCTCCGCTGTGAGCACACATTCCCAGGTGTGGGATTAGCAGGAGCCCGGCGTGCATGCATAGATAATTCACATTCTCCGTTATCTTCCTGAAATTCGACTCTTGAGCGCTGTGCAAAGAAAAACAAGCTTTCTCCACAGACAATTAAGAGCCAAACCAATGGAATCTCTGAGGATTTCCATCCCCTTCCCCTTCTCTCTGCTAAAAGTTACAGTAGTCGATAGAATGAGGCCCATTTAGCCAACAAACCATGTCTATGCTCTTGTGTCGTTTTAAAGGGCAGGACAGAGCAGTTAAGAGGCTATTGTGCTTGTGCTAATAGGACAGTAATGGCAGTTGTGCATATGAAGGGGAGTGACTGGGTTATATTAATGAGCAGAGTGATGGGTCGGTTGTGAATAGAGGAAAGGGGAGGACACACACTTAACACACTCGGTTGGGGGTATTAGCAATAGCGAGAGTAGCAACCAAGGTTCTTTAGTGTTAGCATGTTCATTCAGTCTTTTGGAGTCGAAGGAAAAGAGATTTGGACGAGCAGCAGCAGCGTTTCATGCACATTTTGTCATTTTATCTTCTCCGACCCTCTGCTGCACATGTTATTATAGTACATTTTGTCCCTCGAAGCAGTGATTGGAGAAAAACTGATAGAAAAAAATAAAAGCCACTTCTAACATCACAGCGATCGTCTCAAATGAAAACCTTGTGACCTGCTGGAAGTATTTTGGACTTGAGCTCAAATCATAACAAACTCAAACATCCAAGACTTCATGAAATACAACAAATACGAGTTTACAAGCCCAGTGGAAGTCGCCATGACTTATTTTAATAAAGCTCTGGACTTATTGCATCAAAGGACGAGAGATGAATCAGTTCAGTTTGAGTTTTTGAAGTGACCTAGTTGTAAATGTTAGTTCACTAATCGTAGCCAGCCCGACTTTACCCCTTAACTTGGCTCAGGTTTGCCCAGCGAATCGCCATCGTTTATGGGAACTATGTGCAGCTGTCGCCCGGCAAAACATCTGGAGCTAGTTTTATTTCACTCCACGTTTAATCCAGATCACAGTCATCCTGGTACTTGGCGGTCATCCTCTGAGATTTGGGCAGTGGTCTGATTTATGTGGGACCGAGCATCAAAGATTGGAAATAATTCAGTTTTTTTCTCATCAATTCTGACCAGTCTGGGATTATCTGTCACCGTCCTTTTTTATGTCTCTTTACGCCAAGTAAATATGAAAAAAGTAGGGCTGCCAACTGTTCAGAGAGAAAACAAACCAACCACACAGCATTAGCATAAACTCCCATCACGGCTAAATTACAGATATTTGACTTTACTTATAGATTTTGGTGGACATAAGGTACATGGTTGTCCACAATTCTTACAGTTTTTTGCAGCATACTTGGCTTTTTATCCCCCTAATGTGCATCAACCACTGAACACGTCAGCTGAGACGACAAATCATTTCTGACGTGTAAACAATGGAAAAGATACAACCATCCAATCTAAGAAAGTCCAAGGAATGAAAATGACAAGAACAAGCCAGACTTTATGTGCTGCTAAAATCACCAAAACCTCATCGCATTCTCCCCTCTGACCACAGCCTAATTATAGATTTTGAAGGAATCAGTTTCATTCCTCCACTGTATCTGAGAGTCAGCCCTGCCCCGTCTAAAACAAGCATCGATTCAACGCCTTTCACTCAGCCCTTTCACTCCGTTATCCACATGCGCATTATTTGGTGGGTGGCAGTGCTGACAATGGGCCTCGGAGCCAAGACTAAAGGATGGAGCAGGTCGGGGTGGTGGGGGAGGGGTGTGAGGAGGTAAAATGAAGGAAGAGATGCGTCGGGTGGATGTGGGGATGACTGAAGTCAGGAGAGAATAGAGGAAAAGAGGTGCACACATCAGCATCAGCTCAAGTTTACCCGTCTCTGCCTCCCAGAATGTCGTGAATCTGACACTGATTTACTCGGGTTTTGCATCTTTAAAATGCACAAATCGCAGCTGGTGACGAGCTTTTACTGTAGAAATAAAGCAACTCAAAGACAATATCAACACTGCAGGGGCATAAATGCAGAATAAAAAGGGTTTTGGATGGATGATGCAGTGGCTCTTGAGCACCACATTAATTATACAGTGCAGAGAAGAAACATGTTGGTTGCTATGGCGACACGTCCCAGAATAATGATGATTCAGGCCCTTTGGTCGAGTAAGTGCTGGTTTAAATGGGGCCAAGTAAAAAGTAAAGAAAATCTCACTAAACAACTCACCAATTAGTCAGCGTTTGGTCAGATGTGACAGAAGGACGGGCCTGGGCTGTTTTACATGTCAAAGACCACACACGTGCTCATTAGGCTCCGTGTGTTTACTCACACACTGCTCTGTTGGACATGTCGTCCTGTTTCTGTTGGACATGTCGTCCTGTTTGGGAGGCAAATTATCAAATGCACAGACACTTCAGAGCCACATTTGCAGTGTGTCAGATTATGAGGTTTTTGTGTGGGAGCCACAGTGGAACAAAGATGTTCCTTTGTTTAAAGGTAGAGTTCAGAGTGTGGCTCTGGCACGAGGATAGTTTAGACTAAATTATTCACCAGAATCTTCCGTATTAAACACAGACAGATGTTCTGAATGAACAAGTTGACTTTAGTTCTATGTGATCCAAAATATCCTGTTGTTTGATCTACTGTTGTAAACTGTAAAGACATCTTGGTTCTACATAAAGATCTTTGCCTAATGCTCCTGAATGAAGTGATGACATGGCTGTAGTTTGAATGTACAGTGTCCTGTACGTGACACTGATGCACTGGGGCAGGTCACAGGGGTGATTCTGACAGAATGCCATCACATTAACCCCGTCAGTGCCACAGGCCTCAGATGCCAGCACATGCTCCACTGAGGCACCGGGCCTGCACCACACCACACCCACCTTGCCGGGTGGAGACGTTCCTCTCGTTGGCCGCGGTGAGGACGACCTGCGGGTGGCTCTGCTCCAGGACGAACAGCTCATCTTTGCCCACACGGCCGCTCTTCCCAGACTTCATGGTGCCAGAGGGCCCGGAGGGGGCCAGGTACAGGCCGTTACAGTCTCTGAAGGCCACTTTTCCTGAGCGAAACTCCAGCGTGTAGCCCGTGCTCTTGTCCGCCGTGGCCGCCAGCGCGCCGTCGTTGCGCAGGAAGCGGTTGTCGGATGTTTGGAGGTGGTACCTCTGATCCCGAAACACCAGAGTGATCATGGAGTCCACTCCCCACGGCACGTCCCGGTCGATGGCGATCTCGTCCACCTTGGAGCTCAGGTGCGCGTAGCGTTTGCGCGTCAGGCTGAAGATGTTGACCTGCGGGTGCATGGCGATGTGCACGCTCCATTTCTCCGCCACCGACACGGTCTGAGCGAAGCAGATGATGCGGTCCTCGGTGCCGCCCAGGTACCGTCCAAACAGCTCGGACTGCAGGGACCAGCGGCCGTCGTCGTGCGCGGTGATGATGAGGCGGCACTCGGGGCCCGGGGTCTCACTGTCCCCTGTCACGTTACCGTCTTTATCCGCGGCGATGTACCGGCCCAGGTGGGACTTGAGGCAGAACACGTTGCTGTTGGACTCTTCTCCGCACTGCTCCAGAGTCCAGATCTGCTTCTTCTTCAGGCTCGTGGCTGAGGCGTTGATCTTAAAGCCAAAGGTCTCTGCGGTCAGGTACTTGTTCCCGCAGTTGATGAGGCCGAACTGGATCTGCAGCATGTCGCTGGTCCCGTTGGCCGAGCCGTTGGTGGTCATGGTGCCTGGTCCGGGCCGGTTCTGGACAGAGGGATGCTGGGATGCTGCCTCGCGTGCTTCTCTTTGTTTGGAGTGTGCTGAGGCTGTGCGCGCCGCCGGTCCTGTGTGTGCGTGTCTCAGCAGCGCGAGCCCGGCGCCACAGCTGCCCCTTTATAACCATCAGTGACGTAGAGCTGGAGACACGCCCCCAGCCCAGAGCTCTACACCTCAGAGACAAAATATAATCCTCTATAACCCTACAGAAAAAGCACTATGTGTGTATCATAAACACTTTACCTCTCACTGTGTGTGTTTAAGAAAGAACAACAGGAAACATGTGAGGCAAATAAATGTGGTGCTTTAGAAACATGCACATTATAACTTACTTTAGTCATTCCACATTAGGCCACTAAACAACGTGACAGCATCTCCCCAAAACTCTATCTGGACTCAGCATTTTAATCATGAGGAGGCAGAGTGCACAAAGCCTCATTCATGTCACATCAGAGGCAGGAAAGGCCCAGCTCCACAAACAAACAAAAAGAGGCCAGCAGAGCACCAAACATCATCACAGGCATCTCCCCCTCAGCAGAGCACCAAAATGAGGATCATCACAGGCATCTCCCCCTCAGCCCTCAGCAGAGCATCGATATGAAGATCACATATATATGCACATCACATATATATGCACATCACAGGCATCTCCCCCCAGCAGAGCACCGATATATGTATTATATAAATGCATCATGCACCAACTGGGATCTATATGAGTGACTGAACTGCACAGTAACATTAATCTTGCATTGTCCTTTCACAGGCATGTTTCATATTTGTATTTTCATAAGCAAACTCGGTGGTGCTCTGGGTTTGTGTCCGTGTTGTGGTGCCTTCTGTCTGCACGTCTGTGGGTTACACGAGGAGCACTGGTGTAATCTGGTCTGAAACAGTAATCTAATGTACCACGGGTGCAACACAGTCTGGTAAATCCAATCGACAGTGAGTCTTCAAACAAATCACATTGCCCTGTAATCGTGCCCCAGAAACACAATTTAATAACAGCAGATTTTACTCAAATACATTTGTGTTTGACAATATCTGGTTAACTAAATATTTCAGCAAAGCAAAGCGTCAGATGTCATGTCTTTTCTTGTGTTTGGTTCTAGTTGCTGTTCTGTTTTACCTGACATCATGACACAAAAAGAACAAGATACATAAAGTACAGCTGTGATTTTAACTCTTCAAGTGGATATTTATCATTTCGTTCATCTTCTAAGGCATCTGTGGAGCAACTTTTAACCCCCTCACCCTCATTCATTTTCTGCACAGGCCTTTGAGGTGGTGCACTTTACTGTTCTCTGCATTTGATCCATTCTTCAAAGCCACTGCGAGAAGAAATCCCAAGTCAGATAGCAACATTTCAAAGCATTAAAGCACCACTTCTCAAAAATATACAGGATATTTTCAAATTAACAGTATATATTCACTGTAGCGAGCACAAAACTGCATAAAATCCTGCAGCAGAAGTTTGTTCAGTACAGGGCAGGACTGCAGCATAAAACATTGTCTAAAATGTTCAAATGCCACGTTTTGCAAATCACAACTATCAGATGATGAGAAGCACTCGTGTTTTCTCTGCAGGCCTAAATCCACCGGCAACAACTCAGAATAAAATATGAAGTTTGCCTCATAAATCATGAAAACATCAGTGTGACATAAAGGCAAATGTTGTGGTCTGGCTGTTCTTGGTCCACGTGGAAATGGGACAATATCGGCAAATTACTGAACCAAACTAAACTGAAAGCTTTATGTCCAGGTAGTGACGTGAAAACTGACAAAATAAATGAAGCAGCCTTAAAATCATTAACATTTAGAGCGTATATGACAGGTCAGACTACTCATTTCTCATAGTTAATCATTATATTTAAGATTTTACTAAAACTCTTGCCATTTTTTTTTCTAGTTTTGTCATTTTACTTCCTGGTTGGACATGAGCAGCAGATATGACATAGTGACCATAATCATGTCTAAATTGCACAACAGTTATTTTATTAAATCAGTGTTGTCAGTGTGAAAAATGCTAAATTGTCTTTGCAGATTGGATGGACAGTAAAAGCCAAAGTTAAATCTGTCAACTGGACAAAAAGTTGTAGGAGTGAAGACGTTTGGCTGCTCGACCAAGTCTCTTCTTCAGCTGTGGTCAGATTACTGCTGTACACGGCCTTATATCTGTCTGAAAGGAGGAGCTAACGACTCTGAAACTGACATTTTTGGATGGAGCTGGTGACGGTCGATGACATAGATACAGGGAATATTCTGTTCCTGTATTTTCCAGCTTTTTGTTTGCTACTTTTCTGCACAAACTGCCACGTGACTGATGCAAAACTAAGATAAATATTTAGCACCGAACCAAGTCATAATTAGAAAAAATATACAAATCTGTCCAATGCACTTTAATGTCATCTGATGTTAATTTCTGTTTTCAGTCGACTCCGTTATGGAACTTTAAGCATTCTGGTGATGATTTTGTCTTAAATGGTCTATTAGTTGGGTTCACTTGACCTCACGACATTCTCCAGAGCCTATATTTAGTCCGAGGGCAGGTCTGATTGTTATAGATTCACCCTTTGTTGCACCAAAGCCCCGCTGCCACATTTTGCTGCCTTTTCTTCTTTGTCTGTTTAGCTCGTGCACATCTCTTCTGCTTTCACACTAAGCCTGAAAGTGACCAGATTAGCAGTCATTTGTATTGCCCCCACTGTCCTGTACTATGCAACTATACAATAATGATGAGACAGAGGGTGAGGATGGGGGTGGCCATCTTTGTTCCCTTCAGCTTTGAGGCAGTTGCCATGGAAACGGGGGCCTCGCGGACGGTTCTGATGAAGGGCGAGGAGCGGCGCGTGCAGCCAACACACTGACACACTGACACACAAAACCCACTGCGGCACCGGGCGAGCCAATCAGAGCCCGTCTCCATCACACACCTCTGAGCTGCAGCCAATCACAGCGCACGCTCACATCTGCTTTACATTTTACACCAATCACAGAGCAAATATATAACGCCACATCCAACCGGTGGCATTTGCATACTGAGCTATAGACTCCATTAAATTAATTGGGATCACAGAGTTCAGCTGGATGAATAGTTGAGATTCCCGTATTGCATTGTCGCTGTTGTAAATGGAATTATTCATGGCTCATAAAATAGGCTAAATGCGACAAAGATGGATCTAAAGGAAACAGGCGAAGGAAAAGGGAGGATGGCAGTAAATCTGTGAGAGGAAGCAGAGTATGAGCTGAGAGAATCGATGGGACAGTTACACAATAGTGACACCTGTAGTGGATCAGGTTCTTTGTAGTAACTGCAGGGAGATGGACTGGAAGCACAAGTGGCACTTTGTAAAGTTTCATTTTTCAGAATACGATGGAAACTGTGCACAGCATTATGCATAGATGTAATTTGTGGGATGTGGAAACATTTATTGGGGTCCCTAACTGTACGAAACTAATTAATTATGCACCTAACAGCCCTTTATTGCACTTAAGTGGCTCCCAAACTTTAATTTTTACTGTGCAGCCCTGAGACTTTTGATTCCTACTTTGAAACACTTGAAAAATAAAAGTAGGTGGACACTGCACAAACTATTTCTTCCACACTGTCAAAATGAACCTGCAGTAAAAGTATAAACCTAAAATATGTGATTATTATAGTTAATGTACTAGTAAAGTGCTAATTGAAATCACTATTTTACAGGAAACATACACTAAATGAAGTTGCTTAGGGTATTTTTGTATTTTTCTTACATTTTCTAACAATTATAGTCGTTTGTGAAGCTGTTTTTTTCTCAGGCTCATGCTAAACATTCTTTTGCAGTTCACATTGATCAGATAAGACCATCTCAAGAACTAAATCTGACTCTTTTTTATCAGTCACAATCAGCTCCCTGTTATAAATCTGCCCCTCGCCCCATCAGCTGACCCCACACTCCCATTAAAAATAAACATGGTGATTATGATGGTCCCTGAAATGATCACAAATAAACTGAGCGACATGTGTCCACAGCATGAACCAGCTTCACACATCTGCTGTCCACGTCCTGAATCTTGTGACGGTCATGCTGTGGTCAGATGATGTCTCAGGTACAGGGCAGGACACATTAGTCCCAGTTGAAAGGCCCTGATTTTGTGACGCCCTGTCGTTTGCAGCTCCCTCGGGGTTACAGATGCTCCACTATTGATTATATTGATCAGAACGATGGCGGCACATGCTTAAGGACGGGGGAAAGCTCTTCTTCTTTGTTGTAGCGCTCGTTGTGGTCACATTATTGATGAAATACGACAGATGCTGGTTTTTAACTTCTTTTCAGAGCTTGATTTCATCTGAAGTACTTCAAATCAGTCAAAATATAATATACAGGGTGGCCCAAAAGTCACTGACACTTTTAAATCTTCAGTAGCTCCTATAATTCTTAAGTTATACTCACCAAATTTTAGCAGTAGATAAACTGAACCTTCTGAGATTTTTGGCGATATAAACGGTTATAATTGTTCACTTACACTTGAACTTATCACTACTTAAACTAGGGGAAGTAAAAATGACCTAATTTTTAAAAATAATGTTTTTTAAGTGTCACCATTTTGTGTTTGTCTCTGAACAGCCTGATCCAACACACTTTACAGAACATTTAAAGCATTTCCGGGCTTATGGCTTTATTGATCCTTGATATTACGTTTGAAGTGGTTTAATGTCTGAGGTTTATTCACAAACACCTTTTCTTTAAGATAGACCCACAGGAAGAAATCAGGACGAGTCAGGTCTGTGGAGATCACATACTGCCCCCTGTCTGTGAAAAACACTTATTATTCCTTTAATGGCATTTACTCTTGGGGCGTCTCTGGTATTAAAATGTGGATGGTAACACCGCTGGGTTTGTGAATTTGACCCATGTGACTCAAAGTGCCACTGTACAATGAGGGTTCGTTCCTCGGTGCTGGATTTGCTCAGATTAATGTTGGAAGGGTCGTTCTAAATGCTCTGGAAAAATACAAGAAAAATATTTAGAAACAAGAGAGTTATGCATGTTTTTGAACTGTCAGGACTTTTGGGCCACCCTGTATAATAGTCTCATTAAGTAAAACATTAGAAGATTACTCATATAAGTCCTTCTACTGCTGCTGTTTCCTACTTACTTCTACTGCTGAATACTTCTACATTTTTGTTATAAATGACTCCTAACATCACTATGGCTGCTACAAACTTACTACTAGTACTACTATTACTACTGCTATGAGCTACTTCTACTTGTACCGTCAATATACGACCCCTGTGCAGTGTTCATTTTGTTGTCTAGAATATTTTCATAGTTTTGTCAATGTCACATTTCTGCAGACTAAACCTAAACCATTTCTAAAAGTAAATAAAAGATGAATAAGACAAGAATTAAATTAAATAAGATTATCAAAATAAAAATGTCTTGCAATGGCCTTTACTATAAAACTGCTAAAAGTAAAACTGATCCTATTAACAGTACTGCTGCTGCAAGTAAATATACTACTACTTCTACTTCTACTTCTACGTCTGCTATAACCACTACCACATACGTTAAAATACAATCTCTTATGTGCATTTTTTTAACTTATACTACATTTACACATCCGTCCACCTCCAGACGTCACATCTTTTCCACATTAGTACCAAACTTGTCAAAATCCATAATGGGAGGCGTTCGTTTCCAGCCAACACTGTGGTTCTCACAGACGGTGAAATCAGATCACAGTTTGCTCTTATCTTAACCCTGCATGGTCAATGTTTAAACACATCACAAGAGAATTCCTTTATCTGAGAAACCCTCCAGGATCCAGACATTTGGTCAAGCCTCCACTGAACCAACAAGACTGACCAATACTCACGTCTCCTCTGACAAAGAAGCTCAGGACAAAGGGATAAGGATGAAGGATGAGGGTTTTATTCAGGACGCTGGGAGGCTACCAAATGTTTGTGATAAAGTTGCTTGGATAGACTCATACACACAGTACTGTTTTTACAAGATAAATACTTTCACATACTGGGACTGGAGTGGTGAATGTGGGTGAAGTCTCTCAAGTGAGGTTCAAAATGGCCGTCCTTTAGTTTGTTACATAAACTTGGGTAATGTTTGAAATGATTGTTCTTCTCAGAGCAGATTTCAGACACTGTAGGACCTGCATCTACATGGACTGACAGCACATTTGAGTTGTCTAGGCCACAATATAAATGTTTTCTCTACAAGGTCCTGGTGTCCACATATGAGGGAATTATACTTCCCCCTAGTGGTGACAGAACAGTATAACACATTATAGATGGACTTTGTTAAAGGCTCCTGTCTGCTCCTGTCAGCATCTATCTGCACCTGTCTGCTCCTGTCTGCTCCTGTCTGCACCTGTCTGCACATATCTCCTTCTGTCTGCACCTGTCTGCACCTGTCTGCACCTGTCTGCACATATCTCCTTCTGTTTGCACCTGTCTGCACCTGTCTGCTCCTGTCTGCTCCTGTCTGCTCCTGTCTGCACATATCTCCTTCTGTTTGCACCTGTCTGCTCCTGTCTGCTCCTGTCTGCACCTGTCTGCTCCTGTCTGCTCCTGTCTGCTCCTGTCTGCTCCTGTCTGCTCCTGTCTCCTCCTGTTTGCTCCTGTCTGCTCCTGTCTGCACCTGTCTGCATCTGTCTGCTCCTGTCTGCTCCTGTCTGCAGCTCTTCACATTACATTCACATTATTTCAAGAGGCACAGTTGTTGTTTCTCATTTTGTTTTTACTCAGGAAAAATGTTGTTGTGTTTCAGGCATTTAATAAATAGTTTTAGCAAATCATGATTCAAATGTGACTTTATTTAGTTCCATAAAAATCATTAAAACGTAGACTGAATGTCCTCATATGTGGATATCATTTTTCTAATAATGTAAAAAAGATAATTCTTAGTTTTTACTCTCATCAGGTCCAATGAGTCCAAATGACAAAGAGAAATTAATGAAGCATGTGCCATGGAAGAGCTCGGGTCTAATATATTTCTCAGTGTAACGGTACTTTTTGAGAATATTGTACCAGATTCTGTGCATTATTGAATGTTTTGTCTTTTTTAATTACATTAACCTCAAACTATAAATCAGACGTCAAGCCCAGACAGTTACTCGTCTCATTACTCTTACTTGAGTAATTTGAATCATTACTTTGTGTTTCTACGTGAGTATTTTATTTATTAGGTCAAGCTCCTCTTCTTGAGCAAAGTTTTGGCAACTCTGAGCTTACTGCGTCACCACATATTACATTCTGTACAGTTCTGACCTTATTACTTATCCACAGTTGATATAAATTCCCTGTGTCTTATGGTTTTTGCTGCTGTTTCCTCGGTAACAGAGTCTCAGATGTGCACTGTGTGTCTTGGCGTCCAGAGGAATGTTCTGCACAGCTGCTCCCCTCTCGGGCCTCCTCAGACCTCCTCTCCTCTGCACAAAGAACTGGAGCCCATGCCACAGGGACAGGCCACCCTCTCCATTCTCCCGTTGGCCCCGGGTCAGAGGTCATCCATGTGTGAGCCGTGCGGGGGCTCTTCACTCGCTTATCGTCATGGCAGCAGTCAAAGCAGGCCGGGTAATATCGGCAGAGTGGCAAAATGAATGCCATTTTTCAAAGTGTATAATGAGCTGGATCGAGTTTGTGTAAAATCTCAGCTTCTATAAGGCAAAGAATCTCAATGCAAAAATCTACAAAATCTAGAAAACATAAAATAAAAGAACGAGGTGACATAAAACTTGAGGTGTAAGCAGTTGGATGAATAAATAAAGTCTAACATACGCTTTGATAAACATATTATAGTGTAAAAGTATAAGCACCAATATCTGTTTGGCCTTGTTAGTGAGTAAATAAGATAAATACATATTCTTTTGAAATGAATTAGCTCAGTCTCATTTAAATTTGCTGTCAGATTTGGATTACAATGCATTTCTTCCTTCTTTTGTCAGATGCAAGACAGAAAACGACTTCTGTCCAGTCACATCATCCCTGGAGGTGAAGTATAGTTGCATCTCTGCACCAAATTTCACCATTACACAACTGCACTGACACAGGAGAGGTGAGTGAAGTGTGTTGTGGAATTTCTAATAGTAAAAACCTTAAGCTTATTGTTCCTGATAGTGTCGTCTCAGCCTCAGACCCTCATCAAAATAATCGTACCGGTGTTAATCTAGTCCAGGTGACTTCAGGCTGCTGGACACATCATCTTCTACGCTAACAAACCAGAGATATGCCTGTGTGTAACAACAGATAGTATCATGAAGCTTTGGTCAAACAGATAGATGATGATACATATGAATACAAGTAAAGATTTAGTCATAACAAGTGCCATGCAAAGAACACAACAATAGCATGCAATTCCACTGTACAGAAATGGTTACTCTTTGGATAAGTGATCAGACACATATGAGCTGAGCTGTGGTCCACTGTAAAACCCTCTGCACAGATATTACACCAGACAGATATAGGTCAGTGTGGTGCTGCTGATGGAGGAGGGGGGCGGGGGTCATGTCCAGGGGCGTGTGTTTTCTCTCCTCAGCTCATTCTCTCCATCTCTCGTCCTTCTCTGTCTTTGGGAGTAGTAATCAAAGTCTGACTCAAGGTCGTTGCAGTGCAGCGGCAGCGTTTGTGTGAGTAGGCATCGATTCCCCCCTTTCTCCTTCACCTCAGTCTGACTACAGGGAAACTCGATCAGTGCCGCACTATTAATACCGTTCTCTTCCTGCCTCTCGCTGAGACTATGACATCACATCCTGCAGTAGTGAATGAACCCCAGTGGGATGTGGATGTCCCTCTTCCTCCCTCATATCCTTCCTCATATTAACTACCTGTTTGATCCATGTGCAAGTAAACACCTGGAGCTGTTTGTGCAGGAAAATAATGCCAACTACCGTTTAAGGCGACACTTGTACAAGATAAAAGGCCTGTACAATATGTCACAATCAAATTAGTGCAGTTATCAACTTGCCAATGCTGCAATTATTTGGATAGAATAACAAAATATCCTGTTTCTTATAGAGATAAATTGCAGCATACCTGCACATACATGGGATTCTGGTGTGAGTTTAGCACTTCATATTTCATTTTCTCTCACATTTTAATGCTCCTGGAGTTGTTTTCATAGTTCACAGAATAATTCCTAAATATATATATACAAATCTAATTACAATACTCACATATTCAGGTTTTTTCTCCCCAAAATCGCGCAGCCTTTATATATAATTCATGTAAATTGGATCCATTAAATGCAGCCACAGCCTTTATAACAGTTCTACTTTCACCTGTAAACCATCATCGAGCTGAGAAGTAATAACCTATTTTTAATCTATATACGGTGAGGTTTTGATTGGAAGAACTATATTCACGCTATGTTTAAAGGACGTGTACAGTATTACATAAAACTGACGCTTGTGTCATGTTTTAACGCTGTTTCCTCCTCAAAAAGAGACCTGGAGCTGTGTTTTGTTTCATTCACACATGTTTAACACTTTATTATTAGTCTGTAACATCTCCAAACCTCAAAACTCTCTGTTCCACCTTGTGATGTCATCAAGTGGTAGTTTTTCAAGTTTTACAGCAACAGCCTCAGTGGAGATCAGCAATTCAAGGACTAAAATCATGCAAATTATTCTAGAAATGAAGGTGTGTGGAGTTTAAAAACACAGTGGAGCACTTCCTGTATCACCACATGATGACATCACAATGTGGAACAGAGTGTTTTCTGTTTGAGAGAAGAACTCAGTGTAAATCTGCAGGGTTTGAGTGTTAAACATGTGTGAATGAAACAAAACTCGGATGAGGAAACAACATTAGAACAGATCAGAAAATAGTGTAAAATAGTCCCTTTATGCGATATAATTATCTAGTTTTATACATATTTCTGAGACTCCTTGTACTTCTGATCTCACATCATGGAGTACTACCTCGCCCCTCCTGCCTGTTGTGTCTAAAAGAACTCTGTAGCGCCCTCATCTGGCCCTCACGCCACACTACAGCCCTCTCCTCTTTCACTCTCACTGCTGCAGAGCCTCACATCACCACCGCACACCGACCTCCACCTCCTCAGTCTCACACAGCACAAACATGATCAGATGAGATCATGGCAGGTGTTGCTACCACTTCTCCCTTGGGTCCCCCCTCGGTTTCCTGTCCTTGGCTGCGGACCCCATCAAAGGCAGCCACCGGAGCCCACCCAGGTCCCCTCTCTCACCCCTGGCCTCCTCTCATCTTCTTTCTCCTCACAGACAATCAGCAGTTTTACATACTAATGACAGCGCTTCATGCTACAGAGATCTGGGGGCCCCTATAGATCGGCCATTTTGGACACACACACACACACACACAGGGACAGTGCCAAGTGCGGCAGCTGTTCTCGTCTGGATTCTTATTACACTCACAATGATGCTGCTTCTATAGTGTCCACACCCTTTGCAGTGAGTAAAGAACCAGTTTAATTCTTAGTTTTAGTCTTTGTTAATTTACTAGTGGGTTGTGCATTGATATAAATGATTAAAGTGATAAATAATGGAGTGTTCAGGTGTTAATGGAGAGGAGCAGGGACAGACACATCAAAGATACACTGGATTAACCCTGTGAAGAGAATCAAAGTTTTGTAATAAATCTGTGATCCACCTGCTGCTTTAGTTAGAAATATAGCATTATTCCATGGCTTCAGTTAGTTTTAGCCACTACCATGCAATGAAAATGAAAGTAAAAAAGGTAAAAAGATGCCCAATATGTCAGGTATTCACACGGCAAACACTTGGAGACATGCTTTGACAGATTATTCCTTAAACAGCAGTGATGTGGGGTGATGTCTGCAGCTGGTCAGACAAAGTGCAGGAGGCTCGGAAATGTTGCCACTGAATTGCACCACTTTGCTTTGTTTCTTTACAGATGTATAAGAATCGTACAGCGCTCACCTGATGACCTGCCTGAAAAAGGAACTAAATTGTGGCCTCCAGTTTTGGTAACACGTTCTCACGCTTTAGTCATGTGTACAAATGCATTTATAGTGTATTTTAATATCTACATGGTCTGTATTGTCCATTGTTACCTTTATATAAACAAAACTTAAAGCCACAGATGGACAAAAGGACAGGATTTGGTGGAGATTTGTTGGGACAGAGGACAGAGCAGTGGCTGTGCAGGAGACTGAGGAGCGTATTCTCTGTAGGTGTTGTAGTTTTTTATTAAACAGCTGTAGTGGCACATGACTGCTCAGCTCTTCTCGCCAATATTTAGGACGGTCGGATTCTCCAAACGCAGCTGAAGCAACTTGTCCTGTTTCCCAAGGTAAAGGAGTTAGGGGCCAGGAGCTAGGAGATAGGAGCTATTATCTGAACAAATCAGAACGAGCTGCATTTCATCACTAACTGGAAGTTCCACTATGCGATGAGGAGGTTCTTCCAGCAGATCAAGAAAATGGAGAGAGACGGTTTCAGTTTTATTTTAACCTAAGTTTCTACAAGGACACTGCAAAAACCCTTCATTTGCACAGGGTTTCAGTAATTCTAGTTTTAAATTTAACTTCTTAATGTGTGGGAATGAATTAGCTCACATGTGGTGGGAACAAAATAACTCAAAGTCACAATTTAGCATCTTTTTTCGCGCAGGTCATCAGTCGGGCTCTGTACCGATGTTCACTGGAAAAATGATGTATTGCACTGAGTCAATAGTGTCAATACACTGTGTGACCACATTTCTGAAGACTGCACTACCAGATTTTCCCACATCGAGCAGAATTGTGTGCCCCTGTCTGCAGATTCCCAGAACTGCATCTTACACACACTTGGATCCTTTCGATGTGACCTATTTTACACTAGGCCGCGCCTCCATAGCATGAAACATACATTTATATTTACTCCTCACACATGGAAAACTCTCCATCATGCCCTACTTTTGCAAGAACTTCACATTATTTTCATTTGTTCTGGATTCACAGGGTCAGTGCTGCATGCAGTTGACCCTTCTTCTTAAAATGCATGACCTTTTTAACCAGTCTTCCTAAATTATTCAGTAAAAAAGCAGGCCCCCGTTTCAGTCTTGAGAAAATACATTTGGTAGTTTCCTTACACATGCTGCTCAATTATTCATGCATCCTTTGAGTCATTTCTACATGAAATCTTAGCCTGCATTAGCTCAGATATGATACATTTTCAGCTGTGATGTATTATATATGCACCACTCGTAGTACTTTTTATGTCATCTGTCATGTAGTGAAACTGGGTCTATGGGAAAATGGGACGACATTCTTTAAGAGTGTCTAACCCGCTGGCAAATGTTACTGTTGCCAAAGTAACAGGAATAACATGAGGGAGAGTTGGCGCAGAGCTCACTGTGTCACTATCGTAGAGATATAGATAATGTCCCAGGGCTGCTCCTCTCTGGTCCTTATGTAACCGCTTACACTTATCGGCTTAAGAGCGCTCCATCCAAGATACCTCTGTACTATCTGTGAATCCACTCACAAAAAGCACGCAGCAGTGTCAGAGATGTTTAAAGCTGCACTGAGTAACTTTTCTTAAGGAAGGCACGCCGCCTGTTTGTGTTAGGGAGATGATACTGCTGTGCTTTGAAGATTTCTTGCACTACAGGTGTTTTATTGCACAAAAAAATATTGAAGAAAACATGTATTACTTTCGTCCAATGTTCAGGTCTATAAAGAGTCTTTGAATAAGTGTGAATAGTGCTGTATAAAATTGATTTATTATTATTATTATTATTATTATTATTATTATTATTATTATTATTATTATTATTATTATTATTATTATTATTATTATTATTATTATTATTTTATTATTATTATTTTATTTATTTTATTTATTTTTTTTTTTTTATTTTATTAATTAATGAATTAATTTTTTTATTTTTTTATTTTTTTATAAACTTGATCTGGCCTGTAACATGGTCTCACTCACCTGCTTGACTCTTTAGAGATAAATAAGTTTAATCTTGATGCAGACGAGCAGGTGACGTACTCTCCACCAGAAAAGTTACATAGTGCACCTTTAACAAATGGATAAGTAATAATGTTGGGACAAAGTAGAAACATTACACGGTGCATGTTACTCTTCATAGTTATTTGCATTGGAAGTAGCATGTACTTTACATTATTGCACAGTAATTGTATTTGTAGTAGAAGCTCTTACATTATTTTGCAGGAAACTGTGGTAAAAAAAAAAAAATATAAACTTTTCCCCTCATCTTTTTGATATGTCTTGTCATCAGATTCACACTCAACACTTGGCTACTTCCTGTATGTTTTTTGTTGATATAATAATCGATTTTTGCATCGCTAAACTTCACGGATTGAGGAAGACTAAGAGTTTTATCAGATGGGAGCGACAGGCAGGTATTTACAGTCCTGGTGAACGTCTCCATAAAAGGTAAAGGCTTTCGTGAGATTACCTGTCACTCTGGACCAATCACAGCGCAGAGAATCACCTGCCTGTCCAAGCCTGCTGCTCACTTCCTTGAGGTAAAAGTTTGCCTAAAAAGGTGGTATAGAAGTGTCCCATGCAAACTTAGGTTACACAATTGTGGATTCAACATATAATTTGTGTGGTTATGTAAGAATCTGCCTGCTCGGTCTTGACCTAGATTCAGGATGTTGGGAATCCCGGAGGAACATACATCAACATGAAAACACCCCGGCCATATGTCTGCGAGTGTTGCACAAGAGTATTTGTTGAAAAAAGGACATCCTGGTTAAGTCTCATGACAAGAAGAAATGAGAAAGTTGTATATAGGCCACGGCTTTGAGCAACTATTGGACAATGCAACAAAGTTAAACACAAAGGGATTATCTGTGAAAGCTGCTTGTTACACCGTAGAATACCCAACATTTTTACTCAAGTAAGATCCTCGTACTTGAAGCTTAACTTTGTAACTTTTTAGCCAGGATTAAAATAAAAACATGTTTTTATTGCACTTGAAAACTAAGTCTGGTTTGTGTGCATATTCCTCTACAAACATATCTACAAACATTTCTCTTATTTGACTTGACGGTTTTGACTTTCTGTTTCCATAGAATCATGCAGCTGATGTGCCACGCCCAGAAAGTTACACAATGCCACTTTAAAAAATTATATCATAAGAAAAATAGAAAAATATTTATTGAAATTATAACTCAAAAAGTAAAATATTTGCATGCAGTTAAACAAGCTATAAATCTGGTATTAGTTCCAAAAAAATATATGTTAATATAGGATGTGTATCAGACATGCCCAAACTGTGGCCCAGGGGCCAAATGCGGCCCTCAGACCAATGTTTCTTGGCCCTCAAACTTCCAGGTGAAGTGGCCCATATTACCTTAAACCAGACATGTCAAACTCAGGCCCGTGAGCCAGATTTGGCCCTCGATATAATTATATTTGGCCCGCGGGATCATATCAAATAAGTGTTAGCGCTACATAGCACATGCACCACTAATACTACAAATCCCAGGATGCTTTGCGCATACGTTGGTGCTGGCCCCCACCACTTCTGTTGACACTTATTAGCATCTGCTCCTGTCGTCTCACTCAAATTTAATCCACATCTTCTCAAAAACATGAAGATGTTTTCAGTAAATACTTAGTTTGGCCTCAGACTACTTTGTCAGTTTTTAATTTTGTCCCTCTGTGAATTTGAGTTTGACAGCCCTGTCTTAAACAGTACTTTTTACTCTACATTTCTGAAAATCTACTTTAACAAACCTATATCAAATATTTAACATGTCCCACTGAGGATGTAGACATGAATAAAGGTCCAGTGGTTCAGTCTAACTTGTAATAATAACATGTTTTTGAAGTATTCACTGTATTGGGGATTAGTCTATGATGCTCCATCGACCCTCAGCTTTGTCTGTGTTTTTATATGTGGCCCTTAATGAGAAAAGTTTGGACACTCCTGAAGTATATGGACTTAAATTATAGACAGAATTGAAGCAACAGTGAAAAGAAAACCTGAGAAGATCTGAATGTTTATGCTAATGCACCTTTCACTCACATCTGCTGCTGCTGATTGTGCTGCTATGAACATAAAGACTAAACAACAGAGTGGCCACTATTACATAAAGGTGTAATTAAACAGGAGAGGTCTGGGGCAGGGCGAGCGCAGACACTTGAGAACCTGGGAGCAAGGATTCATGCACCGTTAGGCCTTATAGGCTGCTCCCTTTGAAAGCCGTGTTCACTCTGTTCACTTTGTTCACTTTGTTCAGGGTGCTGCGCAGGAGGGAGGGCACAGTGCTGCTGCTGACTCAGGAGTGGCACTGCTCTGAGGACACGAGTGAAACCTGCAGCCAGGGAGAGACGCATGACTCAATTACAAACTGTTTGTTCATTTCCACACGAAAGGGGCACATTCCTCTGGCACTACACAGTCATTTATATAAACCAAGGTGTCTAGTTTGGGCAGTAGGCGGGTACTTTTACTTTAATTAGAAGTACAATAGTAGCAGTTCCTTTTAGTAAGTTGTGGAAGTACAAGACGTAACAATCCATGTCACTTTTATTGATTAAAGTAGAGTTACAGCAGCAGTATCTGTGGTAGTAGCTGTAGAAATAGTGGAAGTTGTAGAAGTAGTAGTTGTTCTTGTAGTACTGACAGTAGTATTAGTACATTAAGTGTTTGTAGTGACATTTGGCACTGTAACTAAGGCATGTGAAGTACAACAACAGCAAAATTAAGAGACATTTGCGACTGAAGCTGCAGTTTTTGGTAATTTCTATAACTGTATCTATTATCTTCACTTCACTGTATTATTTTGGGAGTAGCAGTGCTCCTCATGTGGCGTCACTCTACTTCCTTCCTCTATACATTGAACTCTACATTCTCAATCTTATGTAACTATCATGACAATTTAGGCTATTACACCACATGAAGGTGTTGCACTTTTGGAAAAACCTGATTTGTGTGACCGTGACTGCAGGACTGTTGCCAAAATGTTCCTGTCCCAACATGCACCACAACATTCTCAATAGAAAACATGCAGTGGACCGTCCCGGCTTGTCAACCCCCTGTAACCATCCAAACTCCCATCACATACACCGCACGGGGAGGGTCCCGGCCTATATACCTGCCGCTGTTGGCCTTATATGGTGCTGTGTATACTCACTGTAGAGGAAGTCTTGTTTTGTTTTGTGTGTGTGGTGGAAAAAAATGACAAAGTTGTGGTTCCGGCTGCTGTGGGAGGTGGCACGGAGCAGCCCACAAGGAAGTCGTTTGGATTTCATCTCTACTTTTATTGTTTAAGCTGTAAAGTTTAAGTGAAATTTGATATGTTAAAAAGAAAGAACAGTTGTAATGTGTTAACAGAAACTTTTTAATGTTAAATGTGAGTAAATGAGTCTTTGCAGAAGTTGTGTCATGTCGTAAAATCTTAAGCACATGCAAAAATACGAGTTTGGAGTTTCTTTTGAAAAAGAAACTCCTCCTCTGCAGTTTCCAGTTAGTGAAACACACACAGAGAAGTGAAATTTGTCAAACTTCATTCCACTGTAATCGCAGACAAAACCACTGTGCATTGAACAAGATAAGTGATTTTATTCAAAAATACAAAAAGAACATTTAAATATTTCAAAATGTAAGTCATATTTTTGTATGTAATCGCACTAGTGAACAGAGTGAATAGTAAAAGTAGTAGGTTTGAGGTAATAATTTGTAGTTATAATCAGGATTGGACATTGTTAAAAGGTTAAGATACTTCCAATACCAAAAAATATTGATTCTGAAAACAGGTACACAAAAATAAAACATTGAAAACTAATTTTAAGGAGACAAAGACATATTGGAATTGAAAAACATGTTGTTTAACAGCTGAGACAAAAAAGAAAAAGAAGTTTCCTGGCCTCGTTGTAGGTGTGGCTGAGACTTAGTACTGACAGTAGTAGTGTAGTAGTAGTAGTAGTATTCATCCAGGTTGTATATCTATAGTAAATAATGTGTTAAATCCACATAGACACAGACTGGTACAGCGTCACGACCAGGAGGAGGAGGGGGTGAAGCTGATTTCCTTGAGAAGTTGTCCCATGTGAGTAGCATTCCTCAGATTGTTGTCATGTGACCAACATAAAGATCTCCTTTTATGGACGCTAGTGTTAACAGCGGGGTGTGGCTTTAACTAATACACACCAAAATTTGATGATTACATACAAATTAAAAGTAGACCACGGATATCCTCCCTTGTGGAGTCCTCACCGGCCTGTGCCCTTCAGATATGAGCAATAACAGACGACTGAACAGATTAGAATCATTAAAAGGAGATTATTTGAATGTTAAATAAATGAAGAATGTGATAAGTTCCACTCAGGCAGTAACAATCCATCTCTCTTGGTGATATTGTTTTTCAAAAGTCACTAGAGACTTTATTTCTTAACATCCTGGGCTGTGTTTAAACTATTGGACAGACTATTCCATGTTTAATAAAGTTAGTGCAGCTTCGACAGACTATTATTTATGTTTAATAAACTAATGTAGCTTCAAACCAACACGATTATGTTCGTAATTTTAAAGTGATACAGCAGAAACTGACAGAATCAGTCAGCGTCATACTAATATATCATAATTGATGTTAATAATTATCCTAATCATAATAATTGATGTAATTGTCAATAGAAATAGTCATAGTTCTCTCATACACATTACATCATGTTATTACTGCTAAACAAAAGCATCTTGTTGCATATTATTGGCAGACTTTGACCAACCCCTGGTGTAAATCTAAGCTCAAATGTGGCTGCCATGTGTGCTTAAGAGGCTTGTGCTATTAACATTCCCTTAAATACTGCAGACACCCCCAATGAGTGACCAGCACGTTCTTCAAGTGTGCTAATCCCAGAATCACGTTTGAAAATAATAGTGATTCAGATATGAAACATACGAAAAGGTGTGGCATTTTTTCATTTTTTTTTTACAAGCCATGCACTTATGTCTCTAAAAGCCGGCTCATAGTACTTCCTCTTTCCTTCCACTTCCTGACTCTTCTGCTGCTCCTATGACCATATATGGCAGCTGCAGGAGGCCAATCAGAGAGGCGCACAGCTCTCATTCAAACAGGCAGGTTTGTCAGAGTAGAGAAAGGGTGGGAACTGCAAACAGCAATGCCATACAAAACAATGCGACCCCCAGACACAAAATGGTGTTATATAGTAAAACAAAAGCAGACAATGACCAAGCGTGAGGGTTACGGAGAGAGCTTCAGCGTGACACAGAGGGATGAGACAAGGCAACATTGATTTTTGAAGAGGTTTTGAAGAGGGGTTTCCAGTTACCAGGCAGACAACAGGAAGGAAGTGCAGCTAAAATCTGCAGGGGAACAGACAACTGGGCGTGATTTGATGCACTTTTGCTTATATGGTACAATCGCCTCATGACATACGCCCTACAACAGGCCATTTACTATCTTTGATGAAGTTTTATGAGAAAAAACTGCAGCTATTTGCGTTGTGTAAATGGAAACCAATCTGTTTTCCAATCCCTAAACTAACTTTTCATTCAAGGCACATTCGCATTTGCATAAAAATCCACCACACCACTGTAATAAGAGAAAGAAATAGTCTCTAATAACACAAAACATGTTATTCAAGTCATGGGTTTCAACTTTCTGTTACATTGGAGGACGTTTGACTGTTGTACTAAAATAAAAGCCCATTTTGTGTTGAGTTGTTAATTGCTATGGCAACGACACTAGTTTTTCAACACTCTGAAACCCATGGACAGGTGACTAACAAACCATCGAGTCGACCTATTGTATTGAAAGTCTAATCCTGTTCAACAACAACTCATTACACACAGAGCCAGCCTGGGTAAGTGAAATTACATAAGCACGTCCATAGAGTTATATGTAAGGACTAAAGTGCATGGGCGTGCGGAGGTGGTTGACCTCTCTCTGCTGTGGTTGTGCATGAGGGGGCTGGAGGAATGAAGATCAGGAAGTATATGCACTCAGTCAGAAGCTCACAACAATCAAACGAGCCAATCATCAGACAGACCTGAGCCCGAAGTCCCTCCCATCCGTCAGAAACAGATGGTGGAGGACAGATAAGCCTTAGGTTCCACTCTATGGAGCTAAGGAACGAGCAGAATTTTAGTTTGCTTCTTATAACTGTTGCATATTAATCAGTTTGAGCCCAAATTTGTAAAGTAAGAGTAACAAAAGACAAAAGATGTACTTAAAAGTCCTTTATTACATCATCCACGGTGCTGTAATAAAGGATGCTGATGCACTTGTTTTTTCACTGCAACAAAAGACCAAACTGAAGACATAAGGAGTTGTGTCAGAGTTTAACATGAATGGTAGAAAATTACGCAAATTCACATATTACATGCATTATTTCAACTACACTGGAGTTTCCTTAGAATAGAAATATATCAGTACATGTTTGTCAAAAAATGCACGTTTCTTGATATTAGTTAATGGGTGAAGCGCTTATCCAGTTGAGCAAATTAAAATGAACTATGTGAGTCTTATAGGTTGATAAATGCAAGATAATCTGGATTGTGAGCTAGGATGTAGTAGTAAAGTGCGTCTTTAAGAAGTTGGAGGAGTGGAGTGCAGATAAGGTGCATCTGTGCCGTAAATGGGAAGCTAATCCAATTGGCATTACAGGCCAGCTGGCAGACACACACTCACACACACAAACACACACACCAACACACACACGCACTCACAGCTGGTAACTGGCCCGTGCCTTGGAGTCAGACTGTCACCAGGGCGACCCGCGGATCAATGACGCTGCAGACAAGGCCTCTCGGAGCTTTAACACTGGACTTAGAGGAGAGAAGGACGATGGGGGGGTAGGAAGAAGAAGAAGAGGCCAGGGGAGGAGGGCTGGCTGTGCTGAATAGGGTTTCCCCTTTATGAAAACTATGACCGGTCACAGATGGCACACAATCGGCCGGTCAGCCACTTTGTGAGGAGTAAGAAGGGAAAAGAAACATCCTGTTGACATGGTCTGACAGGCATGAAAGCCCAAAACGTCATATTGGATCCTTAGTTTTTGATTCTAGATTGTTTCATAATTTTATTGGTATTATTGAAAATCCATCAATTTATCCATGTTCTCCCATGCTGAGTCGTGGGGGCAGCAGTCTAAGCAGGGACTCCCAGACTTCCCTCACCCCAGACATGTCCTCCAGCTCCCCAAGGCCAATACTAATATGAACCTGAGATGCACCAACACATTTCTGGGATGGGCACTGTCCAGATTTAGGCCAATCCGTGAATGTAATCAGATTTATTTGGGCCAGAAAGTCTCATAATGTTTGTTCAGTTTGCATACAAGTTCCATGGAAGATCCATATCATATTTGGGTCTGTTTAGTGAGAAGTTATTATATTTTATGGTATCTGTAGATCATCAGATATCGGCTAATGCTTCTAGTCAAAGTCAAAGTCATCGGTATCATGATGGAACAGCTGCTTTGGTGCATCCGAACTGAGAACTGAGGCAATGTACGTCCATCTGTGTTCCAACAGGACAGTGAGGCACATTTAAAATCCATTAATCATTTCCTGAAGATTTGACATGATCGCCTTCATCTTGAACTGCATCATCATGTTTTCCATCCTCTTCCCTCACTACGCTCTATGCTTTTAGCTCCAGACTAATAGCTGTTAATGTCTTGCCAAGTATAGGCGCAGATAGATTTGGAGACGGCAGATGTTTTAAATGGAGTACGCGCTGGGATAGACTGAGTGAGTATTCATGTCGATGTCCACCCCCTATGGCCAGCATTACCACATTAGCAACAGGCCTTTTCATGCATGCGCCTCCCCTCCCCCACGTTCCACTCAACTACAGGGCATCCAAAAGCCCTTGTTTTAATATGCGAGAAAGAAATTTCAAGCAATTTCTTATCTAGTTTTATGTTAATTTCCTTTTAGTCACAAGAATAGAAATAAAACCTTGTGGTGTCTTATCTGTGGCCGGATACAAGCTTGGAATAGTATTGGTAATGAAGGGAGTGGCAGTTTCTTGTAGGTTGCTCCAGGCTACTTGTTGGATTACCTTATTTGAAGTGAAAAAACCTGAGCTTACGTCACAGCAGGGTGTCGCCACAAGCCGTATTTCCTCTGTCAGTATAATGCATATGTCTGACGTTAAAGGACTAGGACATGCAAAAAGGTACACTAAAGTTACACTGAAACTTGTCCTCTTCTTACAGTCCAATTAGTCACTAGTTATGACTTTTTTGCACTCATCCGACCTTTGACCTGGAGGTACATAAACACATAAGTGAGTTACTGTTTGACTTGGACCCAGAGCAGCACGCAGCTATGATTATGAAGCTGTTGTGGAAGAAATTATGTTGTCAGTGTAAAGCGCCAGGCATCCTCTTTCAATCCCGGACCTGACACCTCACCACTTGCCTTTAATATGAGTTTATGCACCTTTTAACAACTTCAGTGGTGCTCCATTTTGTCTGGCACACAGAGCATAAACAAACTCACACACACTGTTATGACATATGAGAGGAGGCCACCAGAAGGACACTATTCCAGGCACTTGGCGAGTATCATTCCAAGTGAAGAGTGTTGACAACTACTTAGCCAGAGACGGCCTGTAGTAAACATACATCTAAAGCTGCAAAGGTGTGGCCAAGATACTGCAAAACAAAGTCCACTTTTTATATGCTCTATATGCTGAATGGGTGGTTATAGTTGTATTCCACTTCATTTAGAATAGCCATGAATCATTGCATCTCGTGACACTCCTTCAAAGCCAGTTTAATGATTAGAGCACAGTACTTTTTTACTTTTGAGACCTGTCATTCATTTAACTTTTGATTAGAGTCAGTGTGTAGTGGGTTTAATTCCACTGAGATTTACTGTGAAAACTATAACCAATAGTATAAGCAACTGAGCTTGAGTGGCTGTGCCCATTTAAAGTAAACTATACAACAATAAAGAAGACAAAGTAAAAAAAAATGCAGAGGAATTATTGCAACAGAGAGGGAAGAGGAAGTGGTGAAGGAGGAAGAGACGTTTCTGCTGTAAGTCTGGTGGACATTAGCTTCATTCAGCATTGATTATACTCTATCTATAAACATCATATGTCTAGGGCTTCATAGATGTTTGGGTTACACAGACAGTCACAGACATAAGAAGTCAAATGGGAACCTTGGAAACGTAAAGTAGGCTTATAGTGTAAGCCTTATAACCTAAAACAGCAAAGTTTACTGCTCATTCCCCAGGCTCTGACCATCAGCTTCACTGTTTGTGTTATGTGTGTCATGTGCTTGAACTGGTGATTCTGCAGAGACTTCCATTGAGCTTACAAAGCTTACAACTGCTTTTCAAAGTAGACAGCACTGGCACACACCCACATCACCATGCCTCTTCTACTGTACGCTCAATGAAAATCATTTTAGGTCATTAAAAATAGAGCCTTGTAGACATTTGAAAATAATTCAGGGCATTCAGGCCTGCTATAGGACAGGAAGGACTCTGCCTTTTATCCCATAAATATGATGTAAAAAAAACAAGTGTTTGTAAAGGACTCCATGTGCAGGAGCATTACATACAGGTAAACCATGTCGACCTTTATTCTTCGTGTAAACTTGTACATTAAATACTCTGTCAAAGAATTAGACTACTAGGCCTCAACAGCATCAATCCCTTCCCTTTTATTTTCTACAATCCTTTGCTATTATCGCCTCCCTCTCTCTCCCTGTCCCTCAAATCGCGAGCGGTCAGTGCGCCACAGCGCGCACGCGACGTGCCCCAGTGCATGACGCTGGACCAATCAGAGGCCGCCTTTCCGAAAGTTTACCTTTTATGGCGAGAGCCGGGCAACTGGCGCGGTATAAAGAGCACGCGCCCACCGCCAGCGCTCACTCTGAGCCGTCACAGCCTGTGCGGGATAATCTTTGCCTGAAACCGACCCCTTGAAACGAAAAGCCCCCCACCCAAAGGTAAGAAAGAGGCCGTACTCTTCTTAAATATCAGCTAATTTTGACTGAGATGCAACGTGAGAACTGTTTTTCTGAATTCTGGACAGTATTTTGGTGTATTTCATTGAAGCATGGGCCATGAGGCTCTTTTGTCATGTCATCTTTTACTGCTAATTTTAAGAAAATGCCTTAAATCCAGTGTTTCATTTGCCATACTACTGTACAGTCTAATTTAAGTGGACTTTTAGCGTGATCTCCGGTGCAGAGGCGTGGTGACATTGTGAAGCCGGCTTTTCAATAAAAATGACATTATAAATCGTATAAAGTCCTTAAATTGATGATGTCCCTGTGGACGTCTGCCCTGGGACTCGTGATTGGCTGTGTTATGTGCGTTTAGTGCAGCAGAGTGCTGTAAAAGTCCGTTTAGAGTCGTGTCTGGCCCCGGTGCTCTTTGTGCTCTGCGGCGGGGTGTGACCTACTTTAGCACGTTAGCATGTTAGCTTAGCACCGGACACACTAGCGCAGAATATCACTCTTTATCATCCAGGTGAGATTATACACTGTAGACTTTGCGGTCACGGTATTTGTGTTTTGTAAACGTCGTCTTTAACGAGTTGAGTGTTTTTAAAGGGATAATTGCAGCAATTAGGCGTGGTCTTCAGTTAGTGTCTGCCTGATCCGTTCTGCCTGATCTGCGGCGGCTCACGCGCAGCGGCGGGAAACTTTATCAATGAAGCTGAGGCTTGTGACGCAGTAATGTTAAAGATTGTCTTGAGTCCTGGAGCAGTGGGATTGTGCAACACTGGGAGTGTCCGGTGGAGGCTGGACTCTGTAGTGACCCGTGGGAGTGGTCCCGGGACTCGGTGGTCTGCCGTTGGCCTCGCGCCACGGCGCCGTTAGCCGCAAAGCCGCTCAAACCCAGACCATGCCCTTATATGGCAATAACAGAATGCAGCGCACTTCCTTTGTCTGGTGCGGAATGCGGGTTTAAGGCGCCCCCTAGTGGCCCCTCTGTGTCTTTACACCATGACTCGTGGAGTACGCGGCTGTTTGTCGTGCGCTTTGTTTCACACTGATGTTTAATGTGCTTTTCCCTGTTGCAGTTCAGCCATGGCAGATGACGATATCGCCGCACTTGTTGTTGACAACGGATCCGGTATGTGCAAAGCCGGGTTTGCAGGAGACGACGCCCCTCGTGCTGTCTTCCCCTCCATCGTTGGTCGCCCCAGGCATCAGGTGGGTGGAGTCTTTGACTAACGAGACTGCTGCACGCATGAGATTATTTTTGGCAAGTACTCTCTTAATATGGCTTTATGCTTAAAAAAAACAACTACTTTTTTTTTAGGGAGTGATGGTTGGTATGGGCCAGAAAGACAGCTACGTTGGTGACGAAGCTCAGAGCAAGAGGGGTATCCTGACCCTGAAGTACCCCATTGAACACGGTATTGTGACCAACTGGGATGACATGGAGAAGATCTGGCATCACACCTTCTACAATGAGTTGAGAGTTGCACCTGAAGAGCACCCTGTCCTGCTCACTGAAGCCCCTCTGAACCCCAAAGCCAACAGGGAGAAGATGACCCAGGTAACGATCAAAACTTGAAGTCTGATCTGTGACTCCACTCTTGTCTGGGGCCTCATCTCTGGTTCTTACATACTACTTCCTTCCCTCTTTAGGCTCTCTGTCCCTTTATGATGAGCTATCAAACAGGTCCATTGAGTGTTTTTACACTTGTGTTGAATAGTTGGCTCAGCATCCATTCTGACATGCACAAGTGTGAAGAATGTTCTGCACTTTCATACTAACTATTCTGAACTGCTAATGCATGTCGTGGGTGAAGTGTCCACAACGGTTATAAAACAATTTGTCTGACTAATTGTTCTGTTTGCCTTTTGTTTATAGATCATGTTTGAGACCTTCAACACCCCCGCCATGTACGTTGCCATCCAGGCTGTGCTGTCCTTGTATGCCTCTGGTCGTACCACCGGTATTGTCATGGACTCCGGTGATGGTGTGACCCACACAGTGCCCATCTATGAGGGCTATGCTCTGCCCCACGCCATCTTGCGTCTGGACTTGGCCGGTCGCGACCTCACAGACTACCTCATGAAGATCCTGACAGAGCGTGGCTACTCTTTCACCACCACAGCCGAGAGGGAAATTGTTCGTGACATCAAGGAGAAACTGTGCTACGTTGCCCTGGACTTCGAGCAGGAGATGAACACTGCAGCCTCCTCCTCTTCTCTGGAGAAGAGCTATGAGCTGCCCGACGGACAGGTCATCACCATCGGCAATGAGAGGTTCCGTTGCCCAGAAGCCCTGTTCCAGCCATCCTTCCTTGGTAAGGTTCTTCTGACACTTCCACATTTATATTTTCTTGCACACTTGTACTTACAACATACTTTCCAACTTAGGTATGGAATCCTGCGGAATCCACGAAACCACCTACAACAGCATCATGAAATGTGACGTCGACATCCGTAAGGACCTGTATGCCAACACTGTGATGTCTGGAGGTACCACCATGTACCCCGGTATCGCTGACAGGATGCAGAAGGAGATCACAGCCCTGGCCCCCTCAACCATGAAGATCAAGGTGAGCGTCCCACTGTCACTGATGCTCTTGTCTCATGGTTTAGTGCCGTGTTGTAACCTTGTCTTGTGTTCTACAGATCATTGCCCCACCTGAGCGTAAATACTCTGTCTGGATCGGAGGCTCCATCCTGGCCTCTCTGTCCACCTTCCAGCAGATGTGGATCAGCAAGCAGGAGTACGATGAGTCTGGCCCATCCATCGTCCACCGCAAATGCTTCTAAACAGACTGTTCCTCCTTCCCCTTCCCGACCAAACGCCCAACTTCAGCTCTGTGCAAAACGACCACACACACATTTCTCATACATTCTCAGGCGCAGAGCCTAAATGACCAACTCATAGGCATGGCTTCAGTTATTTTTGGCGCTTGACTCAGGATTTTAAAAAAACTGGAAGTGAAGGCTACAGTAATGTTTGGCTAGATTTAAAAAATGCCCAGGCAACTTAATTTGCATCTGGGACTTAAATGTACATTTTGTTTTCTTTGAGTCATTCCAAATGTTTGTTAACTGCATTGTTCAACACATGATTCCAAATGTTAACTGCATTGTTCAGACAAGTATTTGCCTCTGTGAAGGCTGCCCAGTGGTTGGAGCATACTTAAACATGGTTGTAGTATTGCTTGTATGTAAATTATGTCTGGGTTTTTTGTACTTTCAGCCTTAAAAATATCTTGGTCCTGTTAATTTTTTTTGTTATGCAAAACCCAATTGTGACCTCTTCATCCCTCCCCCCTGTTGGAGGTTTCATCCCTGGGGTGGTGGGGCAAGGAGTCTTAAAGTGGCGGGATGACAAGGGGTGCCAGCAGACCAGTGGGGCCAACTTGTACACTGACTAAACAATCCCAATAAAGTGCACATGTGTTCCAATATTGTGTCTTGTGGTATTTTAAGTAGATAACTTGAGTTGACTTTGTCAAATGCAAAAAAAAAAAAAATGAACCAGTTGCAAGTCCCACAGCTAAGTGTGTTTGTTTTTTTTTTTTTTTTTTTTTTTTTTTGCAATGTGTAGTTATTTTTAAATCATAACTTTCTAGATGTTGAACCATGGTCTTAAGTCAGAAATTAAATTTTAATCTTTGCATATAGGTGATTAGTTATTCTAAAAGCATTCTGCATATTACTACTGACTACTCGTGACTATATTTTAAATGCTATATAGAATTCAAAAGTGACTAGGCCTCTTCTGTCCCTGCTCTGGACATTTCAGACTCACTTGTTCAAAGGTGGCGCTGCGATATATTGACACCAGGGGGCAGTAGAGATCTGCACATCACAAGCTGAGTTTTATTTTGTGAAGTGCTTCTCATTTGTCAATATGCAATGGCTCTACACCCACAGGTTTGATTAAAACAGCTTGTTTTATATATTTGCATTGCACAAATGTAAAAACATAAGATGTATTGCCTGTCCAGCCCCCCGGTGTGTTCTGGGGAGAATATTAGTCATGACACACATATCCACTGATGTCTATTAATCCACGCGTCCTAGTTTTGTGCAGCTCGTTCAGCCTCTGGTGATAATGTTTGAGCTGTTCATTCCCATAAATAAACACATCGCGCTGCAGATCAGGAGCGTGTTGGACCTTTGTGCAGGTCCTGATTCTGCTGAGGCTGCTCTTCTCATTTTACTGCCACAGCAGCACATCACGCGCGGGTGGTGCCCTGTCAGTGTGCGGGAGAGCTCAGGACCTCACGCCATCCTCTTTCCTGTGCGTGTTTGTGTTATTTTTGTGTTATTTTTGTGCTTGCATGTGTCTCACAGGTGTGCACACGGCAGGTGTCTGAAAAATGCAGGTTACAGCACAACTGTTTCCCACGAGGCGCTGCAGAGGAGAAGCAATTTGTCAGAAAACGAGGTGTACCTGCTCGAGCATTTATCTGCAGCTGTAGAGCTGCAGCAGCTCAGTTCACACAGGACCGTCATCGTGCAGCTGCGCTTTACATCCAGCAGAGGGCGTCAGTGCGCCGCTTCAGGCCTGAACAGGGTGAAAGGCAAATATAAGTGTAGAAGGACAGTTCTGCTGACAGAAAGAGGCCAGGGCAGAAAAACACAGCGTTTGATAAAAGAACAACCCTCTCTGTGCATTCAGGGCAATATTGCGTGTTTATTTCACCCTTTTCTTAATGTTTATAATGAACAATAAACCATTTAGGCCTGTTCAATGTTTATATATTAGACTCACTCACCAACAGCACGTTTGGTTGAAGAGACACAAAATGAAAATACAGCAGTCTGGATTTATACTGAGCTCTTCAACACTCTGAGTCAAAAACTCCTGCCACAAACACTGAAATATTCATTTTGGCCCAATGAAAATAAAGCAATTTTCTGGATTTTTGGAGGCATGTTACATAATTAACAAAATGATCCATGGATATATAGTAATTATGTAAGTTAAAAGCACACCACAAAACCAACATTTTCCATGGAGATAGACACGTTTTATGTCACACTGTGGAAGATAAAAGACAAAAGCTCCCTCACATTAAGAATACATGAGTCTATTTTTTGTAAATGTTCTGGGGCTTTAAGACATATTTTGTTACTTAAAGATCATTTAATCTCAGATGAGGAAGCGACGCTGTAATAGTTGAGACAGTGGAGTTAATAACACACACCTCTGTTTGCACATTTCATTAGCGACTGTTGCATCACCGTTTCCTCAACACTGTGGCTTCTCAGAATGAACCTCATGAGTTCTCAGAGCTGTCACGGGCCTTCCACAGAAACATCTCAAAAGCTTCTCTTCCTCCTGCAGCATCAGCCCAGGGAACAGGCTCAGGGACATTACTGTGTCTGGAAACTCTGTCATTGAAGAGCATTTTTTTGTAGATTACATGTTCTTCTAAATCACACTTCATACAATTTTAATGCATGTTTTTCTCCTTTGTGCCTCTAGTTTTTTAAAGATGATTGACACTAAATTTCAGTGTGTGTGTAAGGCCTGGATAAGTGTTGGATAAAGAGAGGAGACTGGATAATTGGATAAAAATGTGTGATTACATATATATAATCTACACACATAAAGGTTTCATGCACAGCAAAAGGTATAAGACATATTTTCTTTGTGCCTGTGTCCAGATGTGATTGTGTCAGGGTCTTTGTGATGCCTGACAGGTCACCCAGGGGACTTGATGTGTTTATTCTTCTCAGGAGGCACAATATTTGGAGTAAACTCTCTCTTTTAAGCTCTATTATTACATTATTATGTATTTGTCTGAGGAAATATGACACCACCATTAACCTTCTTCACAATCATCTCACAGATTAGTGTTGGTGCATTGCAGCAGTGCCTCCATAAGCGTACAGTGCTTAAGATAAGGCGTGATGAATGATTTAGCCCTGCGGTCATGCTGCTCTGTGAGGATGTAATGCTGTGCCGATGTGAGGAGTGTGGGGAAGGGGGTGGTCGGTCGAGAAAATTACTGCACAGTTGTTATTTATTGCTGCTTCTTGTGTGCCATTTATGGATTGTTGTAGAAAATATGTGTGCTTGTGAACACTGCCACATTGCTTAAGTGGGGCTGTGTCTGAGGAAGGGCAGGTGCTTATGCGGGGGACACGTCTCACTGTTTATTTATTTATGTATTTCTTTCTCCAGAGAGCAGTGAACCCCAGCTGAATTAATCAATGCTGTCTCTGCAGGCTGTCCCCTGTGGCTTCATGCAGCCACATGTGTGCACAAAATCTGATAGTCTGGCCACCAAATGTAATCACTCACCTGATCCTGCACAAAGAAGGGACCAAAACCTCAGTTCTGCAGTTACAGCAGAACTGTTCGATATGAAAAATTACAACCAGCAAGAAAGAGTTAAAAGACAATTCAACTAAATACTCACAGAATCTTTTCGCTCTTCTGCAGCACAATGACTTTTGCAGTTTTGCCAAATGTTTGGTAATAAATTATATTTTCCATTTTATGACTGAAATCTGAAACAAGAGATATCATCAGAAGCACAGGCTCCTCTGGTCACGAGCTCTGTACAAAACTACATCTAAATGAGCTCTGTACAAACTACATCTCATGTGGTTTAAACAGTGAAGGTGATGCTGAACATGAAGCAGACTATTTACACTTTATTCTGTCATTAAAGACACGTCTGTTTAAACAGGTCAAAGCCTTGAGTAAAGTTTGTCTGTCTCTTTATATGTAAAAGGTTCGTAACAATGACATTTAGTGGCATAAACACAAACACAGACTGTGGAGCTCAACTCCCCAGAGCCTGAAGAAACTCACATTCTGAAAACGAAACGCAAAGAGGATGGAAACTGTCTCCTGTTTGTGGCTTTACACCAGAAACGTACCGTCTGTAGTGTCTAATCTGCTCTGTCTCTAGTCCCACACCGGGAGAAGTGTCCTAGAACAAAGAGTGTGGTCCCGTCAAATGAGACCCCTCTGCGCCCAAATCCAGAGTCAGGGCGCAGAGGCTGCGCTCTGCCTCTGTGCAGCACGAAGTGCACCTCGATATTAAGCTGGTTTCCATGAGAAGATGTGACCAACCTCAACACTAAGCAGAACCGTCCTTCGTACCATTTCCACGTGAATTCTGTCGCTTTTGCGCCTTTACGCAGCTTCCTCCTCTGTGCGCAGAGGCTCCAGAGCTTCCTCCTCTGCGTAAAGCTTCAGAGTTTACTTCTCTCTACGCAGAGGATTCAGAGCTTCAGTGTTTCAGATCTTCAGGTGTTTCAGATCTTCAGTGTTTCAGTGTTTCTTGTTCTTGTTCTCCTTCTTCTCCTTCTTCTTCTTCTTCTTCTTCTTCTTCCTCCTGTTTCCTTTTTGAGGGCTGCCTTGAAACAGTCTCTCTTTGAGGAGGTGGGGTCAGGGGGACTTGAAACAGCCTCGTGTTTCTTATCGACATTTTCTTGAAGAAGTCGATGTGATACACAATATTCTACACAATATTCTACACAATATTCTACAGTAAACCGAGGATAAACTGCATCAGGTTCACTCTGTTGTGCGCAGTGACTTTTCAGAACATTCTCCCCTGAAACAGCCTCAGCCTAAAGTCTAAACTCTGCCTCTGTTCTTATGTTAATTGAGCTGCTCTTGGCGCACATTATGCCGCACATTATGCCGCAGCCCTGCGCTGCTTGACCCGCTGCTTGTTTTGCTCATTTGCATAAGAAGCGTCCAGCCCCCCCGTGTGAAAAAGTATCGGATCAGGTATCGGATCAGAGGTTCATAAAGAGACAAGTGTTAAATCTTCAGCTGATACAACGCGCCTCGACCTTTGGCCCAATAAAACTGACTCCTCTCACCTCTGTCATTTGGAATAATCCACACGTGGCATTAAACACACATTCTGAACTTGAATTTTGAGATGTGTGATAGTTTTAGTGTGTTCAGTAGTAAAATGTTGTAATGAACTACACCAGGTTCCCACGGTGCGTCTCTGGGCCGTTTTTACGCGTCATTTTAATCCGCGTGGAAATGAGGAGAGATGGTCACCCGGGGGGGGGGGAGTGGAAGGGTCACCGGGAAAACACGCTTCAAACTGCCCCCACCGCCCCACCAAAAACACTGTTTTGATCAGTGAGTCCTGCAGGGAGAGGGGACCTTGAAACGGCTCAGCCTCCTCGCTCCATAATTGGTTTTATGGCCCTGGCGCGCGGCCAGAGCAGCTTTTTTCAGAAACGCCACAGAGTTTAACAGACAGCCGCTGCAGCCAATAGGAGGTGGTGGTGTGGTGGAGGCTCGGGCTGGGCAGGGGCTCGGTGGAGGAGAAGGAGAGGGGCGTGGCCAGCTGAACAATGCTGCGTTTCATTGCTCTGGAGTTGAGGGACTCGTCGGAGGCTCGCTCTGGTGTCTTCGTGTTTGGAGCAGAGTGTAATGGACTGTTCACCTCCACAGCAGACACACACTTTGGAAAATGTTTGGATCTTTAGCTCTGTCTGCTTGTTTCCATCCTTCACGTAAGCTCTGCGTCATTTTCTTGTTTGTCCAGTTTTTCGTCTGCGTTCTTCAAAAGAAAAAGGAAAAACACATTTTTTGCGCTAAACTAAAAAGCGCGCGGGTTTTTTTTGCGCACATTGAGCGGTTAATCCTTCAGTTTGGATCGTGTAAAATTCAAGTTTGTCTGTATTTCCGTGCGGGAAAGTTTTGTGCCTCGTTAACCGTGAAAAGTTTGAAACGTGGCTCCTCCGCGTCCCGCTGTCTCCGCGTGGATCAAACCTGTGAAGTCTCCGCTGCTGGAGGACAGAGGAGTTTTAGTTTTGGAGGTTTTTTTGGTGGACAGAGGCGTTTTAGTTTGGGAGTTTTTTGGGGGATTGGCGTTTTCTTTTGGTTTATTAAAAAGTCTTTTCTCTTGAGATCCGCGCGCCTGGATGTCACGAGTCCTCTGCGCTCAGCCTCGGAACCTTAATCCCACTTTCGTCTCGTTCCACGCAGTGACTTTGGACACAGGATATTTATTTTAATACAAAAATCTAAGAAATATAACGAGCCAAGTTTGTGTCCAGAAAAAGCGCAGGACGCGCTGCCAAACACCAGAGTCCTGACTTTAAATGTTTGATTCTCCGCTGCTTCTGTGACACTGGTTTAGTTTCTGTGCCACATTCGCCTCGACGCAGGTTTAGAGCCTTAGTTTGATATTTTTGTTGCGTTTCGAGCTCAGCTCTGGTCTTAACTTGGAGGAGGCTGTTTGCGTTTGTGGCTGCAACAAAACGCCACCAACTCGGTTGATTAATGAAGGAGCCTTTTGCGACCTTATTTATTTTTAACCCGTTTGAAATTTATATTTGATGCGCCTGTTTCTGGAGGATTGACTTACGCCTCCTGCTGCTGCTTTACGCGAAGAGGAACAGCCAGGGCTGACGAAAAAGCACCAGATCTGCGCGTTAAATGTGGAGGAACAATCCACAATCTCCCTCTGCCTGTGCCGCGTAGAGCCGCCCGTCTTCACCCTGTGCTTCCCCCGAGAAGAGCGGCTCTGAACCGCTCTGAAGCTCGGCTGTGAGGAGCTCGGTGTGAGGAGCTCGGTGTGAGGAGCTCGGTGTGAGGAGCTCGGTGTGAGGAGCTCGGTGTGAGCTGCTCGGTTTTGCAGAGGGCGCAGCGCTGTAAGTCCTGGCCGCTCCACCGTATTTTAAAATGCGTAAATATCCTTTAGTGCGCTGAAAGCAGTGTAAATATCCTTTGGTGCGTTGAAAACAGTGTAAATACACCACAGGGAGCTCAGTTTATCTTTTTAACGACTCGGAAGTGGAGCGCGTTTAGTTTTTCAAGTGTTTTTCCAAACTGCGTCACTGCTGCTCGGCCCGAGCGCTTCATCCAAAAACTGTCCGCCCCCAGACGCGCGCTGGGAGCTCTTTTACACTTGACATGAAGCGCATTTTGTTGTTGTGTTTTGTAGGTCAGCAGCATGACTGAAAAGGAGCACGTCTCACCCGAAACACTCCGGACATTATTATAGCCAAAAGTGGCTTTTTATTTGGAGTAACTTTCTCTGTGGTGGATAATGGATGGCAGAGATTTTGGACCTCCGCGTTCCGTCCATGTCCCTCCGCCGCTGTTGGCCGGGCTCTCCATGGAGCAGCAGCGGCTCGGAGCCGCGGCTGCAGCCGGGAGGATCCCTCCCTCCTCCGGACACTTGGGCTCGACTCATCCGCCCCCTCTTCATTCCGGAAAATTTTTACCATCGACCATTAACCTACATTCACACCACAGTAAGTGTATTCAGCTGTAAACTCTGCTGTGCGCAAACCTGCGCTCTCTGTGGCGCATATTCTGTATGTGCTGTGAGGTTTACCGCAGGATTTACTCCAACAGCTGCTGGAAATACTGCGTTTGGGAAAAATAGGCTAAATCTCGATGTTGATGTAAAGAGGAGGTGTGGCTGCTCTTGTGAGGCTCTGTTAGTTTGAAGAGGATCCAGAGCCTGATTAGTGCAGACCTCAGTCATTTAGAGACAATTCTGTCCTGTTCTGCAGGTCAGGGCTTAGCTCTGGTCCTTTTAGATCCTGTTGTCCTGCACTGGTCTGTTTTAGGTCTTGTTGTCCTGCATTGGTCGTGTTTTAGACCTTGTTGTCCTGCACTGGTCGTGTTTTAGGTCTTGTTGTCCTGCACTGGTCGTGTTTTTAGGTCTTGTTGTCCTGCACTGGTCTGTTTTAGACCTCGTTGTCCTGCACCGGTCTGTGTTTTAGACCTTGTTGTCCTGCACTGGTCTGTTTTAGGTCTTGTTGTCCTGCACTGGTCTGTTTTTAGGTCTTGTTGTCCTGCACTGGTCTGTTTTAGGTCTTGTTGTCCTGCACTGGTCTGTTTTAGGTCTTGTTGTCCTGCACTGGTTTTTTAGGTCTTGTTGTCCTGCACTGGTCTGTTTTAGGTCTTGTTGTCCTGCACTGGTCTGTTTTAGGTCTTGTTGTCCTGCACTGGTCTGTTTTAGGTCTTGTTGTCCTGCACTGGTCTGTTTTAGGTCCTGTTGTCCTGCACTGGTCTGTTTTTTAGACCTCGTTGTCCTGCACCGGTCGTGTTTTAGGTCTTGTTGTCCTGCACTGGTCTGTTTTAGGTCTTGTTGTCCTGCACTGGTCTGTTTTAGGTCTTGTTGTCCTGCACTGGTCTGTTTTAGGTCTTGTTGTCCTGCACTGGTCGTGTTTTAGGTCTTGTTGTCCTGCACTGGTCGTGTTTTTAGGTCTTGTTGTCCTGCACTGGTCTGTTTTAGGTCTTGTTGTCCTGCACTGGTCTGTTTTAGGTCTTGTTGTCCTGCACTGGTCGTGTTTTAGGTTTGTGTGTCCTGCACTGGTCGTGTTTTAGGTCTTGTTGTCCTGCACTGGTCTGTTTTAGGTCTTGTTGTCCTGCACTGGTCTGTTTTAGGTCTTGTTGTCCTGCACTGGTCTGTTTTAGGTCTTGTGTCCTGCACTGGTCGTGTTTTAGGTCTTGTTGTCCTGCACTGGTCGTGTTTTAGGTCTTGTTGTCACCGGTCGTGTTTTAGACCTTGTTGTCCTGCACCGGTCGTGTTTTAGGTCTTGTTGTCCTGCACTGGTCGTGTTTTAGGTCTTGTTGTCCTGCACTGGTCGTGTTTTAGGTCTTGTTGTCCTGCACTGGTCGTGTTTTAGGTCTTGTTGTCCTGCACTGGTCTGTTTTAGGTCTTGTTGTCCTGCACTGGTCGTGTTTTAGGTCTTGTTGTCCTGCACTGGTCTGTTTTAGGTCTTGTTGTCCTGCACTGGTCTGTTTTAGGTCTTGTTGTCCTGCACTGGTCGTGTTTTAGGTCTTGTTGTCCTGCACTGGTCGTGTTTTAGGTCTTGTTGTCCTGCTCTGGTCGTGTTTTAGGTCTTGTTGTCCTGCACTGGTCGCGTTTTAGGTCTTGTTGTCCTGCACTGGTCTGTTTTAGGTCTTGTTGTCCTGCACTGGTCTGTTTTAGGTCTTGTTGTCCTGCACTGGTCTGTTTTAGGTCTTGTTGTCCTGCACCGGTCGTGTTTTAGACCTTGTTGTCCTGCACTGGTCGTGTTTTAGGTCCTAATAGGGCTGAGGTGTAGTGCTGTTGCAGTATTGTGCAGGTCAGGGTTTAGATGTGAGGACCATTACACTGTCACTGCTGAGCACAGGCTGTTGGAGGGAGGGTGGTACTGTTGTGACCTTACATGGTTGACAGGACAATTCCTTCTCTCTCAAAGGAAATTGTTAGAATTACTGTGGCTGAGTCTGAGGTATTTTGAGTAGAACATATTGAGGAACTGCAGGCAAACCTTCTTTAACTGACATTTGTTCATTTTTCAGTCTGTACGTATCATAAAAGGCTGGATATTTTGAGAAGAGCGTTTGTTTACACCACTCTGTACCTGTGGGTGTGTGAATGGGCTCTCCACACAGACAATTATACTTTCTCCCCATCGAGCTGCACATTTTGCCTTTACTTCCACTGCTGACACGGTAAATATCTGCTTCTGCCATTAGTAATGCAAGTCTTGTAATAACACAGCCTGAAAGATAACTGTGTTTACATACAGTTTTGCGGTCTAAGAGCCGTCACACTAGGTCGACCGTGTGTTGAGGAAGCCTAGATCTGCTGCTGTTTGGAAATGGAAAGTCTGACAAACGCTCTCATCGAGTTACTTGCATCCCGCTGAAGTCGTGTAGCTGCAGACACAGTTTCTCTGGTTTCTTTTCAAAGGTAAATTGCACTTCTTTTGAGCTCCATCTGTGTCTAGTGCCAGTTTAAATGCACCACTTAACTGTTTGGAGTGCAGAAAGGTTTAGGTATGCAGTGAAAAGGAGGCGTGTCAAACGGGTCAGGGCACTGGTGCAGCTGGGGTCCACACACTCCCAGTCACACAACAGCACATGAAAATCTGTCAGGAGATGAAATGGGCTCGCAGCGGGTCGTGTTACCCTGATTGATGGCTGTGTCACGGCAAAGAGAGGTGAGAGCACGCTGTTTGTTCCTCTGATTTCTGACAGTGCCCACTTTGAAGCTCAGAAGGAACGCCTGAATATTTCCACTCAAATCCTGTTGGATATAACACCATTGCACCGCAGCACTTCATTGGCAGTGTATTATGGCTTCCCATGGCTCGGAAATGAGCTGAAAACTGCTTGTGGTGGTGGGTGGGTGTGTGCGCAGTGAGTTGGCATGTGTGGAGTTCTCGATGTGTTGCCAAGGGGCTCGAAGTGGAATTGACCCAAACACTGTAGAGCCCAGCCTGGTACTTGAAGCAGACTTTAAAAACAGACTAATATTGTATTCTACCCCCGCACAGACACAGCTCCTGTCTTCTTCTCGCACTGTACGACACGGGTCATTGGGCTTTATAGCACTCTTCAATATCAGATCCCCGGACATTACATTAACCAAAGCCCTTCCCAAGCATGTAATAACACCTTCTAGCCTATTACATGATAACGACGCTGTAATTCGAACAGTTTAAATGTGATTCTTTTTAATTGCAATAAATGGATTGAATCAAGAGTTCAAGGGCAATCAAAGAGCTGCAGTCACCCACCGCCGTTCTTGTTTACATCTCTAAATACATGCACTTTATAGAGTCCACCGCTCTCTCTGCACTGTTGACGTTGGCTGTTTTCTCTGTAGGGGTGTGTCTTTATAACCGCTGTTTAGCTCGGGAACCTTTTAGCAGCTTGTGGAATTGCAAACAATGTAATCTTTGGCTAATCTTTCTGTCAGTTGTGGTTATCAATGTTGCTTCTTGCCATAACAAAACCACCTTGACAAACAAAATAAAAATGACAGCAGTGCCTCTCATGGAATAAACCAGTAAACTCTGGCTGTACTTATCCAAAAGACATAACGACTCCAATATAATGCAGTGTAATTGAGTATTATTAAATTAAATGACTTTCAAGATCTTTTTCACAAAGATTCCTCAGTCGTTTTCTCACTTAAATGCAGGTTTTCATCTCCTAAGTACCTTCCTATTCCTTGTAAGATTAGCTTGTACTTTTTAACATACTCACCCCGCAGTGCCCTCCCCTCTTTATTTATGCAGGGGATATGAAAACAGGATTAGTTATTAGGCCATGTTTAGAGATGTAAAACGGCTGTAAGTGGTCCTCTGTCTGTTGGAGGCCCGCCGTTGCCTCCATCACCAGATTGGGGCCATCTGTCCTCTTGGACCTGCACCTTCCCTCCCTCCGCTCGGCAGCAGAGGTACGACCAGCGAACGTTTCCAAAAGATCACATATGCATGGCGTTTTTATCCTGATTTTCCTGCCTCGATTCATTTGTTCAAAGCAAACAGAGCCATGTTGCCACAGCCGACGGGAAGCCAAAACACATCACTTCCTGCGCCAGCGACATATCCAGCGACGGAGGAAAAATAGTAAAAACATGAAGGTTGAACTGTTTGGGGAAATGAAAATATACAATGTACATGAGCTATACAAATATTTGAATGCCCCGTGTGTTAGTTACATGACCCTCACCAAGGCTCTGGAGGTTTAGTCTCAAATCACTGATCTTCAAAATAATAATATGGATATTTTAGAAACTATAATAATCTGTCTGTTTTCCACAAAAGTAAAACCTAAATGTAGTAAGTAAAAAGTCAATTCTTTTGTCTGTTTCTGGCACATTAACTTTACTGAATCATTCCAAAAGTGATTTTTTTATGTAGCTGATCATGTACTAGAGGAAAGATCTACTAGATCAGGGGCGTCAGCCTCAAATTCACAGGTGGACCAAAATAAAATAAAATAAAAAGACAAATTCACATTTCTTATTTAAATCAAATAAAATAAATTATATCTCTCTCTTTAGTGATTAATTTGGCCGAGGTGATCAGTAGCTTTGTTGCTAATGAGTGTCAACAGAAAAGGCGTTTGCTAATGCACATTTGATATGATCTCAAGGGCCAAATATAATTACACCGTGGGCCAGATTTGGCCCCCGGGCCTGAGTTTGACATGTGTGTACTAGACACTAAACTGAATATATGTGAAAATAACAATTTCACAGTTTGATCATCGATCGAACTGACTGACCGAGTAAAATCTGATCGTAGCATCGTCAGTGTCACATCAGGGATTTATCAGCTGAAGATAAAAGGTTTAGGAGAATCTGAACTCTCCAGTTTTCTACACGTGATGATTTTATTACTCAGTCAATTTCTGTTAAAACCGTTTGGGTTGAGTTCATTTTAGTTTCAAAATATAAACAATGTTTTTTATCCTTTGACAGTTGTTTTTATTGGCAAAAACTGAAGTAACAATCACAATGAGGAAATGGTTTTACTTAATTTGTCTCTTGGCAATAATAAAAAAGATAATTATAGTGAGGATTATAATACAGTGGAGTCAGTTATTCAATTGCTTCTCTAATTTATAATGAGTCTATTGTTTGCACTGAAAACTTTGCAGTGATTACGTTTAATATACAAAATGACCAATGAAGTAATGTGTAGTTAACGAGCAGGAAACACAGGTTAGGGCAGTGTCCTGGATTACTTTTCTGTTGGTGTTCGTAGAGAAAACCTCAGAGTGTGGAGGGAAGCAGATGCAAATGCACGTGTTAAACAGCGAAAGAAGGTCAATAGATAAGCGATGAAAACAGCCCAAGACAAATGGGAACGTGGACCTAAATGGGCCTGTTCCCTGAGGTGAAGTGTAATGTTTTAGTTTTTTTACATGCAGGATAAGAGCGGTGCGGGATGTTTGTGCATTCGGGGTGAGACAGATGAACGGATTGAGAGCTCTTGTGTGTGGGAATAGAAGCATGTGATTGTGCTTAGTGCAGTTAGGGCTGGGGTTTCCCCTCGAGACTCTGTGCGAGGGGGAAAAACACCGAGAGTTATCCTCCTGACCACAACACTCTCATACTCGGCTAGATAAATACGGTAGACCTTCAAACGCTGAGTGTTTAAACTCTACAATCTATATATAGGGCTTAAGATGAAATATTAACATAGTACAAAAGGTTGAATACTTTTATTTTCCAAGTTTGAGATTCACTTAAATGAGAAAAAATAAAAGTTTAGATTTTTAGACTTCATTAGGCCTGACTCCATGAGGTTTGTAAGTCCTGGCTGCACATTTCAATTGGCAAAAGGCTTGTCTACGATTTGAAGTTTAGGAAGTCTTTGGAAACAACAACAGCCCAGTTGAGAAACACCGGGAGTAGCCAGTGCACAGTCAGCAGTACCTGAGAAGCAGTACTTTATAGCTCTGCGATATACACAGAAAAGGGCATATGTGAGTGCATAATTCATACAGCTCGTGGGGCAGGGCCAGAGTTGCTTTGCTATGATACCAATTTGTCTTCCACACTGGCGGGTCTGTGTGTGTCTGTTTACGTTTAAATTAATGTGGTGAGGGTGTGTTTATATATATTCAAGACACAGGACCCCTCGGTGTGTGCGAGTATGCAGCCGGGACAGGTCCGGCTCTCAGATTAATTGGATCCTTCAAGAGAGAAAACAGGCTGCTTAAGAGAAAGCACAAGGCAGCACTGCCCTTCTACAATAAACCTGTCAGATGCAGACAAACGGCTCGCACAAACCTCACACACACACCTAAAGAGTGATAGTGTGTTTGAATTAATCGTGCCATGGCATGTCCAAATACCCAGTGCATTAGCTAACCTGTTCCCCGTCTGCCAGAACCTTCCTTAAGTCAAACAACAGCCTGCGGCTCACCAAAAGGTCACATAGAGCGCTGTGACTTCACGCTCGGCTCATTACATAAGATTGAATGTGCTGCTCTGGATAATTAGGTAACATTTTTAGGTAAGGTGTAAAAGTCAGTTATGGTATGTGTTACTTTCAATTAGCACAAGTGCAAAGTGGAGATGTGCTAAGAAGTGCATCAGTTTTAAACCAGATAAACCAACTATATTTAAACCACAATAGTAATGAATTATGTAATGTGTAATACAGTATCTCACTACGCTGAAAGTGTAGCATTTTAAAAGATTTATTTACTCTAGATGATATACTGTGATGGTGTTTGAGTTTTGAACATTTCAAAGCTACAGTTTCATTTAAAAACATGTCCCACCTCTAATGACGACCAAACAAAATGCAATCAAAGCCACAGAGCATCTGCCCAACGTTTTATTTTGAAACCCGCCTCATTTAGAATAGACATGGTGCAGTTATTACTTAAAGGACTTTTTTTTATTGACGCTATAATATCTTCCTGTGAGATCTGAGATGATTCATCTGGATTGCCAAGATGAACTGAAGACATGACGGGGGAATTTGATCTGTTTGGCTTCTCTATTAGTTGCACTCTTAACATCACAGCATTAATGGTGAGAGGAATGTGCTGATAACATAACATCTGCAGTTATTTATGCCTCTGCTGGTTACACATTAAACCGGGTTAGGGTCAACTGTCCCACCAGACCCAGTGGACACAGGGCTGGTGCGTTCTGTCCCTCCGTGTCCTGCATTTGTGTGCGTTTGTGTGCGTTTGTGTGTTTGTGTGTGCGCCCGTCGCCACAGCATTCCCATTTGTTGCTATGGAGGATTGTGTCAAAACAACACCTGCCATCTTCACAGGAGATTTGGGAGCGCTCTATCACTACGAAGCTCCAACTCACACGAGGGGCGCTTCATCCAACTGTCATGGAAAAAATCTGCAACTAAACTCCGCGCTATTGTCCCTGTCAAAGCTGTGCCAGGCGCTTAAAAACAAAACTTCTTCTTGTACTAATAACTAAACACCATTGAGTATTTACAAGAATGTTTTTATAAGCGGTTTGGTATGTGGGGAAGTCGTGAATGCTGCAAGTCTTGTAATAATGTATGTCCTAAACTACAGCTAGTTTCCTCTTTAAGTTACAAGTGTGTTTCTACAGTGTCTCTAGTGTATTACATGCAATAAAATAAAACCTGGCTTGTCCTAACTGGTGCGTGACATAAGCGGACACACGTTTACGCCGCTTGAAAAGAGATTCTTGTTCAGTGTCAAACAAAAAGTGCACTCCTCCCCGGCAGGAACATTCTGAAATGATTAACGTGCGCTCAGACCTGCACATAAATCCACTCTCACATCTTCCTCCTGTGTTTTCGTGACCTTTCCCGCCACACTGCCTGCTATAATGGTTACCAGTGTCGGAGGGAGTACTCGCTTGTGATAGAGAGAAACAGCTTTACCCGTTTGAATCGGAATAAAAACAAAAAAAAACACTTGGATCAATAGGTATCCCCCTCCAGCGTGCTCTGCTTTGATGGAAAACACATGGATTTGCTCAGATGTGTGGCTGACTTTTCTTTTTTTTTTATGAAACATCGCTGTTTTTAGATTCCAACACAGTCGATCTTCAATCAATAAGTTTTAAGTTTCATATTTAACTATTTGTGTAGGTGTGACTTTAGAGGATCTGTAAAATGGTGGTTTTGTGCATGTTGGGACGTCAGGGAGTTTTTGGTTGTCTTGTGAAGGGAGAGCCAAGTGCGTTTGTGAGAGAAGAGGAACGTGGAGTGAAGCTGTGCGAGGTAAAGCAAAAGGGCAGAGCGAGGGCTGTAATCAAAGAGTCATTCCCAAACATTAAAAGAGGCACTTTTCCTCTCAGCTACCATTTGGATGTTGTTTCTGGAACGGGAAGTGCAAATGTTTTCCCCCTGCTCGGCTCCCCTCCTCCTCTCTACTCACTTTACTGTTCACAACCAGGAAAAGAGGCTTGTATTGTGTGACTCGCTCTAAGCTTTGTCTAAATGTGTCAAGTAACTTTGCTCGCTTTGAGTTATTTATTTATTAGGCCCCTCATTAGCCGTTGCCTTGACAGTGGTTGTTCTTGGAGTCCAATCCTATTTAAAATTCTCACTTTGGACCATGTTTTATCAAATTATTCAGTTAAATAAAGTGTGTATGTAGTAAAGCAGCAGTTTTAATGGTGGTAGAAGTTGTACTCAAGCCTTAAAAATAGTCAAAACTTCAGCTGGGTCCAAATAAAGCTGGTTAAAAGTGGACTACTATCACAGTTTAAGAGGAAAATCTATTTTAAACCAGTAAAAAATCAATGATACTATATTAAAAGTGGAAAATGTGTTACAGCCTATCAGTAAATGTGTCTATTTCTGGAAGACTATTCTGGATTTTTGCTGCATAAAACTGAGTAGTGCCGTATTTATGCAGCTGCCTGGTACTTGAAGTAGCAATCACATTATTCAAGTACCAACAGTGGCTTTTGTGTTTGAAATAAAACTTGTAGAGGTTACTGTAGTAGGCGGTTGCACAACAGCTAAAAAAAAAAAAAGACTTACTTTACAACAGCTTCTTCTGAGCGGAGCGTCCAGCGGCGTTGAGATGCACATACTGACCCGGAGCAGGAGTGTGGGGCGTGTGACTGCCCCGAGACCCCTGAGGAATGGAAAGTGCTGACGTGTGCTCGGACTCTGAATAGTTGAGTTAATAATAATAATAATAATCCGTCTGTGTTTAGAGACAAGACTGAGTGTGTGCACGGCCGGCTGCGCACATCAGGCAACAATTAAGAAGTGTGTTATTGACCAGAATAATTTGCAAAAACAACAGTTTGACCACAAGTTCTAGGCCAGAGCGACGGAGTAAAGCTTTTTTGTGAAATTATGAGTGAAAATTACAACCATGGCAGAGTGTTACAAGATGTACTTTTGATATTTGGCAGTTGAAATGTATCATGAAAACCATACAAAGAGAAAGACAATGGTTTGACCTACTAACCACATAGTTTGTCCTTCTCTTACTTGCAGAAACGACAGGATCGTGTGTATTTTGTACTATTTTCTATCTGCTTTGTGAACTTAACCTGCCGTAACCCACCACCATTGTCCCTCTGTTATTTAAACATGTTTTAAAATGTTTATATTCATCGTGTTCAGGCAAAGCAGTCGTGCAAATTCACCACACACATGCAAATAAAGTTTTTACAAGACATACAGATTCCTTTAGGCTGAAGCAGTTAACCCGTAAACATGTTTTTGACAGAATTTTAATAATTACAAGGTCATGTCCTCATGGTCATATGGTGAAATTCTTCTATTATTTCGTAAATTAAGATAAGCTTATCACTGATGGGCTGGACGATATTGATTGAAAATGTATATACTGTAGAATATAATAAATAATAGCTTGTTTTTTGTTGCTAGCACATCTTTATAACGACATTCATAATATTCTGATCATTTTCTTACCTCTATAGCACTGCAGCACATACATAAAATGATATAAAGAGGGACTACACGGACAGTACTATGTTGGGCGTTGTTTCAGAGAGATTTCTGGTGACATTTCCTGATATGTTTTGACCTTTTAGGCGTTATTTGGGCAGCAGGGTGGTGTTGTCTCTCGTCACATTAACTTTAACACAGTATTGGTGCTGGAGCATTTGCGTAGATATCGGTGCTGTGGAGCTGGAGTGTTTTGGCGCGTGTGTGTACTCGGCGTGTACTTTGCGCGTACTTTGTGTGTGTAGCTCCCGCAGTGTGTCTGACTCAAAGGGCATTCACTGCAAACCCACTCTGAACTGTTTGCACATGTCTGCATTCACACGTGCCGCGCAGCCACATCAGTGTTACACCAAAAGACGGCTCCTAATGGAAAGAGAAAAGCTCGGAGTGATCAATTAGAAAAGCCGCAGTTTGCTATAGATTTACAATTCGGTGTTTTTAATGTACTGATTTAGATGCAAGGGGGGCTCGACGTGTCCCTCCAAATCCCCCAGGACCCATAGAGAAAAGCCTGTCCTTCCCCCCCGGCCCATATGTAGACACCACCTTTCCCCTACACACATGGTTAGTTTTATCAAGGTAATTGCTGCGCTCTGTGTCCAGTAATGGGGCGGCGGGTGTGGGAGGGGGTCGAACTAAGCCCGAAGTCCCTCTCCAGCTCTTATAGCCTGTGGTCGGAAAAAAGCAGCCTTGGTTCAATGGTTCAAAGTTTACTCGTGATCAGATTGCACTCGGTGGGTGGGTTCAATAAAAACAATAGATAAAATGACGTGGCGGAAATATGGCGTGTTTTCCAAGGGTCGGCTTCGTTTGTCAAACTCCGTATTGAGAATCTGATCAGTGCATCACATGAGAATGCTACTGGGGATGTTCTGCTATGGATTTCATCAAATATCAGTATTGCTATTGTGGCTGATAATGGATTATTTGCAGATATCAATGTTTTCCATGGCATGTGCAATAAATAGAACAGTAAAGTTGTATTTGTTTTCAGATATTTAATATGTTACACCTTTTATGATGGCCTTGAATGCCTTTAGCTTGTACAAAATCTGTAGAAAAAAACTGACCAGATAGACAGAAAAAAAAACGTTCAGTAGTTCATCCCGTCCTTTACCAGTGTCAGTTTGAAAGATACAATATTTGTCTTGCGTAACCAGTGTTTGAATGGTCTATTTCTGCTTTACTCTCTCCTTCGTAAATTGATGTACAGTTGTGTTCTGTCCTCCACTGTGCATACGCTCTGAAAATATTGATTTTGGATATTACTGTTGACCTGGGCAAATATTTCATCTGGAATCATTGACTACATTTCTGTTCTCTCCTGAAGATTCATTCTGCTGACATGCGCTGAGGATAAAGGTTGAGGCGCTCACACGTTCATTCATGTGGCAGACTTAAATCAAACTGCGTGTATGGGTTTAGGACCAAAACTGCTCACTGTTGCTTCTCATGTTTAGGCAGGACTTCCCCATGTCGTGCCTAAACATGAGGGGAGCGTCTCGGTTAGGTCCCACTTCCTCTACTGTCCTTTTCAAGTAGTTTGTTGTCCTGGGACGGCAGCCTCCACATGACCCCACGCGGTTTAGCCCCTGTTGTGATGATTGTGGCTTTTTAGTTTTGTGGTTACATTTACTCTGCGTCTGAGTGCAGTGAATTTGTGGTCTCACTGAAACGGAGTGCAGGGTGACTCAGTAATAATGTGATTACTACAGACTTCCTCAGCACTTATTGATCATGCACACACACACACACACACACACACACACACACACACACACACACACACACACACACACACAGCATGTACAGTATTGAACTCCACGGCCGTTTATCATTTGGGTCTTTGCGGTTACTATAGTGATTGACGATCTTCCATCTTTTTTCTCTTCCCCTCACAGGCGATGCCTTCCCAGCAAGCTCCAGTCCGTTCTTGTCGGGTTATCCAGGCCCCTCTCAGTTGACCTCTGATCCGTCATACAGATCAGCAAATCCCAGCAGCCTTCAGATGGCCCAGCTCTGGGCGTCGCACGCTCATGAAGGTGGGCTCACTGTCTGTGGAGCTACGATGGTGAATTATGTTGTGGTTGAACATTTTCTGACTTAACTTTTGTCTATGTCCAGAATTATTTAAGTGTGTGTACCTTTTTCTGTATAAATCATCACCTAGAATGACAAGACAGAGATGTAACATTCATAAATTCCATGAGAGAAAACTCTACTACTTCTAAAATTACAACAAACTTATTCTCACCGGTGCATAATTCAGGCCCACACTAGAGTCACATCTTATTTTAATGACACGTCCCGCTGTGGGCCCAGGAGGCTTGTTCCTCGTGTGTTCCTCATCGCTTACACCAGTGGGATCCTGCTCCACTTCTGTCTGTGCTGTACCTCCTCGACTGCTACTGTCCCACTTCTTCTGTCCTCCTCTGTTTCCGTCCTTTGGCCTGTCAAACCCACTGTAATCCATCTTCTTCTCCTGTGCTTTTTGACCTTGATGTCCACTTTTTTTCCTCAGCCCATCTTCTGGCCCACTTTTTCAGGTATTTTCCATCCCGGCTTATATTTACAGTCTAGAGCTTATACAGTTTTCCTTGTCCCACTGCAGCCTATAGAAGCTGTCCATCCTCATTCCCTTGTGCCCTTAAGTGGGTCCTCAGACAATCTGAAGGGAGGAGAGGGTCAGATAATAGTTGTGCCACTGTGCATCTTTCTCATGTAATGGTGGTTGAAGGACGAATGGATTCCTTTTAGGTTAATTTAAAGTGGATGGTATCACAGCCTTTCAGTCACAAACCTAATCTGATGCTGTTTAAAGTCAGATCGAACATGACTTTGTCTTATTTAGTCAAAAGTTACTAACAAAGTAACTTGTATATAAACCCTATTGTGTTTGTCTTATGTTTATGTGTGTGTATAATATAATATAATCTTAATTTATAGTTTCTGCTTGGGCCCAATAAAAAAAGATAAAATGGCCTATTTATTTGTATTGTATTATTTGTATTTGTATGTATGAGTATTGAGGAAAATTGCAAAAATTCAGAGTTCAGTGAGCTCTAATTTAGAAAAAATATTGAAAGACGCTCAGTAGCGCCACTTCAGAAATGGATTTGCATTACCCCTATGGGAGCCCGGCCCTGAAAACTGTCATTGTAGATAAATGAAACTTGGCATTAAAAGTAGGTCATGTCAGAACACGTAGGGTTTAGGGCAGGGCTATAATATTTTTTTTACAAGAAGTCGACCATATTGAATCAAATCCAGGATGACAAAGTCACTCACAATTTTCTGAAATCTCCAAAGGTTTTTATCAAGAACACTTTAAACTCGGCCAAAACACAAAATGTGCAATAAAAGCTTATCAATTACATTTTAAATAAAATGTTGGGCGTGGTCATGGTGATTTTTCAACCAAATGTCCATTTTTGGAATAAAAACAAAAATTCTATATTTCAAAAACTGTACTGGACTCACTGAAGCACGTGCACATTTCTGAACTAGATGTAATGAAATGCAAATTAGGGCTCTGTCTTTTCAGATGACTCTATAAAGCTCCCTTCAAATTTTATTTAAAAAATGTAAAAGACATTATGAGATAGGAGGGGGTGGAGCCTATTTTTTCATTGTGGGCACATAAAACTTGGCAGGTTGATAGAGCATCTGGAGAGGGACAAAAAAGTATATTATGGCCCCTGAATCACACAGGACGTCAGTCATATTGGGTCAGACTTGAGACGTCCAAAATCTAGACCTCGTACTTTAACAAACTTGTCCTAAAGTTTTCATCCGACAGACTTTAAACTGAGGCAGCATCATCAGGACATATCTGGGGTGAAAAGTTGTTAAAATAATTTACATAAGTCTCAGGATGTGGTCGTGACGAGCTCTTAACCAAACTGCTATTCTGAAAGCATAAAAAATCCTGCAACTTTTGCAAAGATCATCTGATTCAGACAAACCCAATGTAGCCTCTGTTTTGATGAGCTGGACAAAATGATGTGTGGATTCAAATTCTATCTTTAAAAATGACTCTCCACTGGAAATACTGAATCACACAAGCTAAGGTCGATGCAGCTCTCCCACTGTGGTGAGGGCCCTTCTGCAGCCGCAAGGGCCCTTTGTCACTGCCTGCAGTTTAATTCCCATTTTTATTTCTTTCCTTTATATAGTTTTTCTATGTAAAATTGTACATATCTTGGCCATGCTAAGTGTCGGTTTCTGTTCTTGTTGCATGAAGAACAGGCGCAGAGGCACGGGAATCGTTCTGTAGATTTTTATTACACAGTCGGGTTAAAGGCAGCGTACAGCAAAATTCCAAGCAGAATGCAAAGTCAAAAATGCAGAGTGTAACGCAGAGTCTGACAAAGTGAGATTACACCAGTGTTTTAAATCCTCCCAGAGCAGGTGTCACCCACCCTGTGTGAAAGAAGCTATTGTTAAGAAATGCAAAATGTGACCTTGGCCAAAATGTAACGGTTATGTACTGAGTGTTCTGTGATTACAAGAAATGACACTGTTATATGGGAAAAAGAACGTTTTGTAAGTAATGTATTACATCTGTATTGTTCACATAAGTTTTCTTTTAATGGGGAATGATAATAATTTAATGTTCACATACTCCAAAAATGTGTGGTCACCATTTTTATTCAGACATGAAGTAAATGACAAAATGCTTTAATAGAAGATCACATTTCTTTGCACATTTTAAACGTGGTCACTACAGGAGAAATAGGCTCTGCTGAAGTTTAATATTGCATAAGCTTTGGTTCTGGCTGTAGATGTGAAATCCCTTGGTGAGCAGAGAAGCTGTGAACTCAGTCTGGTCTGATATGAAATGAATCTTTCCGTCTCAGAGAGATCCCTAATACCTGGTGGCTGGTGTTAACAGCAGCTAAAGTTACTCAGAGCTGGAGCAGTTTCCGGGCAGAAGCTCAGAGCCAGATTGGAGCGCTGTCTGAGAGCTGCCATTGCTCTGCTGCGGATCTTTACTTCTGTGCTGCAGAAATCAAGGCCGACCCGTATTGTTGGCAAAAGAAGCTTTACGAGAAACATTTTCAGCGTGCCTTACATCATGAAGCTTATATTTCTGTTCCCACCCCACTGACACTCCAACACCCAGCTCCACTTCTGCTTTGCACAACACGTTTAGACAGTATTCAGGATCTACCGCAGGCTCCGTGAAAGGCGGCGGCATCTTTGATATTTCTTGGACTGGTGTGAATGTCTTGACCTCTCCGGGTGGCAGACATTTTTTCGGTTATTTGCGGTCAGTGACATGGTTGCAACCAGCTCAGGCCGAACACGCATATCCAAAGCATTAGGTGTGTAGAGATGTGGTCTATATTAAGAGCTAGTCTCTGAGAGCAGCAGCTGACCATGGGGCAGACTTGCCCAAACATCTGACCCCAGGAACAAATTGAGTTGTTTTAGGTGACATGAGGTCAACCGGCTCTGGCGCAGACGAGTTTAACAGCTTCAAACTACTTGGTGCTCAAGTTATAACTAGATTAGTATGTAGATGTCATGTGCCTCATTATAATCAAAATGAATTCAATAAGGAAGAGCGTCAAATATTGAGCTTTGGGAATAAAATCTCAAAAATATAGAGCAAAATGTATAAGTTATAATAATATAATAATAATAATGTTTGGCAGTTCAATGTGTCATATAATCGGCCTAAATAAGCAGTATGCCTGTAGGAGTCTAACGAGGGCAGTTGTGGCTTGTGCACAGCTAATCTTGGACCCACCTGTTACCCAGAAGCACAAAACATTTCTGCACAAAAGTCCCTGGCATTTTAATGACGCTGTTCACTTATTTTTTACTTTTCATTCCTAACATTTTCTGACCTGGTCTATATGTATCTCCCCAGGCTACCCCCCTCTCCCGAGCAGCCTGTACTCCAGCCCGTACCTGTCCCTGGGGCACCTGGACCCACCTTCGCTCTCCCAGCACCCGCTGTACGACTCCCATAAAGGTCAGTCCTCGACATGAGCAGATCCACACAGACGAGCAGCAAAATGTGGAGTCTGGCCTGTAATACATCAGGGAAGTGGGATGCATGTTCCTCTATTTTAGTGTGTGGTAAGTTTAGGAATTGGGCCAGTGCTTCGGCCTAGAAATAGGCAACCTTGAGCTGAAAGGCAGACAGAATTGGGCCTGATATTTGTTTTTTAAACATGCTGGAGGGGGATGATTTCCACTTTCTGAATTGGGCTGTACAGTTTTTCTAACTTTTAGGCACAAACCACAATCTTACTCCCCATGTCTCATAGTAAATCTATTTTGCTTGTTTATGATTAAAGAAATATAAGCAACTTGCAATTACCCAAATATATAGTTTACATTTCATCAAGCTGTTTCAAACGACAACTCTGGTTGCTAGATGCTTCTGTAAATGAAGAGACGATGTTTAAAGCTGCTGGTGGTAAGGATATTCAGTGTAACATTATTGTATTTGCTCTATATTCTTGACTCTGTTTTCTTTGTGTTTAGAGGGATTTTACCTGCCAGCTTCACTGGGTGGCCTTCACCCTCCTCCACCACCTCCTCCCACCGTCCCATCCAGTTCCACCCCACCACAGAGGACATCCCGGGACAGCAGAGACAAACCCTACAGAGGGGACAGAGAGAGGGACAGAGAGAGGGACAGAGACCGGTCCCGAGATGATCCCCGACCTCATAGTGTTGTGGACCTGACCCAGGACAGCAGAGGGGACGAGGAGCGCAGGGCGAGGAGCAGTGAACGTGACATGGAGAGAGATGCCTGGGCGGTCCACTCTCACCTCAGCCATCAAAAGTCCTCAGGAGAGAGCAGACCCAGACCATCCCCTCCACGCCCTCATGGCTCTTCACACAGACTGCACGGGACAGAAACGGACAACCATCACTCGAACATCTCCAGCTCTGAGAGACAACGGAGGAACGAGGCGGTTGCTACCTCAGCTGGGCCCCCCCACATGTCCTACGGCCCCCCTCCTCCTTTATCTACGTCCCGGGAGTCTATGAGAGAGCAGCGGGTTAGTGCACCCACGTATGTGCCTTCTGTGGAGGTTTATGACGAACGGGTAGGCCCTATCCAGATCGCCTCTCAAGCCCGGGACAATAAACACAGCGACAAACATCGAGAACAGGACAGGGACAGAGCAGGAGAGAGGGGCCTAACGGAGCACCCTCGCCTCTCCCAGTCCAGCGACAGCAATCATAGAGAGGAGGGCTCTGTCATTTGTTCTAATGGTCCCAAAAAAGGACAGGACACTTCAAGTCAATCAAGATTCAGCCCTGATGCCAGAGACATTCCCAAACACTCGCCCCGTCTGGCCTCAGAACGGGCGAACATGGATTCAAAATGGAACACAATCAGCCCGTTGGCAAACTATGCCACGAGTCACATGGCTGCTCTGGCGGCCCAGCACGGACATGCACTTTCGTCTCCTCACAGCCAGCCCCCGACCTCTCAACTTCCCCACTCCCCCCACACAGCACACAGGCCCCGGGTCAACTCCAGCCACAGGCCACTCCCCCCACACACGCCCAGTGAGGAGGGCAGTCAGAGGCGCTACCTGGACCCCTCCACGCTCTACAGGCCTGGGGCAGCGTTGGTGGGGGGATCCAGCAGTGGAGATCGGGGAGGGGAGGCAACTGAGGTCTCAGCCATGCAGAGCCTCATTAAATATAGTGGTAATTTCAGCGCTGAAGGTGGGGGCTCCTCCAGGCTGGCGGCAGATGGCAGAGGGCCCTTTGGAGGTTTGGGGAATATAGGCTCTCAGGAGCGAGAGCGGGACAAGGAGAGAGAACAGCGGGACAGACTGTCAGGTGGCCTGACCAGCACTGGAGCTCTACGGGTACCTCCACAGCTCAAAAGGGAGCAGGAGCGGCCAGACAGCGCCCGCTCATTTGGGCGAGAGGGGGAGGGCGAGGTGCGTCACCCTCCTGTGGGCATCGCTGTGGCCGTGGCCCGGCAGAGAGACAGCAGCAGTAAACAGAGCAGTGGGACAGAGCCTCCGAGAGTGCTCCTACCAGGCGTCAAAGGTTAGTCTCACCCTTTCAGTTTATCGGGTTTGCTTGGTTATGTTTTTTAAATAATTTTTGTTGTAGTTTAACTTGCTTTTCACTTCAGCAAAGCTGCGATTTCTTTATGATTTGTTCTGTGGGAATGCACACCTTGCACAAATGAATTCTCATTTTGGTTTTCATGAATAATGGAGGATTCATTTTCTTCAGATCAAAGTCATATTTTCACAGCACTGTTTGACTTTGAGGTGTTCGTGCATATAACGTGACTAGAATATTGAAAACTATTTTTTCCATGAATAACTAATTGTACCTTGAGTTCTTTGGTAGCTCTGTGGTCGCTGTTATAGTTTGAATTGTAGCTCTGGTGTTCAAGGTCACATAGCTACTGTAAAAAGTTTGTTTTAGTTTCTTTTCAGATATCTCTTTCTGTTTCTTTTCATTTGAATGAATAGGGCCACTCTTCTGAGAGCTCCTCTGTGGAGGCGCACTCCTCCTTGTCCCACGTTAGGCCCCTTCATTCAGTTACTTCTGCTTCCCCCCGGCTCCTCCACCCCCTCCTCCACTGAACATGTCATTACAGACTCAAGCTACAGTTACAAACAAGTTTGAAATGACAAACCCATTAGGTGTGTTACTTGGCAATGAAGCCATCATATGCTGGTGGACTTAAGTGTTTATGAAAAACTGTTAATTCCTATAGATTATTTCCTCCACTTTTTTGTCATTTTGTCTTTTCTTTTGCTTGCATCCAAGAGCCCTTCTCTTAATGGCAGCTCTAATAGTCTCATTCTCTTGTGCTCTTAAAACTATAACTAAGGAGCAACAAATTTGTGCCTAACACAAATGTAGGGGAGAATGAATGAGCTGATGATGAAGAAAAGCTGGAGGAAGAGGGATGGACTGATATCAGATTGATCTGTCCATTTGTCCTGAGGAACGAGAGAGGGTGAGATTAGGTCCAGCAGTGGGCGTTATGGAGAGATGGAGAGCGATGGAGGCATGTGGCGCTAATCGCTGGCCATGCAAAGCTGAGAGGGTGGCATGTGGGACAGACACCCTGTAACCTTGGTAACCATCTTGAAACCTTTGCTGTGAAGCATGTCAGGGATTGTTAAAGTCTCTTGTCCCGGTGCAGCTGCACACGCACATTTCCAGGACAGCGCTGAAGGGTTCAGCACACTTGCATTAAACCTATCTCTCCATCTCCGCTGCTTGGGGACCTCCAGTCTGACTTGATGAGCTGGAGGAGGGTTAGCAGGAGCAGTGAGGACCAGATCTCATGTTTATTCTGGACTGCTTCACTGCTTTCTCTGCTTGAGTGCCATTTCTTTTCTCCATAAATCTGTCTTTTGCCGCTGGCTCTTGAGTGCGCTGGATGGGTTCAGGCTCTGTGTGCGTAGTAAGGCAGTGGTGGTATGTTCTCGCATCACCGGGGCCCTAGACTAATAAGTGGTAAGAGCTGACACCCTGAGTGAGAGCTGTCTGTCTTACACCGAATATTTCCACAGTATAAATGCTCACTTGTGTTCCGGCTGTGGCTCAACATTGTATTTTTAGCCACTTCTCGTCCTGACATGTCACCATTATACAGTCACTGTCATTAAGTATTCTTCCTGTCTACTTTCTGTCTACTTTCTGCTGTCAGTGTTTCAGGCTTTCAGCACAAATCCCCAAATAGTATTTTTCCTCTTGTACAGAAATAGAGCCTTTTTCATAGTGACTGTATATTGTCGCTGCTCCTCCTGACCCGTCTCCTTACTGTGTGTGATCTGGTTAGACGAGGAGCGAGGGGAGGAGCACACTCGACACCACGATGACAGGCTGCTGGGGGGCAGGCTGGAACGTGAGCAAGAGAAAGTACTCAGGTGAGGGGCCTTCCACACACCTGCACACAAAGACCATTTCATTTAAGGGTGAACCTCTCAGAAGAATGTTGAAATATGAATAACCAGAAGGATAGGGTTAGGGTTTTTTGGTTGTTTTTTTTTTTTTTTTTGTTTTTTGGTCAAACATTCAAATTGATATATTGTTGAAGATGAAGGAAAGCTACACAAATGGTGTTATTGGATTAACCGATTAATTACTGCTCCAGTGAATTACAAATTTGTTTAAAAATTGTGGCGAATAATTTTATGACCGCTCATTCTGACCCTCAAAGCCTGAAGCAAATGCAACTTATCAAAAAAGTGTAGGTTAATATTTGATAGTTTATACATTGTTTCTGGATTAAACTAAAGGATCTTTGTTTATGTATTATATATTTTCCTATGATGTATCATTTCTGGTGTTTTAGAGAGTCCAAAGAGCTGGCCGAGTTCACTCAGATGCACCCCACCCCTCTGTCCGGTGGCCTCACGCCCAGTATGATGACTCCCTCCCTCATGAACCCAAACCTGATGGTGACAGGAGGAGCCGCGCTCTCAGGGGCAGGACGCTGGCCGCCCGACCCCTCAACTCTGACCTCTCACCCTTGGATGCCTCGCCCCGGGGCACCCCCAGTTTGGCTGTCAAGTTCTCCTTACAGTACGTGGCATCTGGATATTGTACCAAAATGCCATCGGTTTAGCTGATTATTTTAAAACATCCATATGTTGAACTGGACTTTATGATTAATAGAGCAAGTTTTTACCTTGTTTTCTGCATTTTGTCATCAAATACATTATCAATAACTTGGCTGTATGTAAAAGGCAGATGTCTGTGTCTGTCCATTGATTTGCCCGGCAGCCGTCTGAATAATTAATATTCCCAAACTTTGTAGGACATTCCAGTCCCACGTGTTCTGTGCGCTCTGCCCAAAAATGCACTCACTCACCAATCATGTGAACAGGCTTCTTTGCACCAGACCTGCACCAACGTACAGCAGGAACAATGTAAATGCGTACATCAAAGTATGTTGTTTTAATCTTGTCCCTCAGGCCTTGGTCCTTCTTCTCTTCACCAAACCCTCCCACCGGCCTACCCTCCTCTCTGGCTGGCTCCATACCTCCTTCATACCAGTTTGCCCGGGATCCCCAGTCAGGACAACTGCTAGTCATTCCTACTGAGCACCTGCCGCACTACGGTAGGATTGTGAAACGTGTTTTAATGTGTCACACCTGTACACAAAAGAGCTCAAGTATGGTTTATTATTGTTATTGGGTTTGCAATTTCCTGACAGATGTTTTGTAACAACTGCAAACAAGACAACTGCCACAGCACTAACTGCCTGGCACCATATGGTTTATTAGACTGAAGATTTACTATGCACACACCACTGTGGTAGCAGACAACTGTACCATTCTAACTAATCTTTAAGTTAACCCCTCATTTGAGAGGGTATAATTTGTCTTGTCCTGTGTGAGCAGCAGGGGGCGATGTTCTGGAGCGGGGAGTCCCAGTGTGGTCAGGTGTGTATGGTACAAGCAGCTCCCTGCAGCATGCAGCCCAGCTCCAGCTCCTCTCACAGCAACAGATGCTGCGCCAACAGGAACTGCTCATGATCCAGCAGCATACTGCACAAGTCCTGGAGCTGCAGAGGAATGCTCAGTTCGTTGTAAGTGCTTTAGGAATAACAACGCACATTTAGGTCACAAATTAATGGTCAGGAATATGATGGTTTTTTTTTAAATCATCTAAATTTTCTTACGATTTTGTTTTTAATCTTAGTTTTAGTATACAAGGTAACTTTGTTTTCAAGATGTAACTAGATTATCTGTGTTTTTTGGCAGTTCACTGAGTGACAGGGACATTTTACCGAATCACACAGCATTTTATTTGGTCATACTGCTCACTCCTATCAGAAATCATGTTTCATTTTACCAGCACAAAAGTTAGATTATCTGTGCACTGCTGTGCAAGGGTGTTTGTCTTCTGACAAATAAACCACAGTTTCCTGTTAATGATCCAATTATTCAGAGCAGTCAGTGTCACAGGTGTGCTGGTTTAATGGCTTTTGTTGGGGGCTACACAGGTGGACCAAGCCATTATTCTCTAGTAAAACAGCAGCGCAGCATTTAGGGCTCTTGTTCTTCTTCAAATAACTCTGTTGCCTAGCAGCACAACTGGAAAATATTATTGCTATGCAAGAGCAGCTGCAAATATTTGTGATATTTCTAAGGCTGCCCAATAAATGAAATGTATCAAGATCACAGGCTCAACATGTTATACACTGAACCTCTTCTGGTGAAATAACTTTGTTGTCCACAGTGTAATTATTGAAGGTCACATTTATAGAGCTTATGATATCCACCAACTAAAACAGCTACTGTTTTATGCTAATTAATCACTGCAGCGCGTCTCTTGGGTTTCTCTTAATGGCTTTAGGTCCCAGTTGATGTTGATCTTGGCCCTTGCCTCCAGCTACTGCCCATGTAACCCTCTGTGCCTCTTCATCCTAGGAGCGTTTAAAGGCTGGTGAGCACCGTCCAGAGGTGGAAGACAAACCAGACAAGCAGAACACTGAGCCCAAACCCCAGCCTCCCTCACTGTCCTCTCTGTCCCCCTCACCCACACTTCACCCCCGCAAACCCGCTCCCCCATCCCACTCCCCAACCACATCCTCTCTCGTTTCACTGCCCCCAACGCCCTCGCCAGTGACCACCCTCAAATCAGAAGAGGTGGGCCAGAGAGCGTTGTCTCACCCGCCCACACCTCTGCTGCACCCATCATCCCCTCGCTCCGCATCGCCACCACCGTCCTCCCCACGCCGGCCCAAACGGGAGCCAGCTGAAGATGGAGAGAATGGGAGAAGAGAGGGACAGAGAGAAGTCCAAAAGCCTCCCCACACTTCGTATCCAGGGATCTACACTGGTGAGATTAACCTTAACAGCAAAGATTGTGATGTTCTTGTGCAGAAAACTACCCTTCAATCACCGATTTATAATTTTTAAATTTTTTGACAGATATTCCTTCAGGTTACCCTTACCAGTCCATCCCTGCTCCATTTGGCTCAGCGTTCCCCTCTTATCACGTACCGCCCCCCACTGGTTCAAACACAGACGTTATCCCCCCTCACCCGGCCCACTTGCCATCCAAGGCCAGTCCTCTGCCTGTACCCCACCTGCAGTCGAGGCTACTGGACTCAAACAACAAGCCCCGCAGGCTAGAGTCCTCAAAGAGCAGTTCTCTTCCCACTCAGGAGCCCAGCGCAGAGCAACCTGCAATGTACGTGATGACGGAACCACTAGGACCTCTCCGACGCACTTGTAGTCCAGCCTTAACCAACAAAACAGGCAGTGAAGACTCCAAACCACAACCAGTGACTCTGAATACCTCCTGTCCCCCTCCACTCAAACATGACAAACGGGAAGAAATCACAGAGGAAGAGAAAATCAAATTGGAGGCGTCACCTTACTCGTATCATGCATATCCAGCACCTCCTGCCCTCACAGCCGCAGAGCCCAAGTCAGAAATGATCAAAGCTCCTCAGCGGACACCATATCCATTATGTATAACTGCAGATGCTGACAGACACGGGTCAGCTCACAAGTCCCAAGATCAAACCCCAGTGTGTGAACACGAGCCACAGAACTCTCCAATAAACCTGCACGTTACCATTGATGCAGAAAAAGTTGACATTACGCCTCCGCCCGACTCTCCTCTGCCTCTTATTGCAATTCTAGAAGATCCTATGGCGGGGATGCTAGCTCTGTTAGCAGCCAGTGAGATGGCCCGGCCTGGCACACCACCTGCTCCAACCCTCACCCCACAAATGGCAAATTCGCCTATGAGCACCGACTGCAGCATGACCGGTGCACTGGAGATGGTTGCTTTGGAAGGCATGGCCCTGTTGAGCCAGATGGCACAGGAAGAAATGGAAAACCTCAACAAGGAAAAGGGTAAGAAATTATATAAACTAAACCTATGTTCCCTCATCGTGCTATCTATCCTATTTGCTGGAAGTTGAGTTGTGATTGATTCCTGTATGTTGAATAATCCTGTGTTGAAAACGTGCCTACCGAAATTTCTGTTGTCACCTACCCCCTATCTCCGCCCACTTACGATTCAGAATTCTGATCATACATACATGCAATTTTTATGTAGCCCTTTTTCAACAATGAAAACAAGGGAATGAAAGTTGAATGCTTGTTATGGATTAATGCTACAATAGAGGCGGAGTCAGTCAGTTCTGCTGTTGTCCCAGTGATAAAAACAAGTCTGTTTTATTTAATATTTTGCGTATCCTGTCCAGATGTGGCCTTGGAGGGTCTGGACTGCTTACTGGAAGCAAGTCGGCAAATACTGTTGGAAGCCATTGAAAAACAGTCTCACATCCAGCTGCCCAGAGACTTGGATCCAAAGAAGAAGTACAGCTGGAGGCAGAGGAAGGAGGAGCCGGTATGAACAATTACCAACAAACAAATGTCCAGAATTCCACCTGCCCCCTCTTCTTACTTTACATGTCTGTCTTCCTTGCAGCTGTTCAGTAAAATGTCAATGGATGTGCTGGATGCGTTTGAAGTGGAGTACCGGGTTCGTCTTGCAGAAATACAGAAGACCTATAAAGATAAACAGCGGGAATTTAGCAAACTGCAGAGGCGTACAGACAAGCAGTAAGTGAAGTTTTCAACACCTTTATTACCAGAGGAATGCCTAAAGTGCACCTCACAGCAAACAATAATGACACAATCTCTACCTCCTCACAGTGAACGCCAGCAGGATGATGACAGGCGGAGTCTAACTCGAAGGGGCAGAGGAAGACCCAGGAAGAGAAAACTAATGGCTGTGCCCCCCAAACTAGACGGCAGGCCTGGAAAGTGAGTGAAAGTTCATGTAAACACTGGTTATATTGTTGGGATTTTGTCACAAGTGTCATTTTGTTTTAGGGTTGGAAGGACGGTGCAATACTCTGAGGACTCTGAGGCTGGTGAGGGGCAGAGGAAAAAGCTTCGGTTGTCCAAAGAGGATGAAGGGGCAGAGGCAGGACCCGGAGGAGTGAAGATTAAAAAGAAGAAAAAGAAGAAGAGCTGGAAAGATCAAGGTTCTTCTGGTTTGGAGGTATGACTTGATTGGTCTTGAACTCTAAACATTTCCATTCTGAAGAGAGATAATGAGGTGATGTGTGTGTCATTGTCAGGTACTAAAGGCAAAGCGAAGTAATTTGTGTGAGCAGGAGCAGCTGGCGTCCGATCTGAACAGGGCTCTTTCACTCTCACAGCTTGGCTCACTGGCCTCCGCACACAAACTCACCTCCAGTAAAGTGTCCAAAGGAAAGTCCACTGAAAACCGACTGAAGGGACGGAGCATGCATGCCTCCGTCAAAGGGATAAAACACAAGATGAGCAACAAGACGTCTTTCTCAGAGAAGGTGAAGAGTCAGAAGAAGAGACCCATGTTCTCCCCATTGAGATCTGAACTCAGCAGCTGCTCTAACAGTGAGTACACTCAGCCTTAGTAACTGATAGGCGACTGATACAGTGTATTTGTTCACATTAAATATCCCAGTATTGACAAGGTATTTTCCAGTATATTTCTTATTAACATTTTATATTCGCCAGTACATCTTTTTCCTTATTGACTGCTTTGTCACATTGAGGATTTTCAGACTACTGTCTTGACTCTTAGCTTCCATCCACGTGACCTTCTAAATGATTAACCACACTCTCTTTGCGCCAGATTCGGATTCAGAGGAGCACATTTCCTCCCGAGGGGGCTGGCCCCCACTTTCAAACTCTCGCTCTGGTGATGATGGGACCAGGAAGAGGAAGCCTGCCACATCGGCATCCTCACTGCTGTCCAATAAGAAGCCTGAGAAGAAGAAACACAAGCACTTATCCCTGTTGCTGGAGGAGGCAGGCCTCAGCTCCTCTGACGACTCCTTTGACCAAGGTTACTGACCACACCCTGCCCTAAGCAGACCTCATGTCTGAGCCTTGTCAAACGTGTTTGCTTTTGTGAAAGCAGCTGCTTCTGGACTGTGATTTAGCTTGACAATTTCTACCTCATTGCTGCTGGCTTCTCTTTGAAGTAGCCTTTTTTTAAATAGTGAACTTATTTCTATGGTGCTTTTATATTGCCTGGTTTGCAACTTAATTTGTAGCATTTGTATATTTGAAAATTGTGTGAATTTGTGAGATTTTTTCATAAAGTTGTATTGCAGTTTGGATACAAATAAGCTTTATTAAAGGTGTTGATTTGATTGGTACAGAAAGCAAAGCGCTGTGGTCCTTTTGTCTGCTTCATCTGTCTGTCTGTCTGTCAGTCTGTCCAGCACACATCCTTAAGTGGCTCTTTTGTCAAATATCCCACCAGATCTGACAAACTTTTATGTAGTAGATATGAACTGCTGACTAAAGGTTTTACATGGCTAGATCTGTTTACATGAGCTTACTGAAAGTGTTGCATTATTATTTGTCGACAAAATAAAATTTCTGTGGGTTATTGTGATAAAATATTTAAATTCTGGTCTGTGAATGTTGAACAATACATCAGAATGCTATTGTTCTCGTGTTATACACTGGGATATTTGCACAATAGAGTTTTGTCTACTAAACCCTCAAGTAACCTTTTCCCTTGCGTTGCTCTGACACCTTGCTCTGTCCTCTCACTTCCCTCTGACCTTTGACCCTTGACCTGTCCAACTCATTATGCTTTAAGTGTCTCTCAGCCTGTCCCATGAGCTTGTGCTGATGCTGCCACGACATAAAGAAGCTTGGCAAGGACTAGCGCAGCCTTGAGCCTATGCTACCTCGCTTATAGCTCGTCTATGCTGTGGCCCAAGCTCTGCTCAAGCTAGACTGTGCTAAGGCCAGGCCATGCTATGGCTGGGCTGCGCTCTCGCCGCCGCACTGCCCAGCCCTGCCCTGTCTGAGGCCACACCCTGTCACCTGTTGAGTAAGTAGGAAGTGCCCCTCCCTCTATTCTTTATTGAACTCTAACATGAAAGAAACTGAATTCATCAGATCTTCCATTCTTTTTTATTTCACTATTCTCACTAAAATCAGCACTGAGGGCCATGAGTACCTCCTGTCTATGAAATCCCACTTCTGAGGTGGGACAGGACCGTAACCATGGTTACTTAAATTTCAAGTGAGCATTGTACCCTGGGGCCTCACAGGGCTGACCTCTCAGTGCCTGCCTGTTTGTCTGCTTGCTTTGTTAATGCAGTGGATGCACCGTACCCATGTTTACCATCAAGCTGCCCAGATTTTTCTATGGAAAATTGTTTTGTTTTTTTTGTACATGAACAAAAATATGGTTATTGTTTTGTAGATATCAAACTATTACCACAACAATATAATTGTTTAACATGGACTGATTAATTACCATAGATTATGTTTTCTGTGGTTTTATAGCCCACATTATGTACCGTGCATCTACCTTCCATGTTAACAGTCTAACCTCTGAGGAGCTCCTCCTCCTGTTTATCTGTTGCCATGGATGTGCTAACTACCACTACTCACAGCTAACAGCTCAAACGCCACTGTGTATATCTGTGCGAGCGCTTTGTGTTTTATGTGCTGTTGTAGCCTGTCAGACTTTTTACTTCCCTTTCTATCTCAAAACTGCAGCTTAAATAATACATGATATCTGGGCTCTAAAGGCTTCAGAAGCTGTGTGTATCAGTGCGCGTCACATGCATGTCTTAAATCCCAGTCTTCTGTCTCTTGGTTACACAGCGTTACAAACGTGAGGGTGCACTGGTGTGAATAGACTGTAGGGTTAACACTGTTCTGACTCGCTTCTCACTTGTGCATCTTTGTTTTGCCCATTAATAGAAGGCTCTAACTCAAAACCGTTCACTTAATGTTAGGGTGGTTGTGTTCTGTCTGCCTTAATTTTATTATGTGTATTTATTATCTTTTGGGGTGCACTTTGGGTTATATTTACTCTGAAAACAAATGTAAACTGATCTGAAACCTTCTCTTTAAAAACAGAAACCTCTGAGGATGATGAGGAGGAGGATTCATACTCGGATGGCGTCTGTGATGAGAGTGGATTGGGACTTTTAGCAAGATTTGCTGCTAGTGCTCTTCCTGTCAGTTCTCCTGCTCTGGGCCTTCTTCACAATGGAAAACGACATAGACAAAGCACTATGGGTATGTGTGACTGCTCCCATCTCATCAGCTGCAAATCTTATTTAATAAAATATAATAGAATGTATGCATTATTTTAGATGTATTCATTTTAGATTTATCAATGTTCACTTAAGTCAAAATTGTGGAGAATATCCTTCAGGCTTTTGATCTGATCCAGTTAAAACAAGTGTGAATGACATGTCATTCAACTGTGTGAATGACATTATTAAACAAACTGTGGTTGGGGCTTGACTGGGAATTATGTTATTGATCCATCATCTAATATTTATTCTTTTTTAATTGGCACATCAAGGTAATGATGCAGGTTTAATTTCAGATGGGTCAATATTCCATTCACAGGCGTATTGATTTGAGATTCCCACACTTGAGCCTGTTACTGGGGTCATTTGTAAAATAGTGGCTGTTGTCCAGGTTCCTCGGAGTGTGAGTGGTCGGACTCTGACCTGCGAATGAGGAAGTTCCCTTCCCTGCTTCATGGCAAACGCTCCGCCCCTGAGCTTCCCCTGCTGCCTCCTGCTACTCATCGCATCAACCGCTCGAGCCCCACAAAGAGAGACGACTCTCTGTCCATCAAACGCAAGCCTCTCTCCAAGCCTCAGCCAGCGCCCCGATCTCCTCGGAGATTCAGCTTTGAACAGGCCAGTGCCTCTGGGTTTGGAGGCTTCAGTGAAGATGAGGGCTGGAACCGCCGCCGAAGTGAAAGGATATTCCTCAATGATGCCACAACTCCAACCAATCAGATGCCTGTGTCATCCTCCACATCGACCAACCAGATCACTTCAACTGTCTCCAGTGCCGCCCAGCTTTCACTGAAGCCTGCCTGCAGACCAAAGCCTGCTCCAAACAGAGATGGAAAAGATGCAGTCAAAGTACGTCAATAATTAATGACTGTTTTTCACCTGCTGAGAGCAGCTGAAAAACACTAAACATTAGCACCCTAGTATTTTCTCCCTCTCCCCCATGTTCACTCTCCTGTCCTAACTTTGATTCTGTCCAAGCCCTTATCTCTTTGTAAGCCCAGTGTGTGCATGTCACTGTGCCAGCAGGGCTCCCCTGTACATCAGTCACTGCAGTCCTCCCCTGCTGTCCCTGCCATGTTGCTGACAAGAAAGGACGACTGCAGGCTGCCTGAAGCATCCCACCCTCAGAGTGTGTGGGTGTGTGTGTATGAGAGTGCAAATGTGTGCAGCTCAAAGTACCCCGTTATCATTCTTATCCATGTATTTCTATTTGTCTTGTCTTTACTAGCAGCAGAAGAAGAAGCTGAAAGACTCACCCCTCTCTCTGAGCCCGTCTACACTGTCTTCTCCAGTCGCAGATGGCCCCGCATCTCTGAGCCTCAGTCCAGTCCGAAAGAGCCAGCCAAAAGCTAAGCCCAAGGCCAGAGAAGTGAGTAAGACAAACGTCACTGTTACAATTCCAAATGTTTCAAATTAACTCTCTGAGATGGCACAGAAATCTTCTGAAACAGATTAACAATAACACAAAAATGCAGTCTAAATATGGTTTTATTAAAATAAGGCAATATTACTACTACTAACTACTCTACCAAGCTAGTCACTTTTATTCGGTCAGACGTCTGTAATTGTGTTTTCTGTGCAGCCCTCTAGAGGTGCAGTTAGCCGCCTGATGGAGAGCATGGCTGCAGATGAGGACTTTGAACCTAATCAGGACAGCAGCTTCAGTGAAGACGAGCTGCTTCCATCATGTGACAGCAGCGCTCCAGAGACCTCTCCTCCCCCCGGTCAGCACTCACACATACAGTGTCTACATTCACTGAATACTGTGTCATCTGTGTAATCTAATGCCCCCTTCTGCCATTGAACAGCCCCTGTACAGTGTGTGCTCGACAAAGACTCTCTGGTTGATGGGCTCCGAGTTTTGATCCCGATGGACGACCAGCTGCTGTACGCTGGACATGTCAACACTGTACACTCTCCAGACATGTGAGTGCAACAGAAACGTTCACGACACAAGAAAAACACAAACCTTTGGTCTAATAATTCTCTTATTGAAATGGCTAAACTTTGACTCTCTTACAAGTAATGCATGATACATAGTAACTGCAGGCTAGCCAGTAGTAAGTCAGTATATAATTAACACCATAGATTGAGGCATTAACCTCCCAGAACATGTACAATAAAATCTCTTCTGAGATGAACAATCTCACAGTTGTTAAAGAGCATGGTTCCTCTCCTCTTCCTGCAGATATAGTGTGGTGGTGGAGGGCGAGCGCGGGAACCGTCCACATATCTACTGCTTGGAACAACTGCTACAAGAAGCTGTGAGTTGTAGACGCCATCTGATCTTCCATGAACAGTCCTTCTGCGTGCACTGTGTTTATTCTCTGTGTATGTGCAGATTATCGATGTGAAGCCTCCGTCTGTGCGCTACCTCCCAGAGGGCACTCGCATCGCTGCCTACTGGAGCCAGCAGTACCGCTGCCTCTACCCGGGCACTGTGGTCAATGGTACACACTGAACCTCCTACTTACATGAGATGATTCATAGAGCTCCCACAGACTGTGTAATTGTAGCTAGCAGCACAAACAAATGCTTAGTGTTTTAGAGTCCATTATTTTGGGCAATCAGATGGTAAAAAGGACATTACTGGTCTCTTTTCAGCCCTGACTGAGACATTAAATGAGTTTTACTGCTTTACTTAGTAATATATTTAATAAATATAATTATGGTAACAACTTAATTGGTTCTTTTTAGGAAACTCAGACATTGATGAAGATGACAATCTCATCACAGTGGAGTTTGATGATGGTGACACAGGTCGCATCCCCCTGTCTCACATCAGACTGCTGCCTCCCGACTACAAGATCCACTGTGAGTATACTGTAATCCACTGCACAACAAAAGGAAACAACAGTCATCATATTCCTCCTGCAGTCACTACATTTCTGTGAAATGTAAAGTAGAAAATGAATCAAAGCATAACCAGAAATGTAACTATTCTTAGAACTGGTTTTAGAATGTATTTTGGTGCACTCTGTTCAGAGACAGAAAAGGTTTTAAATACTGGGAGGGAGATGCCTGAAGCTATTTTGAATATTAACTCATTGTGCTATAAAAATAAAATATTTTAGTATTCTCGTGTGCTGCAATGTGTTCACTGTATATTTTTATAATACATAAATACACATGCTGTTTGCATTTCCCTTCAGGAAAATGGTAGTTCTGCACTTCCTGTCGACATAATGAAAAACACGCTGCTTGAATTCATTGTACCATAAATGTTTATGGCCCTTGTGTGGTTCCAGGCGCTGAGCCGTCCCCTGCTCTGCTTGTGGCCAGCTGCTCCCGGAGGAGAGTCCGCAAATGCAGCAAAGAGGGTAAAGAAGCAGGGCCCAAACCAGACAACAACACTCCCAAGATTAAAGGGAAGCCTGGTCGCAAACCTAAGCCCAAACCAGGTGAGTAGTAAACGGTCACACAGTTACAATTGTGTGCATGACCACCCACTATTATTAAATCTAGTATCTGTACCTCAGTTTGAGAACCACAGGTATAACGGATAATAAAGGCTAGATTATTTGTCTTTTTGAAGTTTTTTTTTTTTTTTTAAGACCCTCAATGGACTATTAATATCAATGTTTTATTGCACTATAATGGTCATTTAAAATAGAGATGTCAAAAGTAAACTGTATAAAAAGTGAATGTAGGCCCAATCCTAGTTCTAGCCCTTAGCCTAGTGCATTCTCTTAAAAAACATCCAAATAATGAAAATGGTTTAAGGGCTTTGAACAGCACTGATCAGACATTTCCTGTATGACCATTGTGGTCATCTTATTCATTTGAATGAAATTGTTGAAGTGGTGGTGGTGTGTTGCCACAGCTGTGATGTATGGCATGTTGTGTGTGTGATTCGCTGATGTGGGCCTTGTTTTGTATGAGTAAGCACTTTATAAATGCAGTGGTTTTCATTTCAGAATAGTTTCCTTGTTGATTTGACTGCCATTTTTAGCCCAACAGAAATCATTACACCACAGGGTGAAGGTATCAGCAGTTTATGAGCGACTCAAAAAGCAGCTGTGCAAATGATTTTGATCTGTCCTTTTTGTAGAGGCCACCCTCAACCAGGATGGTCGTGACAAGAGTGAAACCTCCTCTATACCACGGGCAGATGGGCCTCCTGCTAAACTGACTCAAGACAGGACACAGTCTACACAGAAAGTGTCTCAAGATAAGCCCAGGCCTGCCTCCCGACCCAGCGTGGAGATCAACCCTAAACCAAAAAGCAAAAGCTCCTCCACCACTCCGACCACCAGCCCCACACTGTCCAGTCCTGTACCCAGAAAGGAGAACCCCAAATCCAGCCGCACACTCCCTTCATCGCTCTACCCATCCACCTACGGCAAAGTCCTGACAGTGGATCTCTACACTGAACCCAATCTGTCTTCTTACAACAACCAACGAAGAGACAAAGACAATGCTAGGAGTCCAACTTCACATAGGCCAATGTCCAAGTCCACCTTATCCAAACCCAGTGTTTCTCCCATTCATAAACAACTGTCATCTTCCAAAACGAAACCCTCCTCAGATAACCACAGTAGACCCAGCCACAGCTCTGCACTTGTATCCAGTTCTATTAACAGGCTGCCGACGAGCAAACCCCCATCATTGTCCCTCTCGTCAGCCTCTCGCCCCAAACTGAAGCTGCCATCGGAACAGCTAACCTCGAGAAGCTCAACAAGCTCTTTGCCCAGACCCAAGTCGGGCTCCACACAGAATGAAATGAGACGCAAGCCATCTGCAGAGCCTCTGGTGAAACTCGATCACGAAGGAGTAACTTCACCCAAAACCAAGAAAACCAAACTAATGCTACTGGAAGGGCGAAGGCGGGATCACACCCCAATTGCTGCAGCCAGTCAGAAGCCAGTTAAGCCTAAAGTCAGAGAAAATGATCCAATTGATAAAGATTTATACAAGGCGCCAGTGCTAGCCAAGGAGAAGACGGAGAGTATCAGTAAGGGACTTGCACTGGAGAAGAGAGAGGAGAAGGTTAAACGGGAGGAGATTAAGCAGGAGTCGCAGAGTAGCAGCAGCTCGGACTCAGAGGAAGACGGTGACAAGGAGAAAGTGAAGAAGAAGAGGAAGAAGTGCACGTCCAGCTGCTCCTCCTCCTCTTCCTCCTGCTGCGGCTCCTCCTCCTCTTCCTCCTCCTCTTCGTCGTCATCGTCCTCCTCCTCCACTGATGACTCCTCCTGCAGCTCAGATGAAGAGAGGAACCCCAGCCCTCCCTCAGGCCCCTCGACCCCCCCACCAACGCAGGACAAGCCCAAAGAGGAAGCCAAAGAAGAGCCAAGGGAGGAGGTAGAGTTTTAATCTTTTTCCTGTTATTAGTTTAATTTCATTTCACCACCAAAAATATACATCCTGGAGAATTATTATAATGAGCATTTAGCAGTATTTCAGTCACGAGTTGTAAAACTCATCTCCCTGTTGTATTTCATCTTCAGATTAAGAAAGAGGAAGAGTTGACTTCTCCAGAGTCTCCCTCTGACTCTACGACAACCACAGCCCCTGCCCCGGCTAAACCTAAGCCTGCCACAGGGAAGGGCTCCGGACAAAGGGGACGTCCCCCAAAACAGAAGCCAAGCGGAGGAGAAGGCAAGCTGGGCCGACCCAAACGCAGAGAGGGGGTCCACCTCCCCACCACCAAGGAGCTGGCCAAGCGCCAGAGACTCCCCAGTGTTGAAAACAGGCCCAAGATCTCAGCCTTCCTCCCTGCCAGACAGCTCTGGAAGTGGTTTGGGAAACCCACTCAGGTAATTGTCCAAAATATAAGACACTACTAAACATAAAATGAAAATGTGCAAATGGTACATTACCATGTAATGAAGAATGTCACACTTAAAAGTGCAAAATGTGGTGGTTCTTGAAGCTTTTTCTAATCAAATGAATCAGACTTGAGACAGTAAGCTTACGCAGTAAAAACTGCCGATGAACTCGTATTTCCGTTTTTAGTCTCAGTTTATTTTTTTGTTTAAGTAGCTCTAGTATCTGCTGGTGGAACGTTTGGTTTGGCTGCATATATTTTTATGCAAACCATTACACAGAATAATACTTGTCTTCTGCCCCTCACAGAGGCGTGGTATGAAGGGCAAAGCTAAGAAGCTCTTCTACAAAGCCATAGTCCGCGGTCGGGAAATGATCCGGATCGGGGACTGTGCCGTGTTCCTCTCGGCTGGGCGTCCCAACCTGCCTTTCATCGGTCGCATCCAGAGCATGTGGGAGTCCTGGGGCAGTAACATGGTGGTCCGCGTCAACTGGTTCTACCATCCTGAGGAGACCAACCCCGGCAAGAAACTCATTGACAAAAAGGCAAGACACTGAAACTTGGAAAATACAATAAGAAAAAAATCTTGATCAGTACTAATCTGTCTCATTTTATAATAGAACTGGGATCAGATGTGTGGCCAGTCTATACCTGCTGCTCTGCACTCTACTATCCAGAGAAAAGACTTTGTTGAGGTAAGAAAAAAAATAGGTATGTGTAGCCTTTATAATGGTAATTATTTATATTTTCTGACGTTCATACTGCCCTGTGATTCTCATCGGTTGCATATGTCCTTATCTCATGCTTTAGTCATTTAAATTGCATAATTGTTGCAGTAATTGTATACATATTTTATATCTATGGCAAAATAAGGTGCAGTTGTTATGACTAATTCTATGAACTCAAGTTTTCCAAGTCTTCCCTGCCCTAATTGGTCAAATCCTTTCAGAGCATAAATTGCATTCATTATAAAACTTGCATGTCAGATTTGCCGTACTAATGGCTGTGCTGTCAAATAAACATGCTCCACTGTAGACGGAAACAGTTGCCCAGTTCTAGTTTATTAAGATCCTCATTAGCGGCTGAATAATCAGTGGCTATTCTTCCTGGGGTCTCCTCAAGTTCATCACATCCATTTAGCCCGAGTTTTATTCCACCTAATCCTAAATCCCCAAATGTTCACGTCCACATTCAAAAGTCTAAAGTAACTCACTCTTACACTTTGACATGGTCCTTGTAGCGTGCCCTGTACCAGTCATCCCACAGCGATGAGAACGACGTGCAGACTGTCAGCCACAAGTGCCTGGTGGTCAGCGTGGAGGAGTACGAACAGATGACCCACACCAGGCGCTACGCAGACAGTGAGGACCTGTACTACCTGGCCGGCACCTACGAACCCACCACCGGAATGATCTTCAACACTGATGGAGTCCCTGTTATCTGCTGAACACGTCTCAAATAACCACATTTAGAAGGACGAAAGACGGATTTTGTCCCACTATTCCAACATGTCAATCGCTGCACTGGACCAGCTACTACAAAACACTACACAGTATTATCCAACTGTTTGCACACTCCGTTAACAGATTACACAGTGCTTACATATACCTTTTACATGTAAATATAACTTGTGTAGATGGATATTTGCACCCACATGCTTGTAAATACATGTAACACGCCACAGTATAGAGAATATGAGTGTTTTATTTTCTTGTAATAGATTTAAGTCCAGTTTTCCTAAAGAGGTAAACCATCAAGAAGCTTTAAACGAACTGTGAAAGATATTTACGAAATGAGTAAGCGCGACCCGTGTCCTGGCTTAAACTGTTGTGATTATGATATTGCCATGGTGAAGTTACAGTCGTGTAGCCTAAATGTTTCTAGATGGAACAGCAACAGACAGACGGATATGCACAGATTTTAGGGGGATACTTTTCATTGCAACAGAGAGCGCTTAAAATACTAATTTAAACCTCCGATTTCCTTAGACAATCCTAACTTGGACAGGTCGAATGTTTGTGTGCTACAAAAACTTTAGACTCCCTCAGAGACAAAAGAGAGGAAGGAACCTTGTAGTATTTCAAAGCACTTGTCATCTTATGTTGATTTCTCTTAAAGGAAGTTATCCACCCAGAAACACTATTGAAGCTGTTTTTGTTTTGTTTTTTTTGTTTACCGATGTGGTCCAAATGTGTTTCCTTGGAATGTGGTAGAGGATTCTGTGAAACGTAGGACAGCTTTTGCAAGAATGGGAGACTAATAAAAGTTGAGTTGTGAGTCATCACAAAGTAACTCCTGCAGCTTATTAACAGTGGGAGCTGCAGTGGGTGGATTTTTCCTTTAAAAAGTTTTCAGAGCTGTAAACACTGCGGTTAGACCCAAAAGCCTCAAGGCTACAATTAAATCAGCATATATCACTTCTGAACACAAGTCTCCTGCCTTTTCGATGTGTAATCATAACCGCCGTGGGTGCAGTCTCTGTATGTGCCCTACATGTTTTACTTTGCTTTTTTTTCCTCTGCTGCTTAATATATGCCCAAACTATGATTATTGCCCTGCAAGCAATTACATTTGACTAGAATGCACTTTGAATGAGACTCAGTGGTCTCGAAAGTCTTCCTAGAGTACTTACTAACAATCCTCCACGCCCCCCGCCCCACCTGTGTCTGCTCTGTCCTCCCTTAGCTGCTTACATTGTTTTCTATGTGCCTAGTGTGGCTATTTTTGGGCTAGACAGCTGAATGTCATGCTCTGTGGTGTGAGCATTTGGGTGGCCTTTTTGATAAAAGAAAAGGCCTTACAATAATTAAGATAATGATACGATGATGATTCACCAAATCTGCTGGGTCCCACACCCTTCCCAACAGGAGCTGTAGACTCCTTTGTTAACATGAGAACCTTATTATTGTGGAAGCTCCACTTATATTAAAGTGTAGACCTGTATCAGAGATCACAATAATATACAACAGTACAGAGTAGGCTATAACATGCCAATTTTCTTCATGTTATCGTTGCTCTCTCTGCTTGGCAGCAGAGACTAAAGATTGTCTTGTTGATATTCAATAGATTTTATATTTTCTACTCTTGAGATTGTTTTCTTAGACGTGTCTCATTTTATTATAGATTATAGCGTTGTATATGTCTGGCTGTACAGATCGCTGCTTGAAAAAGGATTTCTTGCCACATCCAAGATTCAATAAGAGTACATATTCTTCAGATCAGATACTATATTAGCGGCTATGGAAAGTGTAAATAAATGCTGCTAGTCTGTTGGTGTATAGCTCGTTTGTGTGCTTGAGGTAGCATTACATTTCAGTCAAACTATTAGTCAATCATTTCCTTTTATCAGCAGACCCCACCCCGTTTTCTTATGCTGCTGCTCTTCTGTCACCTTATGTAAGACCTAGCTGAATTCTAAAGCTCTAAATATAGATGCACAACATGAATACACAGGCTGTGTTTGCAGAACAGGTTAAAGTGCCCGTTGTGAATGTTTGTTTTCCCCGAAGCTGCTAAAGAACCGTGTGGGCGTGAGGGTAGATGGATGGTCGAATCCTGAGTTCACCACATACGCACACACCCCCACACACCAGGCTAACACTATGAGGTGTGTCATTGCCTTCTAGTCTGTATTTGACCCCATCCGAAGCCCCATATTAGGCCTTCAAACAGGGTCCAACAAAACACTTATCCCCACTTTGCCTTCACTTTGATTTGGTGTCATGTTTTTTAACTCCCAAGTGTTCTTTTAATGTATTTTACTTTGGCTTGTGTTTTTGCTGTGACATTTTGCCATCTTTTTTATTACATCAATTGCATGCTTCTTTTACTTGCTTCCCCTCTCTGAACAATCGTCCAGCCTCACGCATTACTGCTGACAGGCCCTGGGAGCTAGCTGCTAGAAAGAGAGGGATGGGAGAAGGAGAGAATAAGAGAGAATGGGAAATAGAGAGAGAGGTGGACTGGAGGCTGGTTCTTCGTCTGCTGTTCCTTCAGTATCTTTATCGTCCTGTTACAGATTACAGCTAAAAGATTATTTTGGAAAATAAATATTAAACAAATCATCTACGTTTTTTAAAATATACCTTCATTGTGGAGGGAAGAAAAAGCTATCAGAATATACTTTGTACACATCTTGTAAAAATTCAAAAGAATACATTTTAGAGGGATCTGAAGTGGATATATTCTGTCGGCCTATACTGTATTGTGAACTGTTTCTTTTCTTTTTTTTACAGATGACAACCATGTTTATCAGTGTTTCTTTTCAATTGTTTTAGTAACTTGATATTTTATAGTTAATCAATAAACAAATGGAACTGTACAGATGTGTCTGAGTTTGTGGCTTTTCCTAATCTCTCACCACAGAATCTCCACTATCTACATGTTTAAACTATTCTTAAACTCACCAAACCCAGATGCAGTCAAGTATTTCTAAAATCTCTTGTCTCATTCTCTATAATAGCTGTTTGTCACAAACCCATTTTGAAAGGAAGCCTAGAACAATAAAGTCTTTGTGCTTAGGCTAATTATAGCTGCTATTGGTGCCAGTAAAAAGAGAAAAGAAAATTGATAATACACCATTTGTGTAGAATGGAGACTATGTGAAGATTTAAACAAACTCCAGACACACATCTAAAGGAGCCAGGGCTGTGCAGTTTGTCCAGTTACAGATTTTACTTTTGGCTTTTACTATGGATCAGACCAGGACTGAGGGATTAAACAGACATCTTCTTAAGAACTACGGGCAAACCACTGTCACACTGGTAAGAGAACTGGAAAATATTGCCAAGAAATTAGCAAAGAATAAGAATCACTTAGGGTTTAACCTTAGACGTCGACAGAATCAGTTAAGACCTAAAGGAACACTTTTCAGAAGTGGCTTCAGTCATGCAGCAGTGCTCCAATCTATCTCTTAATTGGTGGAATTGAATCATTCTGCAGCTTCGTCTTTTATTGATGTAATCACCACAGCCTCTGACACTGCAGGTCACATCAGCTGAGTGAGCGTTTCACTTGTGCATGACAAACCCTGAAGTCTCCACTCCTCTGTTTGTGCTGTGTTTTCATGGACTGGCCCTTTAATCACCTGTGGACACTCAATAAGCCCTCCATTTTGGCAGCCCTGTAATGAAGCTGCTGGCTGTGGTAAAATGGGGGAAAGTTCTGTTTCTCCTTCTTCTGTTGCACTGCTGACCACAGGAGACCCGCATTTTCCACCGTTTGACCGTTCATGATGAGCTGACAGGGGTGTGTGTGTGTGTGTGTGGTTTGAAATCCTGCGTGTCCACGTGTAATTTAATCTTTGCTGACATGCCAAGACTTTTTTGTGTTCCGGTTTCAGCAGACAGGGGCCCGACCTCTGCTAAACAGGCCCCCGGGGGACCCACATCAGCATAACATCCCACCCTGCTGTCGGGCTGGTCCTTCAGCTCTGACAGAACAGAAGCAGAAAGAGAGAGAGCTGCAGAGATGGAGAGAGGTGTGTCTGCAAACTGCTCTCTGATTGGCTGGCGGCTCACAAACACAAGCATTCTATTGGTCAAAGATGTTCTGTAGTTTGCAGTTTGGATGTGTGTGTGTTTTTAACTCACTGTTGGCTGATGCTGCGCCTCCTTCAGCTCCTTGAGGCGTGTGTGTGGGTCGCCAGCACCAGTTTCCCAGGAGACAGGTATCTGAGCGAGGGGGCGTGCAAATCACAGTTTGAAAAGGCTGGTTATTGACTCACACACAATACCTCAACTCAGTTTGTCCTTCGACTCGAATAAACTACATTCAAAAAAGTGCATCTATATTCTACCAGATGCAAGATGAGAGTTACAGGTTCCACCTCTAAAACATCAGTGTAGTGGGTGATTTAATGCAGCCAACTTTGCCTTACTGTGTGCAACTTCCTGCAAAGAAAACCAGCACTTTCAGTCAAACTTAACCACAGCTGCCCTGAGACTGGCTGATAGAAGAATGGCAGCAATTCTCTCCCCCGACGTGGAAATAAACATGAGGCATCTTAACATTTTCAGCTTGAATTTTATCAGAGTGACTAAAAAAAACAATATTTTTTTCATGATCAAGGTGTAATGAAGAAATGAATACACTATTGAGCTGTGTTATGTTCTTCTAGAGACAGGAGAACTTAAGTTTAGTCTTATTTGTGCTCCATGAGTGCACTGCTATGTAAATGTCTTTGTTGGAGGTGTGTTTTCTGCTTTGCGTTGCTTTTTATCTGCCTCTATTCCCTCTTGTAGTGCCTCCTCTTCTAGTGCATCTTGTGGTAAATTTAAATTTGAAATGACAAGTAAGCCTCAGCAACCTTAGTGGAGTGCGGTCCCACAACAGAGTGTGTGTGTGTGTGTGTGTGTGTGTGTGTGTGTGTGTGTGTGTGTGTGTGTGTGTGTGTGTGTGTGTGTGTGTGTGTGTGTGTGTGCGACGTGCTGCATATCAATTAGCTATCTATTATTCATGCTGACAATGTAATGAATGAAACATCACAGTCTTTGTAGCAGCCATGTTTACTTGTCTCCTGCTGTCGAGGATATTTAGACAGGACTGACAGTGTGCACCAAATCCTATTGTAGCCGTGAAGGCGAAGTGATGCCCCGTGAATAACTGACAGCCCGAGTCTATAATGAAGTTAGTAGAAAGAACGCGCCACTGCAGCGGGACACTTAATTGCATGGGTTTAACAATCGTGAATGGTCAAATTCTTGATAAGAGACAAGAGTATCCAGTACCCGGTCATTAGGATGCTGCTTTTATAGTGAAAAGAAAGATGCATGTGCAGAACTGGAGCTTTTGGCTTGATACTTGAATAGTTGACACTTTTAAAATAAACTTTGACAGTGTTTCACAGCCTTATGGGAACCACCACAGTTATGCCAAAACACTACAGCTGGTACTTTGAAAATAGTATTTAATATAAAAACTATAAATATCAGTGTGGTTAAAACAAAAATGAAGTATGTTTGATTATAATCTCAGTTTTGTTTCAGGTTCGCAGGATTATAGTTTTACTCTACTTGTATTTTATTATTTGTATAACTTCCAGTATCTCAGTTACATGGTTAGATTTAAGTCTTTTTTAATAGTTACTCATCTATATTTTTGATGGCATGTTTTTATTCTTCTGTTGTTCTTGTACTCTGTGTTGCAACACTGCAATTTCCCCATTCTGAGACAAAGGTTCTTTTATCTCGATGATCATAAGATAATTTACAGGCCAGAACAGTTTGAGCTGCTCGAGTCTCCAGAGGAGGACAGTGTCAACACAGCTCGTTACACCGGGTCTTTTACACCTGGTCTTTTACATCTGGTCTTTTACATCTTTTCTTTTACACCTGGTCTTTTACATCTAGTCTTTTACATCTAGTCTTTTACACCTGGTCTTTTACACCTGGTCTTTTACACCTGGTCTTTTACACCTGGTCTTTTACATCTTTTCTTTTACATCTTTTCTTTTACACCTGGTCTTTTACATCTAGTCTTTTACATCTGGTCTTTTACATCTGGTCTTTTACACCTGGTCTTTTACATCTGGTCTTTTTCACCTGGTCTTTTACACCGGGTCTTTTACATCTGGTCTTTTACATCTGGTCTTTTACACCTGGTCTTTTACATCTGGTCTTTTTCACCGGGTCTTTTACCCCTGGTCTTTTACATCTTTTCTTTTACACCTGGTCTTTTACACCTGGTCTTTTACACCGGGTCTTTTTCACCGGGTCTTTTTCACCGGGTCTTTTACATCTTTTCTTTTACATCTTTTCTTTTACATCTTTTCTTTTACACCTGGTCTTTTACACCTGGTCTTTTACACCTGGTCTTTTACACCTGGTCTTTTACATCTTTTCTTTTACATCTGGTCTTTTACACCTGGTCTTTTACATTTTTTCTTTTACATCTGGTCTTTTACACCTGGTCTTTTACACCTGGTCTTTTACATCTTTTCTTTTACATCTTTTCTTTTACACCTGGTCTTTTACATCTGGTCTTTTACATCTGGTCTTTTACATCTTTTCTTTTACACCGGGTCTTTTTCACCTGGTCTTTTTCACCGGGTCTTTTACACCTGGTCTTTTACATCTTTTCTTTTTCACCTGGTCTTTTACACCTGGTCTTTTACACCTGGTCTTACCCTCAGATGGTGGCAGTGGTTCTCGGAGCTGTATCGTTGCCTCCCTTCAGTCCTCTCCTTCTTTCCTCTTTCCTTCTTTCCCTCTTTCCTCTTTTCCTCTTTCCCTCTTTCCTCTTTCTCTTTCCTCTTTTCCCTCTCATCCATCATCACAGCTTTGGTTGTTCTGTTTCCTTTAAACGACAGAGAAACAAACTTATTCATTTTACATTTCACACTCAAACCTTTTACGCTCAAACCTTGATGTGCACAACAAAGACACGAGCAGCGAAACTCCACATATCAGTGTGTGTCATATCTGAGAAACTGGCTCCCAGCACAACGCAGCACTTTGTTTGATATTTCCTCCTGCAGATGGTGCACGGGGAAGCAGGCAGGTTGCCATGGAGCCAGAAGAGTTCTTTATTTAGCCTCGTCATTCTCTAAGTAATCATTGCGGTAAACTAAGGATAAGGAAATATAATGTGTAAAATAAAGTGTTAGCAGGTGTTCTTGTTACGCTCACTAGAGTCAGACTGGTTTCTGAACAGTTGTATCTGCAAAAACTGAGCCACTGGAGCCAGACTGGGACTTCATACATTTAGGTTAGCTGCAGTTTTCATGTTTGAGTGTCCAATTCAACAGTAATTCAACATTTCACAATTAAACTCAACAAAGTGTATTAAACTGTGTTGCATTTATCCAGCTGCATGTGTTTGTATTAAAATAGGCTGCCTCTCCACAGACCTGACCTGTAACTTGGCTTGGTGGTCCCTCCTGTGTCTCTAATAAAGCAGGTAGGGGCCCCTCCATCAGAGAAATGACACAGTGCATCTCTGAGTTTAATCTTCGTTCTTGAGCCGTGGATGTTTGACAGGAGACGCTCACTGTCACTGTCACAGCTTCTACCACAAAAGCACAAAAGATCATCACAAAACAGAGAACAAACTTCACTCTTCTACAGGGCCGGATCGAGTTTTCAGGGGCCCTACGCAGAATGTGTCTCTGGGGCCCTGGGCAGTGACTGTACCTGGGCTCAGCTACTGGTGACTCATACTTATATTTATATTTATATGACCAAAAGACTGAAATGTTTTAATCTAACCTGTAAAACTATTCAAAAATACCTTGTGGGTGTAAACTGCTGCCCAGACATATACCTGGTTCAAAAACAAATGTAGGCAGCAGATATTTTGCTACTATATGTGAAAAAAAAACAACAAATGTAATCTTTATAGAGGGATATTTAGGCTGTAGTAAATGCTGCAGTAAATACCCGAGCTCTGTTTCCACTAGAACTTTACATATTATAGTATTTTCAATATAAATGTATGAGCTCTTGGGGGCCCTCTGGTGGCCGTGGGGCTCTAAACAGCTGCTCAGTCTGTTTATAGGCTGGACCTGCTCTTCAGCCACTTTCACCAGAAGAAAAAACTAAGGACATCAGTAAACAGGGCAGGATGGAGTCATTATGCATCAGGACCACAGTTTATGGACATGACAAATGATCCACAGTCCTCCCACACAGCCCCCTGTAGATGCACCATCACAACTAAAAGAGCTGTGTGGATTTCGATTTTAAATGTCTTAAACTTGACCTGATCTGTGTCCCCGGGTCTAGTTGTGATTGTAATACTTTTTTAAAGCGCAGGGCACACAGAGTTCTTTAAATAGGTCCTGTTCTCCTCCTGCTGCTCCTGTTTTTCCTCCTGAATATGGAGTAGAATGACTAATGATCACTTTTTTCTATCACACACCGGAGACTTTCTTCCTTTCCCTGGAGCTCCATCCAAAATTAGCTCCTGTGGTCCAAAGGAGCACAGCACCTGCGCATGAGCCCTGCGCACGAGCACAGCGCCCCCTGCAGGACATAACACACGATCAACGACAGGAAAGATGCAAACTTAAGTACGAGCAGAGGGCAAAGCAAGGCCCACTTTTACACACTGTACCACAATCTGCAGTGCTGTTTTCTGGCCTAACAGCGCCCTCTGCTGGATACAGATGGCTGGTGCAGGTGTAAGACATGTGCCCAGTTAATTTGCTTTATTGACTTTATTGGCCATAAAGAAACAGTTATGATCCTGCAGGAGATTCACAGTCTTTCTCAAGGGCAAAGAGAACAGACTGGATCATCCCATCACCATGCATGATTTAGTCTACTCCTAATGTTAGTTCAAGATTAAGATGAAAATGTTTTAGGGCTATACACAAAAAACAAAGTCAGCTGATATCAAATTATGTTGAGAACTGACTGAATGGTTTTGTGTGCAGTTGCAGGGCTTATCTATCACTCCTGAGTGTCTTTAGAACAGTTGACAACTTGTATAAAAATCCCCAAATTATTACTTTATTAAACAACAGCACATCTGAAAACATGAGCAAATATTTATTTTTTCTTCATGGTGAATGTAAACAGAAGCACATGTATTAAGGCTATGCAAAGACAAACTGATCTCAGCTTAAGAACTTAAAGATTATGACAGAAAACCACACAGTGTCCTTTAGTGCAGAGCTGGATCAGCCCGGGCACTACAGGTCCCTCGGTGAATGATTCATGAGCTGTGACATTATCTACCATATTCTTTTATCCACTGCCATTAGAAAGATGAATGTCTGCAGAAAGTGGCAGTGCGTTCACAGTACGCTGAGTCCACTGGGGCATCACCGTGCTGCTTCTGAAATGGCCCATGTGGGATCTCCCAAAATAGTGTCTCTAAAAAAGACAGAGGAGTGAAGTCACTGCTCACGGCCGTCATGCCACAGATGACCAAAAATAAGGAACAACGTCTGAAAATGATAAATAATGTGAGACGGACATGGCACATAGAGTCATGAGGTTATGTCCCGGTCAGATCCCACAGTGTCCACTATGATCTCTGTTCAAGTCTAAACTTTTCCTCTTATATAAACTTTAAGCAAGCTTTTTCATTCAGATTCATTACCACAACTGAAAGATCTATTTACTTTAACAAATGTGCATGAACTTGAGCTACATAGAGTAATGAAATATATAATTTTATTTTTACAAATACAAATCTGCCACTGCTCTGAGTGCACTTACTATTCTGTATTTACAAAGTCCCTTGTTTTATATAGAACTACATTCTCACTGTTCAGCTGTACAGATCCCCATGTGTTTTATCCGTTTTACAATGTATTTGCTGCTCACATGTGACATTTTGGTTTCTTTTTTCACCATCAGGTGGTGCAAGGACATCACTTTTGACTTTATCTTCTGTTTAGGGGAGATTTTTGGTGTGATATTGTTGAAATGTTACTTATTGGCAAATTGAAGTACATGATCCTGTCTGAATCAAACCTGTAACACTGTATGACTAAAATTATATCTTTGGTGTGCAAATTACATCTACATAAACGCCCCAAATGTTGCTACTAAATAAGTTCAGGGCTATCACAGAACATCTTACTCTACCACGTAGTATTTTCAGATAGACAAGCAGCCGGTGTAAACAGTGCTCAGATACATAATCATTGCTCTTTTGAAACGTCCTTTCAGTCATTTGGCATTTGTAAAAGTAGTGCTTCTTTGTTCTCTCACTGCTGCTGCACAAAGCTGGCACAGTTACTCCGTTTAACACTGTACAAATGTCATCCAGCGTCCACACAATTATAACACTCTGCAAAAAGGAATGAAGTGTTTTCTTTTGATTTAACTCAAGTATTTTCTTCATAGTTTCTGGTCTTTTTCCACTTGGACATCTTCGTAGTAAATGCTGCAGCAGTCTGCAGACACTGGGGGGTGAAGTCAGTAGCCCGTAGAGTTGAGTGAGTGCAGAGTGGTCAGGCGTGTTCCTGATCCTGGAGCAGTGAAGCTGTAGGCGGCGTAGGCCACAGCCGAGCCCACCATGAGGCCTGTCATGTACGACACTGTCATGGTGTTCCCTGCAGACAAGAAGACAGGTGGAGTTTGTGAACAAGACATTTAACTGTGATGTTTTTACACATTTATGCAGTCAGAGATTTGACATTAAGCGGTCTCATAGGTTATAGCAGTAAAACCTCTTCTACAGGCATAATGACAGAATGATTTTAGCCTCAAGAATCACTTCTCCTCTGCATTAGCGTGACCAGAAGAAGCAAATATATATCGGATTTCATAACAATATTTTTGTAAGGATGTTAAATTAAGTTTTCTGTCAAATTCTTCTAAAGGTTTTGCGCTTTTACTTGCATGTCCATACACTTCAGCATAGGCTAATTTAACAACTGCTGACTTTGCTGTGGCAAGACGACCTTTAGATTGTGAGCGGAGGCGTGATGTGCCAAAAAGGAGAGCAGATAAAATTTAAAAGATGACATCACTGTGTTGGATTGTGTCACTTTCTAAAATTACTCATGATACATGAGCTTCAAAACCCCCTTTGAGCCAAGACTTCCATTAGGAAACCTGCAAATAGCTGGACTAATAAAATGAGTCACAGCCAGAAGAAGGGCATGCATTTTCATTTAAGAAGAACATTTAGCAAGTTCTGACAATGCATGTAAAATAACAATAATCTAAATCATGCATCAAACTCAATCACTTTACCAAACTGTATCTGCACAAGTTATTTACGGCCTCGTTATCATAAATCAAAGAGATACACTTTGTTTTGTTTCGTACCTGCCAGCTCTCGTTGTTCAGGAGGCACTTTTCCAGCTGCTTGGATCATTGGCACTGATCCGAAGTATCCGTTAGTGACGCCCATGAGGAGGGAGAAAAGGCAGGGCCAGGCGGGGTGCGACAGGGTGGGGGCGCTAGCGGGGTACACACACATGACAAACAGAGGGATGAAGACCACCCTGAGGCAGGAGAAGAAGAGGAGACGACCACCAGACCAGTCATACGGCACTGCAGCCAGGATCTGACACAAGAAATAAGAAATAATTTACAGTTAGAGGCTTAAAGTTGTATTAAAATGATGTTTTTTGTGACTGTGCAGTTGTGTGTTGGTCAAATTCACAACAATAAAAATGGAAAACATGTCTGCGACACTCAGGATATTATGAGCTGTGAACGTGACTTACTTTCATCTCTCCTTCACAGGCCTAATTTCCCTTTCCCCGTTTTCCAGTTCATTTCTCCTGTGCCATCTTATCTCATTCTTTTTCAACAAAATGCTAAATTGGGCATGAGGACAAAGTCAAAGCTTATACCAAAAACCCTCATTCAGGCCTAATTTTTCTCCTCAACATCCAATTTAACTGAAGGGCTGCAGATAATGCTTTACTCCTGATTATTTAAATGAAGTGACTGAATTAAAATAAAAAAAAAATAAAAAATTATACGGGAGACTGGCTTTCCTTGCTCAAGGTCAACCATGCACTTCTTCCCATCCCAAAAGAGAAGAGATTGTACCAGAAGGGCATCTTTGCTTCATTATGGAGGAAAAGTTGAAGGTGAAAAAAAAAACTTTCATCATAAAAATAGTTTTTTGTAAAATAATGAAGCTGATGTTTGCAGATGTTTGTTCACACATCATCCTAAAAATAAATAAATGATATCCCAGGTAGATTCTAATTCTGAGTGTCAGCCACAACAACAAGATAAATACTGGATGAAAAACTCCACATCAGCTGATCCCTCGCTCCAAAGTCCTTTATAATAAGTCGTTACCTTTCCCACAAAGTCAGACATGTTGAACGTGGCCATGATGAGGATAGGGAGCCACTCTCCTAACGTCGGGTTGCGTATTTCTGACTCCAGGCCGGGGAACAGACACAGAGTGATGCTGTAGGTCACTGCGATGGACAGCATGTAGGCCCAGATCACACGGGACACGACGTACCGGTGCAAGATCATGTCTGTGTGAAATGAACGAGAGGTCAGGACAAAAGAACAAACTTTGGCGTAAGCTGTTTATGAAGATGGAGTGAGAAAGTACCACGAAGGCCAGGCCAGCTCTTCCTGATCTTGGCTTTTGGGGCATCAAACCGAACGTAAGTCCCTCCTCCAAAGTCATCCACACCTTCTTCTGTCTGTCTGTCCGAAGGCATTGTGGCTCCGTTCCCCTGTGAACACAAAAGGACAATTTTCACTTTTAACCACTTTAAGAAATACTATGGAAACACTGAAGATAAAGGACCTTGTTTCCTGAGGATATGCTTCAGAGTGAGAGCACTTATCTCTTTACATTTGGGATCCTTTAATGTAAAAAGACCATAATAAAGAGCTAACCTCAGCGTGATCCTTTTAGGACGAATGAGGAAGTGAAAATACTCGAGAAAAGACACTTAAGAGGTGACTTGTATTAAACCTTGGACAAAATGTTGTGTGTATCAGGTGATTTCTACGTGAATACAGCATCAGGATTATTTGATATGGAAGAAAAAGACAGAATTAAATAGTTAAAATCATGCCCAAATATATTATATCAACTATAGTCACGTATTAGTCTTTTTGTGGTTTTTGAGCAATGTCTATTGTACAGTAAATGACAACACAAAAGACTCAAGGTTTGTTCTTGCTGTTTTGTGTCTATTTCTGCAAACAGACTTTTCCAAACAACCCCAGAGGAGGGTGTTCAAATGTAAATCAACATGTTATGCTATTACAATGAAGGACTTTATGGCAAACGCTATTAGAATAAGCACTGTGAATAAACTCAGCATTATTTAAAGATACATGTAATCAACAACCTGAAACCCCTGCACTTTACTCTAACATATGGTCTATACTACAGAGCACGTAACCTTTCATTTGTGCTTCTTTCTATTTCCAGTCCCCTCCGCCTCAAAGCGCACACACCAAAACAGGCACACACAGATCCATTAGTTGATTAGAGAGGACTCGGGGCCAGAAGGCACCACTCTTCTTGATTATCCCTTAACGGAGAGCGCTGCCTCGGTCTCCCCCGGCAACCAGAACAAAGAGCTGCCTGCACCAGCCCCCAGAAGAAACACGCACACGCACAAAACTGTCAGTCAGTGCGCCTGGTGCGTAATAGTGAACAAACACAGAGATGAAAAGAGCAGAGCCTGAGGTGCTTTGAAGCCCCAGAGCGATGCATGTGCTGGGAGGCCAATATCAGTATAACAACATGACTTTTACAGCACAATGCCCCCATCAACAACTCATCATTGGTCATTTCTGTGGTCCTCTGCTCTATGACCTTTTCTCTGCTTTGTCTCTGCTTAATGCTTTCCTCCTCCTCCTCCTCCTCCTCCTCCTCCTTTTGGCTATTTGTCTGCTCTAAACCTTTCTGCCTCATGAAACGGAAATATAGTTTAGAGGAGAAGATGAGGTGTAATAGCAGTAGTAGGAGTAGGAGTAGTAGGAGTAACAATGGTGGGAAAAGCATAATAAGTAAGATTAAAGTGGAAGAAGTAGCCCTATTGTCAAAGCACAATGGTACAAAACAGTAGCAGCATGTGTACTTAAATTAGTAGTTGCAATAGAGCTCTCTTTATTTTTATGTAACGTGAGTAAACGTCTCCAAAGATGTAGCGTTAGAAGAGACATGGACTAACACTGGGTCACTGCTGGTTAATACATTTATGTCACTACAGAGCCACAAGACTTTAGAATGGATGCTTCATTTTACTTTGAAAATGAAAGTTTAAAAAGTATCTTAGGAATCTCTACCATCAGGCTAATTGAAAAGTTGTGGGATGACAGGATACTGTATACAGACAGAAAACAGTGGCACAATGTCTGATTTAACTGTGATCCACATGACAGAACTTAAAGATAGATTTAGATTTCTACTTGCACCTTCTGTCTCTGCTGCTCATCCTTCTCTGCTCTGACTTTCATTTGTGCAGCTCAGAGGAGCCCTCTGTCTCGCCTCCATCTGTCTTCTACCTGTCTCACCCTCTGCTGCTCCACCCACACATCACACATAACACACACATTACACACATTACACACATCACACACACACATCACACACACACACAGCCCCAGCCTCACACTCAGCTCTTTGACTCACGCAGCTGTAACATTATAAAGTTTGTATCAGTCTCTGGCATCAGTGCATCATTATTCAGTGAATGATACACTTCAGCCAGGTGTGAAAAAAGTATCTGAATGACAGACACTGTGGGACATTAACCGTCTGTAATACACATTTATGTTACACTTTTGAAAGCACAACAACAACCACATGATTTCACTTTTTTAACATCACAGATACACTGAAGATGGAAATGCACTATGCATAATGCAATAAAGTGAAATACTTTACTGCAGAAACAACTTTCTTTAACTGCAATAAATTGGCATTTAACGTGCACTGAATCCACACTCTGGATGTATTAATATGCATTAGTGCATTTTTTATGAGACACTTTTTTTAATTAAAAATGCTGCTTTAGATTTTAGAGGAAAACGTCCAAACTCAAAGCCTGTATGTCCTGAATCTGCACCACACGTCGTACCAACTCATTTAAACCACAACCACAAACCCAACCACAGCCCAAATGGATGTGTCTAATTAACAACGGCAAATGAATTAATTTACATTTAATTAATATCATTGTTTGGAGCAATACATTACAAAACTACAAGAGAATCTTCGTCCCACGATGGGGAAATCACAGTGTTGTGTTACACTTTCTGTGACTCAGTAATGTAAGACAATACTATTAGAAAATGGGTCACACATCAGCAGATGTCGACATCTATTTGTAGATTGAATTATAGATGTTTTTTTTTGTGAAATAAAATTGAAAGACTTACAAATCTTACTTCCTCTGCCGTGACGTCATGGTGCACTCTGTATCCTGTCCCGTTATCACGGGGGTCGTGACCTTTGCCCGGACCTTTCCCCTGGGCGTGGCTGGTGTAGTAACGCACGAACCGAGAGCGGCGCACGAGCAGGTGAAGCAGGAAGCACAGCATCTCCATACTGATGGACACCAGGAAAAAGATAAGCGTGTTCCTGCGCTCGTCCGGGATGAGCAGCTTGGTGAAAATGCGAGACAGAGAGATGATGACCCCAGCTGTGCCTTCACACCAGAGCACAAAAGCACACAGATTAAAATGAGAGTGTGATAGATGCAGGAGATAAAAATACCAGAGTGAAAACAGGTATGAGATTAAAAAGAGGTGTGTGCTTACTCTCTCCTGTCATCACCCCCTGTGTGTACCTCTTGGGAAGCATCCCCATGTAACCATAGAAACTGGACTGTTGCACTGAAGAGACAAAGAGAAAGAGCTTATGTGAGCAGACACGGCTGGACACAGTCAACACTCCGCAGGCTTCATTTATTTAGACACACAGGTTGCAAAGCTCAAGAGAGGAGCAGACGTGACCTCAGATAATTACAAAAGTACTGTTGACTTGAAGGTGCAGTGGCGGGGGACGGGCGGGAGTATATGAACGTCGTGAGCAGCTGTAGAGGCTCCCGAACGCCCCGCGGGTCCTGCAGCTTGTTCATAGTTATAACTGCTTTGTTATTGATTGAAACACCATCACTACACATTATGGTCCATTTGTTTTCAATATGGAGCTGGACGATTGCATTTGAATTGAAGGATATTCACGAGAGAACTCCTCTGCTCAAGTTTATTGAAGGTTTTTTATCCTTATACAGCAGAAATCAGAAACACGGTACTGATTTTAAACTACTAAACATTTTCCTGTGTTCAAGGTAATCTAGAAAAACAAAATGTCTTCACATAAATGTTTATGTAAGAGTAACTCATGGATTTTTCGCTCAGTTGCTTTAATGTAATTCCAACTTCTTAATTATATATTTGAAACGACTAGTGTCCCTGAGAATGTAGATTCAGCAGCACAACTAATGAAGTAAACATCTTCTCCAGTAAATCAACAAAAGCTCTTTGCGGCGTGTGTGCTGCTCGCTGAAAAGGACTGTGCAGCGTGTTCACTGCCGTATTGTCGAGTGTGTAATTCATAGATACGTCCCTACCTGTACATCCAAACGCCACCACTCCCACGGACACCAGGTTTATGATGTACGCTTGTCTCGTGGTAAACTTCTCCAGCCACACGTCAAAAACACTGACAAATACCAGCGGCCCCAGTGCGAGGATGTAACCTGGACAGAGACAAGACAGAAAATACAAAACATTTAAGCAAACGATGACTCAAGCGTGTGACTGAGCACATATCTCACAGGCTGACATGTGAGAAGAATCACTTTTAACTTGTGCCCACTACAATCGTACAATCCCCAGTGACGTGCTTTGGTGCAGACAACACACTTCAAAAGATCTCTGCTCGAGGATGGAGCTGCAGCTATTTTAATACCAGTGTGGAGAAACAGTGATCGTACAAGTGTAGATATCAAACATGTCCTGAGGGAACATGCATATTTTACACGAGTGCCTCGAAAAGACTTTTTTGACTTTATGAGTGGGCTGAGCACTGCTGTAGCTTAGGAACTGAGCATAATAACTCACTCAAGTATGAGAATTGGGCAAAATTAACATATTAAAGAGAATAATGCTTTACTTGAAGCGTTATTAGGGTAAAATATTTTCTCTTCAATAGCCTTGATGCCTCGTACAAAAAAGTGGTAGGATTTTATAATGAAGGTATAAAAACATCTCTATTTTAGATGTTTGAAGAAAAGAAAAAACAGGAAGCAGTTAGAGAGTCTATGACAACAGAAATGAAAGCTCAAAACATTCACACATGCTTTCCAGGTTGTGGAGTTAGGTTACTGCACAGAATTCCTCATTTAATACAAAAACAAGCAAGCGATGTTTAATAAACTACTTAATAAACAACATATCACACTGTTTTGATTGTGTTCCTCTTGAAAAATTTACAAAAAACACGTAAAGAACTGGCTAAACTCCCAGCAAACCTGTGATCACTAAGAGCTTTTACTGTGTACTGTCTGTGGGAGCTTCTTCTGTCTGTGTGTCCTGTGTTTCTTTGTTTCGTAATGTATATAATGTTCTTATTGCTTGAATTGTGAACTGTCTTTTTAACTTGCACTGCTCATAATTTTATAATCTTTACTATGTTTTAGGATGATCAATCACCATCGGTCCAGGGACGACGGATGAATATTGTCCCTGTCAAATAAACTACATAAATAAATACATAAAATAAATAAACTCTTGCTGTGACTTACCCACGGTGATCCTGGTGTGCATACTGAGCCTCTCCACCAGGATGTTGTTGAGGATAACGGCCAGCAGTGCCACCAGAATGTAAGTCAAACTCATGTCAAACACGATGGACGTCCCTGTCAGGCAAACACTTCAAATTATAAACACCGATATGCTCTGCAGATACGACGTTTTTATGGTTCAAACCTTCAAACTTGTGGTGCAGGTAATCCACATCAGTGATGAAACTGTTGTAGGGTAACAAGAAACCCACTCCGGCCAAAAGCATCGCAAAGTAAATGCCATGGTAACGGTCGTCAGGAATTGGCTCCTCGAAGTCTGGGCAAAGAAGTGGAAACAGCCAAAGGTCAGAATATTGTAAAGGGAACAGTATGGAGCTCATGGGGAAATGCCAGCAGGTGAAGCCAGAACACTGAGCTGACCTGAAGGTAAAAGATTCATCAAATAACCAGCGGTGGAAAGAGTACACAACAAAAAGTACAGTGCGCTCATTTATGAATACTGCTGCCAGATTACTAGTTACTTTTTAACGCAATTTTGAAAGTGTTTCGTTTTTTAAGCCACATTCCACATATTCTCTAAAATAAGCCAGTTCGAGCAGGTGATGCAGTGATATAATGTTTGTTCTTAAGTTCAGAAAGAAGCAGATATATCAGTGAGACAGCTGCGCATTAAGAAAACCTGCATCAGTCTAAATGAGATTAAGTAAAGTTATACACGGGTACAAGTGCATCTTTAAAATTCTCTACAGGACAAAAAATCTACTCATTTACAGTGAGCGGTGAGAAATTATAATGAGTTACTTCTTCAGCTTCATGAGAACTGGGGTCATTTAAAAACATGGGACTTGTGGGTTTTGCTGCTGATTCAGTGAATATGTGATGTGCCGATCCTTTGTGCAGCAGTTCATAATCCGCTCCAAATCCTCAGAGCCTGTTCTAAATGGTTTTAAACGATTTTTGGGGCATTTAAATGTCTCATCTGACTCGTGGCTCAAATAACATCGTAAACACAGACAGCTCCAATGTATTACCGCAGCCTTTGTGATTTGATAACTGCAACAATCCAAATTTGATTTGATTGCGATGCACTGTGTGGGCAGCCCTACTGGCGACACTTCACAATAGTAAACACAAGTAGCTATGCAGGATTCTGCTACATCAGGGTGAATATTCTTTATGTACTGTGCACTAAAGCAAAGAAAGTGAATGTAATCTCCACTAACAAGTCATAACCTTTGTGAAAAGTTCTTGTAAACATGGATCTCAGTCTGTACATCTCCATCTCAAAGACACTGACCACTCCTCTGAAGAGACTGAGGTTCAGATCTGAGCCAGAGAAAAGAAATGGTTTGAGACGAGAGTTAAAGAAACAGTTTTTGTTAGGAAGTCCTTACAGTCCTTACAGTCGTTACTTAAACAGGAATGGGGCCTGAGACATCATCTTTCCCCTATTTATAACTCCATCCTCCAACCCAAAGCAAATAAAGGAAACAAAGAGAACAATAGAGCGAGCCAGCAGGCCCATTAAAGCTGAATGTCGGCCCATTAGGCTGAAACTGTACACAATAGATGGCTGTTTACAGTGTCAGTGCAGTCAGCCTCTCCCCTCACACAGATATAAGGCCGTGTCCAGCAGTAATCTGACCAGAACTGAAGACGCGGTTTAGACGAGCAGAGAAACATCTTCACGGCTACAACTTTTTGCCCAGTTGACAGATTTAACTTTGGCTTTTACAAACAAAACCTGCACACAAAGATAACGTGTATATTGTGTATGACAATCAGACATGGTGTAGCGTGTTGTGTTTGTGCAGCAGCTTATTCTGCACAGTCAACATAATGGTTTACCACAGTTACACAGACAGAATCCTTCCCCGGACGAACGCAAATCTCATTAGCACAACATTCAGTGAATAAGACATCTCCTCACGGGTCACAATGAATGGCAGTTTTCAGGGCTCATTGTAGCAGCACTTTTAGCTTAGATTTCACCTTAAAAGACCAGGACAATGTGGACTCTGCTGGTGTTTTCAGATGAAATGGCCTACTTTGTGCTATTTGTAGAATGTTCTTTGTCAGTATGAGCCAGCCAAGGCATAATAATACGTGTACAAGGTTGAATTCATAAAGCATTTCCAAATGTGCACTTTTGCTGACAAAGCCGAAGACAAATACATAGCAGTTAATGAGTCTCTGTTGCCAGACTCTTTAGGGCCCTCGCTGTGAGTAGCTGGTCACTACTGATTAAATTAACTTGGCCTTTGTGCAACTGGAGTAACCTGGCAACAGGGCAATTTTCTCTTCACGCAGCAGCCTCCTGCATTCTACATAAACCCTGCACTGTTTCCCTCTGCCCACCTCCAGACACAAACCACTTTGAATATAAATGTTTCGATCTCACATCTCGCTGTAGAGAATGGCCCCTCACCAGGTTCAGACAAAGCCAGCACTCCTCGCTCCGGGGCATCTTTGCTCATCTCCTCCTCCTCCAGCTGGTACGAATCGAAGCTGTAGCTCTGCACCACTCCGCTCTCTCGCCCCTCTCTCCAGCCCATCCGCCCGGGGTCTCTCCACAGGTCTCTGTCCTCAGGGGTCAGGGCAGGAGCGGGTCTGCGCCTCTCCGCCGCCACTGAGCCCAACTCCGTACTGGACGTATACATGGCAACGCAATGAACAGAACTTCACTCTAGGCTCCCACAGTCCCAGGGCTCTGCATCGTAAAGAGACACACCCCGCTCAGGAAAAAGCCATGCAGGGGACCTTCAGATGATGGAGGCTCTGCACAGACAAAAACAACAGGAATCAGAGGCAGGGTTTGAATTTAAATGTGAAGTAAGAAACCCAAGTATAGAAAAATGACTTCTGTCACAGACGCACTGAGAGGAAGCCTGGAAAGAGTCAAGGTGAGACACCATAAAGAAATGCCTATGTGAGCGGCATACTGAGTGTGTGACAAAGTAACCATGACTGAGTGTCAGGCACAGTGAGCTGCTCCGAATAAACAAGCCCAGTGTAGAGAAGTGCAGCTCCTGGATGTTATCTGTTTGTTTTCTCCTATAAGAAAACTTTATGCAAATGAACTAGACGCGTGACACAAGTCCAGATGAACTCTGCCGTAACAGCAGGACCAGGCTGCACATTATGATTATTTAGAAAAAGCATATGAGCCACAGGGAAGACTTTTAAATACCTGCCCTTTACCTTGTTCGTCCTGACTTATTTAAATGTTGCTGCTTGTTTGAAGTTATCTGTAATATTCAAGTAATTATTGCCATACAATACAAAGAGTTTTTTACACATCATGTCCACCATTAACCTCCTGAGACTCGAGCTCCTCTGTGGCTTTACTCATTTCTCTTTGTTATTTGGGCTGATTGGATCTGATGATGTAAAAAAAAGAATTATTTTTTTACATTCTGTAGTGTCTGAGAAAAATGATGTCCACATGTGAGGACATTCGTTCTACGTTTTAAGGTCTCAGGAGGTTAATTTGGATTTAATGACTGTCAATGACTGTGACACTATATTGTGTTTTACTCTAGTTTTGTTATGTAACATTTATGCCACAAGTCACATTCAATAATCCGCATGTTGCCTCTGTATCAAGTCAAATATAGATTTATACAGTGAATGTTATTTCAGCTCAGGGACAGTGGCCATTGGGGATCCTGAAAATAAACAATAAGTTGATTTCATGTTTAACAGACCTTATGAAACACTCTGTCAATAAAAGCTCATTTAAATGCCAGGCCAGTGCTGGAGAAACAAAGGTAATGCAGATCAATCTGAGTATTAGCCCAGAGCCACACTGTGGATGTGCTGCACTCACCTCCTGCACCAGAGCCACACGTCCCCCTCGTGTTTAAACTTAGATAACTATCACTGATCCTTTATGTTGCCTTCACCAGGGAGGGAAAATTAGATTAAAGTGTCAGTCAATGAGGCGTATTGACTTGGGGCCAAATGCAAATATGCTTTAGGAACATGACAAAAGCTCATGTGCTGCTGTCTCCTCGGGGTTAAACTCCTGCAGCAGGATGTGAAAACTGCTCTGAGGCCTTCACTTTGCCATTTTTGTCCAAATTTATGACTGCTGTTTGCAAATGATCTGTAAAGCATGCATGTTTCTCAAATAGACTAATGGCTGATGACAGGGACACTCTCTTCTCCTCACAGACATGTTTCCCTTATCTGACTCTAGGCGGCGCTCTCGGTCTCGCTTGTGTAAATTAAAATGAACGGGTGTAATTGACTTGCAGTTAATATCACGCTGCAGTGCCATTGTTGCAGCGTGTTCAGATAAATGGCTCCAAACGGGGTTTATTTACACTTTCCACGAGCAGCACAGCGACCATCCGCCCCTGGCTCATTACTGCCCCAAAAGTGCCACAGCAATTAACCTTATTAGAGCTGGACGAGCAACAGATCCGCGTGAATCTTACACAGAAGAAAAGAGGAAGAAGAAAAAACACGACAAAACGAAACGTGATCAAAATAAATGTGGATGAACAGAGTCAAAGGGAAAAACCCCAGTGCGCGTCATGTGGCTTTGGATCACGCTTTGCTTTAGTTTACTGTGTTTTATCTGTGCACAAATCATCCAAAAGCACACGTTTGCTCCTCTGACAAACAACAGGTTAGCCTACCTCCGCGTCGCTCCTCTGTTCTCTCTTCTTCCTCTTTATCAGGATGTTCCAGAGGCGCCGCTCCAGCCCGGGTCCGTGCGCAACCGCGGCCAGAGGAGTCCAGAGGAGTCCCGGAGCATCCAGCCGCCGTCCTGTCCTCCGTCCTCCGTCCTCAACCCGCCGTCCAGGAGCAGAGAAGAGAGAGGGAGATGAAGAGGGGAGAGAGGAGGAGGAGGAGGCTGCTCGGATGGATGGATAAGAGAGAGGCGAAGGGGAGGAGGAGAGAGACGGGAGGGGGAGAAGTGATGGGGGTATGTTGCCTGTGGTTGTTCATCTTTTGCAGTCACTCTTTTTGAGCACACACCGTTACTACTCACATAAAACTGGTGACATCCATGTTTGAATCCATTATCCAGTCCAGTATCAGACAGAAAACACATAGAAAAGATTTGCAAACACTGTGTAGTAAATTGTTACAAGCTACAGGCTGCTACTACTGTGCCACCAGTCCCCACCATGCATCCTCGCAGCAAACTAGGGCTGGCAAACTGAGCAGTGATTCCAGGTTAAATAAGTGGAAAAACAGCTAAGTAGACTAAGATTAACTCTAATCAGTGTGTTCACTGTACTGCTGCGCTTTTCAAATCCCCTGCGGTCCTGCACAGAAATTACAAAAATGTATTTATAATCAGTTATTTCAGACAGTTTTGTCATTTCAGTCACGCTTTATTGTGCAAAGTGCATGTCTGTCCTGAGCCCTAGAGGGAGAGAGAGAGAAGAGGGAGGGAGTAAAAAGAGGGAACGAGGGGATCTTCTCTCTGTCCTTACTGTCTCTGTCTGCCTCAGACACTGGGCTGGAGCTGCTGCTATGTGACAGACATTTTTATCAGTTCATTTCAATATGTTAATACTTGGCCTCTGCTGCCACAGAGGAGCTGAGCCATATGGGCACAAGCTCCACGCTGCTACATAACAGGCTCTACATCTATGTGACTTTTCATCACCAGTACAGCCTTCTGCACATGCATCACAGCTTTAAATAACCTGCACAATTTATGAACGTTCCCCTCTCTTTTTGCTCTTAACTCCCTTCCTCGTCCATCTTCTTCCCACCTATTAGTGCTTATAGGTGAAATATCGACTAACACTTAATAGTCTCACCATGAACAGCTATTTTAGTAAGAACTATACCTGCTCTACGCTTACAAAGATAAAACCAAACACCAGCACAGGACAGGGTCGAATACAATGACACGAAAAAGAGCTGGATTGTAGAATGTAAAATGAGGACAAGGATGTTTGTCATGCAGAGGTTCACATAAAACTTTTCCTTTTTGTCTGGCTGCTCTGTCTAAACTACACGTGCCTGTAAATGTGTTGGGTTCAAGCACAGACTGGATAGTTCAAGTATTGCACAAAATGTTAATGGATGTAAAATTAACCTTGTGCCCTCGTTTAGAAGATCACACTGCAAGTTTCATTTTTTCACCCATAAGTTTGCGCTTAAGATTAATATATTATAATGAGTATTCCTTTCTATGGATCAGTGCATTTGTTTCTTCTGGCCAGGTTTGTGTCTATCACCATGAGATTGTCTCGCACATTTCCCTCTTGGCCGCAGCTTGACTTTGCTGATCATCGTGCTGGCGGCTTGTACCTCTGGATTTGTGCAGTGTTATGAAATCTAATGGATGTCACATTGTTTTATCCTACAGCAGTCACATTTATAATTCTGTGCTCTTCTTGGACTCCTCTTGCTGTTCGTTCCCCATAAACATCGCACTACTATGATGCACCAATGCCATGATATGTTACACCACACTCTTACTACATTTTGCAGTGTTTATTTCCCTCCTTCCTCCTAAAAAAACACACTCCCACCTCCCCTTCTTGCAGCCTGGCAAAGATGCTGAGCCTTAACCGTGGCTATATTTAGCTTTTGGTTCAATCAATGGAGGTAGAGCCATAGCGCCATGACTGTGCATACTGATAGTGGTAGAGTCTATCGCCAGCGACTGTCAGTTCAGGGGAAAGAGATAAAGAAAGATGTGGAAAGAAAGCGATCAGGAATGCAAAAAGAAAGCAAAAGCACCAGGAACATAAAAAATTCAACAAGAGAGACAGACAGATGGGGCCTTAATCCTATCACACGACTGGAGAAAGACAGGAGAAGCCGTAAAAATGGGGAAAAAAAGCAGGTATGGAGGTGCAAAGCATGTAGGTGAGGGAGAAGGATGAAAAGAACAAGACAGATGCAACCGCGAAGGCACAGGGAACGAGGAATGACAACAGATGGATGGGATAAGCAGAGAGGCGGAGCTGAGGATGAAGACAGCTGACAGAGGAGAGAGGAGTAAAGAAGCCTGCAAAAGAGAAACAGGTTCACACAAGCAAGAACTGGAAAACTGCAACCTTTAGAGCCGCTGGAATGCCATGTGGATGTGCGGATTTGAAGGAAATTACAGTTTAGAGGGATGAGGAGGAGGAGGGAGGAGAAGCTGGCAGAGGAAGAGGTGGTAGACTCCTCTGGGACTCCGTGACATTACAAAAAAGACACAATATTTTCACTGCCATGGTAAATTAGGAATAGATTTTTTTTTTCTACAGCTTGAGCAAAGGTTTTATAGATGTTTGAGAAGTGCTTGTGTAAGTTTAGGGCTTGGAAACTCACTAGAGGATAATAATGGCCAAACAAAAGAGTTAGTGACGTAACAGATTGTGTTATTATTTATACAGTCATTTTATTCAATAGTTATGTAGATTTTAGGTAGTACTAACAAAACAGTTTGAACTGACTCATTCATTTGTGTTCCTAGTGCAGTGTTCTCTCTGCCCTCTCTGTCCAGGCTCGTCTTTTTCATCATCATCATCATTATTACTATTATTAACATTATCATTATAATTATTAGTCTATTTTATCTATTACAAATGACGAGATGAGCCCAGGATTCATAAACTTGCAGCTTTGATTGTGCCTCATTATCACAGTCTCCATCTTGCTGCATTTGTTTATTAAATGTTTCCTCTTATCACCTGAATGAAGCAGCTGTTACTGCAGTTTTCAGTGTTTATGTGATTAGGTGGTTGCAGTGTCATTGTCAAACAATTAAAAAATCATTTACCTTAGTGTTAAAATACATTTCTAATCCAAATTACTGGTAATCTAGTCCAAATGACTCCAAAATAATAATAGATGCATAAAATAAAGGTTTTATTTAGTTAATTGTGAGGAATTCTCCCGTCGTGTCGAGTGTTGTATCTTTTGTTTCCTGCACAAATCCATCTTTGATAAGGTTCTGTTCTAATAGTGCTCATTACATTGGCGTGTGAACGTGAATGGCAGAGTTTGATTTAGTGCAGATCGTTATGGCCGTGTTGAATGAAACGGTCCCTGTGGAGTGTTTCCACACATGAGTGAGTTTCTCCTGTCTGTCTGCTACACCAGTCCTCCCAGGTCTCCTCAGGGAGCGTCATCAGAGCCTGAGAGCTCCTATTAGCTGCTCCTCCATGATCGCTGTATCTGAAGAGATTATGGAAATGATACAATAGTTTAAGAAAACTATTGTCAGTCCCTGTGGTGTAGGTGTGATATGAGCTTGTGTCTCACAACCAGGAGGAAACACGGAGTTCACTGACACTTACAGGGGAAATAAAGAGAAGAAAACACAAAACACTGACAGAAAAGTCATAAATAAAATAATAATAATGAAATGTGAAAGGGCTTCATTAAACAGAAAGAAGATGATCTTTTAGTGAGAGAGGAAGGGTTACAGTGAAAGGTTAGAGCCCCTCCTCTCCCTCTGTTACTATTCATTCACTCCCTCTTTCTCCTCTCCTCCTTTCGCTGTAACCGTCTCTCCTCTTTATCCTTTCTGTCCTTTACTTTAACACAAACCATTTTCTGTGCCTCTCCGGTCAGTGTTCTCCTGCATTTGTCTTCTTCCATCTCTCTCCATCAGCTTCAAAGAGCTGTCTCTGTGCTGGACCTCGGGGCACCTGCCTCTTGACGTGGAATATAATCATCTGAGCCGTCGTGTGTTGTGTGTGGGGCTGGTGCAGACTCCTGTAAAGCACAAAGGCCAAAGGCAACTTTACACCCAACAAACAAAGCCAATAAACAAGCAGGAGAACGTGGCACCTGGGTCAATTCTGCTTGTAGGTTCACTCTGTAAATTAGATTTCTTTACTGTAGCTGGTGACGCTCACAGGTCAAACGACATTATGTGCCCTGAATCTGAAATAAAGTGCTGTACATTTATCACCTGCAGGGTTTGTTCTTGGACTGAAACAACACTTACGAGATCGGGTTTGTATTTGTGTACAAACTACAAGGAGCAGTCCACAAAATACTTATTTTGCCTTCAGCTTCATATTTTTGGTAAAAATCTGATCGTGTCATTTTGCCAGAACTTTAAACAATAAGTGGACCTTCAAATATCAGTCGTCCAGGTCTGATCCACAGCAGAAGAAGAAGTTAAAATCTGTCAAGCTGGACAAACCGTCGTCACTCCTTCAACGATTTGTCCAGTTGACAGATTTTAACTTCTTCTTCTGCTGTGAACCTTGAGGATTAAGTCACTGTGAAAGGAACCAACTGTAGAAAGAAAAGTCGTGCAAGAAAGGTCAATTTAGGGTCATTTTACCTTTTAGATGAACAGTTATGCACAATATAGATTAACTGTAAAGGAAAGACAATAAATACAAAAGTAATACATCAAAATAAATCACAATAAATACAAAAATAACAGATCAAAATAAATCACAATAAATACAAAAATAACTGATAAAAATAAATAAATATGAATCACAATAAAAACTAAAATAATACATCAAAACACAAACACAGCTGTGTGGTTTAAGTGACTATCACATGTGGAATGAGGGACAGAGGGTTGGAGCCGTCCTGGGGTTTTAAAGTTCAAACTGTGGGGTTTGGACTGAGCTTTGAGTCTGATTAAAGGAACGTCGCCTCTTATAGTTTTAATAAAGTATTATTTACAATCACAGCTGGCCCTGGGTTGCCAGAGCCTTGGCCTTGTCCTGCATGTGGACACATCACATTTTAATGTCTCCAGGAGGCTGGAGTTTAGATGGTGAAGATTCAGATCAGAGACAATCCTTTTAGATTTAAACTGACCAGATTTCAGTTTTAAAGCTGACGCCCAAATGAGAAACTCATCAAACTGAGGCTCATTCTGCTTTTTTCTGACTGGATAATCGTTAAGAACTAAAAACACCAAATTATATCATCAACATCCTGGACATTGTGTCCATTGTTTTTGTGATTAAGAATAAATCAGCCTTAAAATAGTTAAAATCAGCAAGAGCGAGATTTGACTGGAACATTCTCACATCGTATCTGTCTTTTATCGTTTAAATTAAAATCTTACACACAGGTCCTTTAATGACACTGATTACAAAAACACTGTTGTGTTTTTTATCTACACAGGGTCATTAAACAGACTGAACACAGCCCGTGTGTGGACTCTACTCTGTTGGGCACAGTCACAGGTTTGTGCAGTTTTACAAGTTGCAAAATCAAATCCACAATTAAATTTCAAGTGAGCTTTTCTAATTTCATACTCAAGCTGTTCCAGAGCAGCTGCTGATCAACATCCTACCGCCTCATCGGTGATGATCAGAACTTTATTCTAAAAATGATGTAATGTTTTGATTCTTAGATTTACACAAATAATAAGAATCAAAAACACATTGTTAGGACTTTCCTGTCAGAGTTCTCACTGTGTGAGTCACACACAGGCAGTTTGTAGTTTGCAGTAGAATAATCAAAGGGAAAGAGATGAGGTAATAGATCTAAATAAACTACACGACACATGAACATAAGAATCTACGAAGACGTGATACAACTGTTAAAATAAAACAAAAGCCTCATCTGCTGTAAATACAGTAGCTTCTTGGTTTGAGGCTGTGTTGTGAGACAGTTCTTGGGCTGTAGTCATGAAGTTTTCTTCATCTGAAACAGCCTCATGTCCACCTCAGTCCCTCAGGCTGCTCTTCAGACACTGCAGTGCTTCAGGCTGGACTGGTCTCGTGGATAAAGGACATGTCTTTGCTCTCGTGGATAAAGGACATGTCTTTGCTCTCGTGGATAAAGGACATGTCTTTGCTCTCGTGGATAAAGGACATGTCTTTGCTCTCGTGGATCAAATATTTATAAAAGATCAGAAGTCTTCAATAATCTACTGTTCATTATTATAAACATGATTATCTCAGGCTGAGGAGAGAGACTGAGGACAGGGGCCGCAGCTGCTGCCCCCTGGTGGACAGATGGTGAGCTAAATTTAACCTCCCATGATGCCTTTTGCACATAATGTCTTTTTCCCATCGTCCTTTGCGTCCAGCTCTTTGACTCAGTCAAGATGGCGGACAGACCAGGTACTGCTGTGTCCTTTAGAGAAAATGTCATCATTCTGTTTGTCTGTGTCTGTTTGTTTGTGATATTTGTTTAAACAGGTTTAATGTGTTTCCTGTGAGATACTTATGTCGAGTTTTATCTAAAGACTCGGTCAAACTTGTGATGAACGAGTCTCAAGGTCTTTTGTGTCACTGCAGCTTTGCACAAATCTGACACATTCAGTATTAGTTTAGTGTTTTAACTGTGAGTTTGTCACTGTGTTCAGTCCTGGTTGTGTTTGTTTCTCTTCATAATGCTCTCGTTTGATGCATGTTTCATTAGCTTTAGCATTAGCATGTTCGGCTAGTGTTAGCATAAAGGCTACTCTCTGATCAGAGCTGCTAAATGTGAATAAAGCTGCTTCTTCAGAGGAGCGAGGTGGGGACTTTGTAGGATCACAGTTTGCTTTTGTTGAGGAGGTTTAAGGTTTGGTTTGTGTTTCTTGAGGCAGGTTCTGTTCTGTTACTGGTCTGTGTGAGTCTCAGCTCAAACATCTGTAACTTTGGGCTTGTTTCTTGGACAGTTCCCATCGCGGAGAAGCGGCTGATGGACGTGAAGTTGGGAGAACTGGGGACGTGGATTGGAGGCCGAGATTTCACTCCTAATGGAATCATTGCATCTCTGCGCAGAGGTTTGGGATTTATTATTAAAGCACATTTCTAAATGGTGGTGCACACTAGGCCTGTCACAATAACACATTCTGAAGTGTAATATATTGCTGAAATATACACGATAAATGATCAAATTAAAACAAACCATAAAACAGAATCATCTCAAAGTATTCTAAATGTACAAGACCACCTACATAAATGACAGAATGCAACACTTAAATGAAGATGAAATTAACTCAAATGCCATTGTAGTACCACAAAAACAACCATGATAAATATTGAGCCCTAAAATAGTTTCATCATGTTTTGAACGATAAGTCGATGTAGAGATTATCGTGACAGCCCTAGTGCTTACATTTATTCAACCTTTTTCTTTAGGCCACGACAGATACTACAACAAGTACATCAACGTAAAGAAAGGAGGCTTTGGCGGCGTGGCCATGCTGCTCGCTGGATATGTAGCCCTCAGCTATCTGTGGGAATATGACCACATCAGTAAGACTAAAGTTGATTTTTCACTGAAATGTTAACTAATGATTAAATTCTGTAAAAATAATATTAAATTGTTTGATTCCAGAGCATGATCGCTGGAGGAAGTACCATTGAGCGGCCAATGGATTCTCAAGGGTTGCAGAATCGTCACTTCCTGCTTTCCGCTCTGTTCTGTTTCATTTGTAATTGTTGTGACCAATAAATCTTAAACTATATGGAGAGCTTTTCATTTTAACAGCATAAAATTAGTTTGCTACTCTATACATCCAATGAAATTTGGACCGAGTGTGTTCTTGTTTGGTCCCAATACTGAGGTTTTAGTTTTTCGTCATCACTGAATTACATTTGCCTTTGAAGAGTTGCATTACACATGCATCACTACGATACTGGTGTGAGATATCGATGCTCAAATTTGCTGGATCATTTCACAAATACCAGTTCAGTCGATATCGTGGTTGGACATATAAACTGATGTAAAAAGACCATTTACAGGTCGTAGTCGGTCCAGAAAGTCCCATTTCTGCATTAAACTGTCCCAGTTACTTGAGGGCTAAGTAACACTTTTAGATCAGTGTCTTAAATTGTTATAAATGCTAATTTCAGTCTCTGCACTGGAATTGGTTGATGTTGGGTATCAGCAGCTCCTTAGATTGAGTATTGAAACTGAAAAAGCTGGATTGGTGCATCCTCAGTGCCCTTCAGTGACTGTACCTATTGCCAATACTTAAGTGAGTTTCAGTAATGTCTCAAATGGTAAATTTAAAATTACATTTTTAAATGAATGTATGCAAGTACTGAATTAAAGACATGACATAACAAATCAAAGTCAAAAAGGGGTTTTGAATCAAAATAATCTGTACAAGGCTGTACAGTGCACCCCGTTGCCTTAAAAAGGCCCATTTTTGTTTATTTGTTCTTCCCACTACACTACAGCGTATACACAAGGTTTGAATTTTGCAGTTGTAGCTGGGAAATCAAGTGAATAAAAAGTCTGAAAGCATTAAATACGATATCAGTCCACACAAAACGTTAACTATGACTGACCCGCATCAACTTTCCACCTCTGCAATTCATTTCAGATTTACATTGGCAGACCCAGACCATCAGTGGTGAGGGAGGGAGTTCTGTTCCAACTTTTCTGTTCTGTGAACATACAGATCATCTTCTGTAGACATCTGATTTTAATAACTGGCACAATGTTGTCACATAATGTAGACCATGTTGCACAATCTTTGCTGCCTCCTGGTTATGTTTTCAGCAGCGATAAGTCCTTCAACTTCGTGAGTTTGTTGCCACTTAGTCAGCGCAGCCTTGCACTGATGTTGAGGATGTGACGCTGATTCTACTGCCCACTCAGGAAGGCAAGATGACCTTTTGTGCACTTATTGGCATAGTGTCCCTTCTCACCACACTGAAATAAAAGTAGTGTACAAACATTTTTGTAACAACTGCATCAACAAGTGGGAACTGCATAAAATGACATGACAAACCTTGTAGCATGTGACCTGGTCCAGCGGCCGAGGGCCTCTGGCCAGCATGTTACTCTGTTGTGCCGCAGACGACATGTTGTTTTGTGTCCGTGGGCCTGGACTGGAGTTGGTCAACTGGATTAAAGAAAGTGAGGAACGACCCACAGAGGAAGCAACCTGTGAAAACAAATGGATGTTTGAGATGAAGTATTTCTGTATTATGTGCAGTAAAGTTAATAAGTGAGCTTACTTTAGTGAGGTTTTGGCCTTGCTGAGGGAGAGGTGGCTGTTCTGAAGCTCCCATTGGCAACTCAAAACGAGGACTTCATGACAAAGAAATATAAAAGCGTTAGAATAATGATTTAAAAAGACAATTCATTAATAGTATGGCCTAAAAAAATAGGATTAATTTAGGTAAAATTTTAATATGACAAAAATGGGACTCTGTGTTATGTTAATTCACCCAGCTTTCTAACACAAAGTCCTAATGCCAAACAATATCAGGTTTATATTTTAAAAGCAACTTACTGCATAAATTTACATGACTTTCCTTCTGGGCAGAATCCCACAAGGTAATTTACACATATTACTCTTCTTGTATGTCGGTGCCTGCAGTCAGGCCCTGTGTCAGAAATATGCTTATCAAAACATTGAAATAAATTTTTAAAAAATGTTAAAAAAAAAAAACATCACGGGGGTTTGGCTCACCATGTTTGCAGAAGCCTCTGTCATACCAAGGACAATCTTTAATTTTAGACTCTGGTCAATGTGTAAGAAAGGACATTCTTTGTTGCTGCATTCACCTGATGAAGTTGAGAACATTAAAAACTACGGCAGAAGTAAAGAAGTGGATTCATGGGTTAAAAATAAAAAAGTCCTACCAAATTTGGAATAGAAATAGCATTCAGGCATTTTAGTCATATCATATTCATGAAGAAACTCGCACTGGTCACCCTTCTTGCACAGTCCTCTGAGCCAATGCTTACAAACGACTGTCTTTTCTCCGCTGATGTGACGAAAGGGGCACATTCCGCCTGTGGATTACAATGTTGATTTTCAAAGTTTCTGCAACTAACCTTCTTGTATACTTCATATTGTGCTCATACCTTTCTGACAAGCTGCTCGCATGAAGAACTCACACACAGCAGATCCAGACTCTAGAGACACATTTAGGTCATTTAAGTTGATAAATACAGTATAAACAATAGCAAGTGCTGCAATAGCTTCCAAATGAGTTTAAGTTTGTAATTTATGAATTACATCAGCCTTTTACTTGTTTACTTGAGTTACAAATATTGAATATTGTCAAATTACCTCCCTTTTGAATCTAGTAAGTGACATAACAGCCTTATATTATCATTATGGTGAGAGCTTCTTCAGTTCTGGTCAGATTACTGCTGGACACTGCCTTATATCTGTCTGAAAGGAGGAATTAACTACACTGAAGCTAACACACCTGTTTGTTTACAGTTTCTGATTGTTGGTTTGGTCAGTTGAACTACATGAAGTGTGAACTGTGCCCAGGTCACATGTTCATGATCATTCAGGCCCTTAAAGGCTCTCACACCTGTCGGCCTCCTGGTTTCCACTGGTGTTTTCCTTGTTTAGATCTGTGCCTGGAGTTATAAATATGAGATAAATGATGTCTAGGTGTATATAACTCCATCCTCAGAGGTGTGTTAGTGTGAGTGTAGTTAGCTCCTCTCTTCAGACAGATATAAGTCAGTGTCCAGCTGTGATCTGACCAGAACTGAAGAAGAGACTTGGACGAGCAGTGAAAAGTCTCAAAGAAACTGTTTGTCCAGTGACAGAATTGAATTTTACTTTTACTACATTAACATCACACACAGTTTGTACTCGTGATACATATTATGTTAAAGTTATAAAAGTGATATAAATACACATGTCTCTGCAGGGTGAAGCAGATTGAAGCCATTCCAGGTGCTAACTGGAGGCACTTACTGTCCATCCCGGGGAAAGGCAGAGGCTGAGCCCCGAGCTGCTGCCTCACCGCGATCTCCAGATCAAACTTTATGTGGTCCACGTTCGCCAGTAAGTCTTGCATTTTGACTTGATCTGCTTCCAAGTTACACAGGAATTGAGTTAATGTGTTAGCTGGAAGTTAGCTTCATCAACGTTAGCCAGACAGGCTAACAGCGTTAGCCAGATTCACCACTACAACTGCACCGTTTGTCCAAGAAAAGATACAGAGAGTTTAACTGTGTGTGTCCCTCAGAGGGTCTGGCTGCAAATGTCCTGTTACAAATGTGAGCGCAGAAAGAACATTACAGATCGTCGTCTGTCTTCAAAAGTTGTTCAGTTGAAGCTTTAACATAAACAGCACAAGAAGCAGCACAAGAAGCAGCACAAGAAGCAGCACAAGAACCGCGCACTGCCCGGTCAACTGAAGCAGAGCAGGCTCGACCAACCGATCACCGAGCAACCGATCACCGAGCAGAACACCACATCAGGCTCGACCAATCGATCACCGAGCAGAACACCGATCGTCACTGCTCCTGATCAGACTCAGATTCTTCAGTGGTTCTGAATGTTTTTCAGTCGTGACCTCATAGTTACAATCATTAATATTCGTGACCCCCAAACACAAAAATAGGCTATCCACAAAATGATTTAATTTTCTGAACAAAGGCCGTGATACAATAATATGTAATACAGTACATGTAATATGGCACAAGTGGGACTGATTTTAAGAGTTTGGTTTTAATTTTCTTTTTTAAATTGCATGATCTTAGCCGTCGCTCCACAGCTTGTTGTCATAGCAACCCACTGCGTTACAGCTTTAACCCCCCATCACTCTCAGTCAGCCTGAACTGCCATAGACAGTTAAAAGAACATTAATATATAGAGTCTATGGCTGGGGTGGAATCGGTGTTGGCTGCGCTGTGACCGGCTGGTGGACCATAGACGGCCCATACAGGGTCGCACACATCGCAGAGCAGCAGGTATCAGGTAATGGGGTCGTGCAGAGGACCACAAAAGGCAGCAGCCCCATGCCAGAGATCCGGATGGAGCATCACTTTGTGCGCAACTGCTACAGGTGCTCAGAGAGCTTACGGCCGCGACATCGGCCCAGTGTGTTGTCGACAGGTTGGTGCCTGGAGGTGACACATCCTGCATGGAGTGAAGGTCAAGGCACCCTGGAGGATGCCCCAAGGACAGGGTGAGGAGCCCTGCTGTCCTGTCCTATGACGAGTTTACCTGCTATAAAGAAGTAGTGGTTGTTTGCATAGTGTGCTGTACCCAGGATGCTCCTGAAAGACGAGGACTGATACACAGATGCACTGTTGAGAACATTACAAATGTTTTTTATATTGCTGTGCTACTCAGGAAATTCACATTTTGTATTTGCAGGTTACATGCATGCTCACATCCTGTGTGAAAGAATAAACAGCTTAAATCAGCTAGAACCGGTCACAACTGGTTGACTCACAGAAGAACTGATGCATGTCAGGCTGTGGTCGCCCCTGCGTGGGTGGACCAGAGATAGTATAAGAATTTGGTGCGAAGATGTCAGGAAGAAGAATACTGCACGGATTCCAAGGAGTACATGCAGTGCTCTTTCACTCCAAAGAACAACTTTGTAAACCACTCTGACTCCTCAACTTAAATATCCTAAAGATTATTATTTATTGTCCACATTTAAGGGTTTCACCTCAGGTACCAAAAGAATTAGAAATAGAGGAGTCGGGAGGTATATCAAAATGTGGGAGAGACCCTCGAGGTCTGGTGGGTCAGTAAAAACCACGCTGGAAATCATTAAATAGGTCTCCTCTGGATCTGTGACATTAAAGGTATAGTACAGAGTCACAGGGAGAATTTTTATATTTCAGTTCTACAGCACTTGGCTCCCAGCACCTCGTCTACACTTGTTTTAGAACCTTTATGCCAGCACATTGTTTTTACCCATTTTAGCTAGTTTTAATTTTTACTGGGGTTATTAACTGTTTTGACGCCTGGTTTTAGCACATTAAATTGTATTTTTCTTAAGTCTTTTGTTTTATTGATTGCACCAGTCCAGCTCTCACTGCAACTGGATACATGCAGCACAGATCCATATCACACATGCTCTATTTTTCTTTCCCATTTGGGTGTCCATATCCAATAGCATACTGAAATAGTTGTTCATTAAAAATAACTTTGAGTGAGTAACTATTAGTAAGCATTAAAATTGTACAATGATACAGAATAATCTATAAAAGCATAACTTTCTAATTAATGCTTGGATAAGTGGATATACAAGACAAATATAAAATTCCAAATGTACATATAACCATTTAATCACTGGATTTTCTTCTCTCTTTGAAGCCGACACTACAGCTCAGGTAGACCAGGCATGGGGAACTGAGCAGCAAAGGCCTCCACCTCAGCCCGGATCCCAGCCATCTGCTGCTGAAACTTCTCGCCCTGGGACAAGGCCTGAACAAACTCCTTGAGGGTTGCTTTGGGATCCATACTTTTCTGCACCTCCAAGGTTACCACAATACCTGCGCAAAAATTGAGGATTAAGATTTCAAAATGTATGTGAAATTTCTGAGCTAGGCCAGTGCGTTACCTCTGTGGATGAACTCTGCAACTTTCTTAAAATCTTCCTCAATTAAACCTCTTGAGGTTAAAGCTGGAGAGCCAAACCTCAGGCCACTGGGGCGTAGAGCACTTTTATCTCCTTCAGTGAAAACGTGTGGGGGAGAAAATTACATTTAATTTCTGCAATTCCATGCAAATCGAAATAACAGGCAAATTATTAGATCATTAATCGGGCGTGCCTGGACAGGTGTTCTTGTTGCAAGCAATAGCACAGGCCTCCAAAACCTTTTCAGCCCTTCCTCCATCAGTGCCTTTGCTACGTAGGTCCAACAGGATGAGATGGTTGTCAGAACCACCTAAACAAATGCCACACCACCAAAAAAAGAAATTATAAAAATAATAATTTTAAGTGCATCCTAATAAGATTTTGACATGGGACTCACCAGTCACAATCTTGTAGCCATGGTCGATAAGGGCACTGGAAAGAGCTTTACAGTTGGCCAAAACCTGCATTTGGTAGGCCTTGAACTCTGGGGTCATGGCTTGTTTCAAAGCTACAGCAACACCTGAAACAAATTTTAAAAATGTAAATAAACAGAAGAGCTTCAATGTGAAACTGAATGGAAAACATTTGTTAAATGGTCAAATCCACCACTCCACTACACCATCTCTGAGCATGAGCATGTTTTTTTCTACACAAGGACCATGAATATACAGTATACCTGCAATGGCATGGTTGTGTGGTCCTCCCTGCAGACCAGGAAATACAGCTTGATTGATAAGAGACTCCAAGTTATACATTGTCTCTTTGCCTTTTGCATCAATACTTCTCACACCTGTGGGACACCAAAACAAAATATAAATGTTACACAGTTTTGAGCTGGAGGTTGTGAGGGTGTATATGGCAGCACACCTTTTCTGAAGAAGATGAGACCTGCACGGCAGCCTCTCAGTGTCTTGTGTGTAGTTGTTGAAACAATGTCACAGTGTTCAAATGGTGAGGGAACAACTCCAGCTGCGATTAATCCACTAATATGGGCCATATCAGCCATCAAATATGCTCCATTTTCATTTGCAATCTGCCTCATACGAGCGTAGTCAATGTTACGAGAATAGCAGCTTGTACCTTGTAGCAAGAAAAGTCAAGAATTACATGACCTTACATTATTTGAAAAACTTGGTAAGAATGGGGTACCAACCTGCAATGATGAGTTTGGGATGAAAAAGTTTAGCATTTTCTTGAAGTCTGTCATAGTCGATGTATCCTGTATCAGGGTTTACCTTGAGATAAAACAATCCATGTGAACTAATTATTTTAGCAAAAGAAAAATCATATTCCATATCACAATGTTTACCTTGTAGGGCATAGACTCAAAAAATATAGATGTTGCTGAGATTTTCTTTTTTTCAGTCATAAAACCATGAGTCAAGTGACCTCCATCAGGGAGATCCAGTCCCATTATTCTCCCATGAGGCTCCACCACAGCAGTGTAAATGGCAAAGTTTGCAGGAGAACCTAATAACCACAGCACGTCACAAAAGCTACACTATCAAGACACTAAAAATATTGTTCATACAAACTTGTCTACTACCAGAGTATGGCTGCACATTGACACCCCATTTTTCAGAATTTAGCCCAAAGGCCTCCAGTGCTCTCAGCTGACAGAGTCTTTCCAGCTCATCCACATGTTCTGTTCCGCCGTAGTACCTGACAGAAGCCCACTGTATAAATCAAGTATTCTTAAAGCCAACATCTAATGTGATAAATGCCCACATACCTCTGACCAGGGTACCCTTCAGAATACTTGTTGTTCATACAAGAACCCAGAGCTTCCAGAACAGCTCTGCTCGCAAAGTTTTCTGATGCGATTAGTTCCAGGCCATACGTCTGCCTGTGCTTCTCCTTTTTTATGATCGAGAATACCTGAAATACATGATATAGAAGGAGCATTAGAATCACATTATAAACCGATATCAGATCTACAAAAAGGACATGGAAAATAGTTCAAGCAGCCTTAACACATTTTATGTAGTCTACAGTGAATAATGACACACAATGTAAAACGATGTGTACATACCTCAGGGTCATTGTCGGCCAGAGGTTCCAACATCATTTTGTTGTGACAGTCCCATGTTTCTTTGCTCACACAATGGCCATTAGTCAGAGACATTTTGTTGTTTTTTTCTGCTTGCAGGAGGAAAAGCTGGCGAGAAAAACATCCACTTAAACTCAATACTGAAAAAACATCAGTTTCTCAAATGTGTTTGTTTATAGTATAGGCCTAGAGTGGACTGAGAGGCCAACATTTTAGTGGCACAAGTTATTTTTTTCTTAAAGAATATGACAATATGATTATCAGCTTTGACTTGCAACATGTAGCAATGTCGAAACAACAAAATCCATTGAACATTGAACAGTAAACATGACCTGGACCACACACCCTGTAACAAAACTCAAGATATGGCTCTGTTTTGAGGTCAGACACTCATCTAAATCTGATTGACTGAACACAAACAGTCAGATGACTCTTATTTAGTTTTCTGTACTTGGCCAAATGGAGGCAAATGAATAAACTGACACAAATAAACCAAGAAACAAAACACTTTAAAAATAGAAGTTACTGTTCTACTCTGCATGATTCTGTGACAGATCCTGGTCTAGTAAAGGTCACGTGAAAGCTGCAGATCAGTTTCATCTCTATTAATAAATGACGAGATTTAAAGAGAGGAAATACATTTGTGTCGGAAAAGTCTGAACTACACTGACGACAAACGCTCATAATAAAACAACGTTAGTCTTTAAGATGCATAAACGTTTAATTTAGTCTTTCTTTACTCACTGAGAGCTGGATCCGGGGTTTAGCTCGTGCTGCGCTCAGCTGTGATCAGGCGACAGACCATGAGGCACAAACAAAAAACACACCGCACTGAAGCAACAAGGATAAAGTCCGCGAAACTTTCCACCAATCAGCGCGCCGGACAGTCTTCTTCTCCTCTGCGGCTGCGCGAAACACGACACAGCGCCACCCCCTGCGCCGGAGGAACTGCATCACTTTAGAAAGGGTCAGGGAGGGTTTCAAGTGTAATTATTAACATGGAGAATAAAAGATTTAGCCCGTTAACTTTTATTTCAGTTTCCTACTTTTATAGTTTATAGTTTGAGAAATAGTAATTACACATTTACACGTATTTTATCTGGATTAATTTACAGAAATACTACAACAAATTATTAGTAGTATAGTAAGTATTATTCCCCCTAAGCTCCACTTAGGGGGAATAATACTGTCCTTGGTCTGGTAAAAAATAAAATAAAATCACCTGTTTTTTGTAGAATTACATTTTGTATTTACACAAGTGACTTTTTCACCACAGGTTCCAAAATTAGACGTAATTTTATTTTTACATTCTGCATCTCCAGTCATACCTTATAAACAGCGCTGAATTCAAACGCCAGGTCATTGGTAAATAAAACTCAAAATAAATATTGAGACAATTCTGACAAATCAGAATTTTGTCATTAATAAAATAGATATTGATACTTTAAAAACATGACAAAATAAGCAAATTAGTTCAGATATACAGTGAAAGTGCAGTATACCATTATTAGTACAATCATGTAGATTTTCATTCTGTTTCAAAGTGAACAGAAAAAAAAACATGTTCTCAGTATTGATGTTGAAAACCATGATGTGGCCAGTATTACAATACCATTGTGTCAAACACAATTCACAAAAAATACTCTTCATTCTTTTCTTGTAAATGCAAAAGTGTTAATTCGGACCAGTCCATTATACTTTTAATGCACTTCTTATTTCAGTGAAAGTGAGTCAATTCCTCTTGCTGCTGCCACTGCTGCTTCTTTTGCTGAAAGTAAAGAGTCAAAAAGAGCTTTACTAAAATGTTTGCTAAATGTTGTGTTAGTTTCCAAAACTTCAGTGCTTACCTTTTTTCTCCTCTTCTTTTTTTCTTGCCGCTTCCTCTCTTTGTTTTCTGATAATTGCGAGGCGGGCAAGGTCTGCCTTTGCCTGGTCTGTTTTTCCTGCCAAGTGCATCTTCATGTAGCGTTCTTTGGCTTTCTGCTTTTCAATCTCTTCTCTGAAACATACAAAATGTCATAGTTGAAACAACTAACCACTGCAGAGAACGTCACGGTGTAATGCCCCATGACCATGTCTGGGTTTGTGTGTTTAGAAAAGTCTCTGAGTGAAGTGGGTCTGACACCAGAGTCTTGACATGTGAATGCTTTTAAATTATGTGAGTCCATGTGTGTCTACAGACTAACAGACTGAACCACTGTGCAGGGGGTACATCACTGAAGTGCCTACAATCGTGGCAGTAGGGATCTACTTACCAAAACCCCTTAAGACTTGGAAAAATATCAAATTGCATTTTTTCTGATATAAATAGATTTACAACTTATGTTTTATGATGGGAATCTGTTCAAAGTTCACCCATTAAACACGTTGAAAAACATTTACCAAAAAACTGAATTAAGCTTATTAACCTAATAGAAGAAGCACACGTCAGAGCATGTTTGTGCAGATCGAAGCTACAAGTTTAGCAGTTTTCATGCACAAAAATAAATGATGACGATTAATCTCACAGCCTTAGTGTTTATGAAATCATACAACCTTGTCAGTGAACGATCATCTGATCCTGGCAGGGCTGGGTCTGGTTAGTACTTGGATGAGTGACTGCTGGGAATACCAGGTGAGTAGTGACTCGTGGTTGTGTTCTTAGGTAATATACTTTAAGAATGAGATGTGTGATTGATGGTCAGAAGGTCCAGTGATGTAGAAGCCTTTGCTTCCTCCGGTTTATCCCTGCAGCAGCTGTGCCCACAATGGGAGCTAACCACCACTGAGTATGGAATTAATAAATCATGTATGAAGAGTAAAGCCACCAAGTGTTTGGAAAAGCATTATTCAAGTGTTATAACGCATCAGAACACTGATTGGGCTGAATAGGGCTGGGTTCCAAGTAGAAACCGAAAAAAGGTACCGTAAAAACTGGTACCGAAAAAACACGCTTTGTTTGGTGCCAACTTTCGGTTCCTTGGCTTTAGCCAATAAATACACCCACTCATTTATCAGCAGCGCAGATGCTGTGTATGAAGAAAACAAAAGTGAAAAATGAACATGTGAGTGTCCATATGAGGACGTGTGCTCTGGCTCTGGTCAGGTACTACGGATGGAAACTAGCGTCAGCTATAATCTGGTGTAAAGCATCTTTAATGTTTTTACACATTGTCCCTGTCAAATAAACTAATAAATAAAAATATAAAGTCTCTGGTTGTAACTGGACATGTATAGCCTAGTACTATGTTTTAAACTTTTCAATTATTGTAGTTATAAAGTAATTCAGAGATTCAAGAATATTTTCTTAATAATATTGGCTATTAATTTACACAGAAAATACAGACACAAAATGTCAAAGAATCGTTCAGGAACCAGCATCGAAAAGCAGGTATCGTTAAAGTACAGGGATCAAAAAAGTCAAATAGTACTCAGCCCTACTTGTGAAATGTGTATTATAGATATTTTTATAGAACAGCACTCTTTTAAAAAATAAACAATGGCCTACCTTTCTCTTCTGGATAACTGCTTTGGTTCTTCCAGTTCAATCTGTGTCACCTTCTTGGATTTCTGAGACACTCTGTTGGGATTCTCAATCTCTATCAAACCTTCGACACCTGTTCTTTTTCTCTGCACACATCACAAAGGCTTCATCAATAAATGACATGCAAACATCAATACAAATGTAACTCTATATGTTTAAAGAGGCACTATGCCACTTTTCAGGTGGGGCTCCACCACCGGCTTGTCTCCATCCATCAATCTCTGGAAGGTGAAGATAGATAAATACAAATAGAGGTCTGTGGGTAAGAATCTAAAGTATAACCTAGAATCATTTGGATAATTTCAGCCCAGGAATTGCCTATTTCTACTGAACTAAATGTAAAAGGAGATGTTAACTTGAAAATGACTGCTTCATGACATCACAGGGTGGGACAGAGCATTCTCAGCTTTGGAAATGTAGACAGACATAAAGTGTTACTCAAACGTGTAAATGAAACAAAACATGACTCCAGGTCTGTTTTTGAGGAGGAAACAACATTGCTTAAGGCTAAATTTTGATTAATATATATCAGAGACATGAAGTGTAATGTGCAATTTTGATAAATATGACATAAAAACAAATGAAATATATCTATTTTATCTAATAATGAGACATTTTTGCTGGATTGGCAGATACTGCACACTTCTAGACATGAAGTGCATAAATCATTTACTGTAGAAAGCCAGCCATAAAACAAATCAAATATACTAAAAGGGACAACAAAACAAGACTGTCTCTTTGGTAATGAGCTGCTTTTACTGTATAGTTCCCTGGAGAGAGACCCAAGCAGCAAACAAGCCTGACCTACTCTGGGGCCAGAATTTCCAATGTGTATGTTTCTGTTATAGCTCAGTGCTCAGTGAACTGAGTTTGGAAAAACACATAAAAATAGGCTCAGGGTGGTGCAGTCCTATTGAAGAGAATACAGTTAACATTTCACACAAACAGAGCAAATTTAGTCACTCAATGTTCAGACACAAAAGGGTTTAACCTCAGAAGAATCGTCATCACTGTCTTCTGATTCGGACCCTGGAAGCTTGTCTTCTGCCAAGTCATTCTGAGCTGCCCCATCAGCCCCATCTGCCTCCTCCTGCTCTTGCTGAAAATGACACAATGAAGTTCAAATGAGATCAGTTATCTCACACTGAGCTGTAAATAGTAATAGACTCTACCCGTTTCCTTTCTTTCTCTGCCTTCATCTGAGCGTCTATCTCCTCAGGGCTGGTGTACATCCGTGCACGGCCCTTGTGACCACCTTTTTTACCTGTCAACAATAATGAATGCAACTCAGTCAGTTTATGCATATGCTCACAAACTCAGAACTTACTGGCTACAACAGAGAATACTGGCTACAATACTGGAAAGTTAGATCAAACCAGCCGTCATATATGACACATTGAATTACAAAATCCTAAAAGATTAATTGTTTATATATATAGTAAGTATAAGTAAGTAAGTAGAAAATAGACACAACAGACTGACTCACAAGCAAACAGGCTGCCTTCCATACACATTTGTTATAGTTCTTACCTCCTTTAGGCATGTTAAAATAGGTTGTATCCGACTTTTATGAACTGAAAGGTCAAGAATACATTTGAAACACTAATACTAAAAGAGAGCAGAATGACAGCTGGCTAAACTCGATACGAAAAACAGTTTTCAGTAGCCAGGTGATTTTCCTGTTGGAAAACATTTCTAAAAGTGTTATTTTGAGTTTTAGCACACAGACACGTGTCACTGGCTAAAATAAACTACCCGTGTGGACATGTGTTTCGTCTAATTGTCCTGATTTATCAATTAAAAGTCTGGACTTGTGTAGTTTGAAGGTCAGGCATTGGTTTAGCCGACTAAAGTGACGCAACAGACATGAGATGCCACGAGGCAAAGTTTGATAAAGTGTGAATCTAAATAACATGTACAGTTCTGTTGTTCTTTCACAGAAATAAACACACACAAACATAAACAAACACACACAATAAACTCAATGTTTTTTTATTTATTTGATGCTCTGACGTCATCAACGAGGCGCCAAAAGGACCCCCTCGTGACGTCACTTTTAAGCGCCGGAGAAAAGCGCTGTCCGTCTGTCGAGGCTGACTGTAAACACGGACATATTTTGTTTTTCTGAGTATTTTAAAGTATGCCTAAAGTGAAAAGGAGTCGAAAACCTCCGCCAGATGGATGGGAGCTTATCGAGCCGACTTTGGATGAGTTGGATCAGAAAATGAGAGAAGGTAGAATAAAGGAAACAGTCGAGCGCATCCTTTTTGTTTGTGTAGAGAGATGTTTCTATAACTGGAGGAATTGAATTACAAATCTCCTTCAAACCTGGTCAAACATAATCCAACTGTTGTTAGAGTAGAAATTTCAGTATTCGTGTCGAAAATGTCAGGGTTATGGTTGTGTTGTGTTTTCAGCTGAGACGGATCCACACGAAGGTAAACGAAAGGTGGAGGCGCTGTGGCCGATCTTCAGACTGCACCATCAGCGAAGCCGCTACATCTACGACCTTTTCTACAAAAGAAAAGCTATTAGCAGAGGTAAATCTTATCAACTTATTATGTTTTACGTTTTACTAAGCGTTTGTTTTGCAGCAGTTTTGACTAGTGTAGTTTTTTCCCCAGAGCTGTATGATTACTGCATTAAAGAAGGTTATGCTGATAAAAACCTCATTGCAAAGTGGAAGAAGCAGGGCTATGAGAACCTCTGCTGCCTGCGCTGCATCCAAACAAGAGACACCAACTTTGGAACCAACTGCATTTGTCGCGTTCCCAAGAGCAAATTAGAAGTTGTAAGTCTCATTTCTGTTTGAATCTGTGCTAGTATTTAAGTTTGTCTTTGTCTAACAATTTTTCTTTTTTTCTATCCCCAGGGAAGGATCATTGAATGCACTCATTGTGGTTGCAGAGGATGTTCTGGTTAAATAAACTGTAACTTTCCTTTAACATCTCCATGATTAACAATCTACAAATATCACTATTACAAGAACATTCGTGATCACATCAAAGTAAATGGGGACCTTTTTTTGGGGCCATTTTTCATTTCATTCATGATTTTATGTGATAGGTTCTTCACACCCCTTAAACCTTAGAGAAGACACTGGATGCTGTCATTCCAGTTTGAAATATTCACATGCATACCTTTCAATGTTAATGTTTTTTTTTCCCCCTGACCTTTTATTTTATTTTTCCAGTGTTTTTAATAAACCAACTTTGTTTTATCAATTACAACTTTTTGCTTCTTTCTTTTATGAAAGAAAAAGCCCATAGACTTTGACAGATCAGATTTAACACTAAAATGAGAGCAAATCCTAGGAGATTGATATTCAGCAAATTGCTGGTACCAAGTGTCAGTCACATGACAGCCAGCACAGAGCTTGGCACAGGTGTCACACTGTTTTTTTGGAAAATAATTTTTACTCATATGTAGCTGGGCCATAAAAGGCAAGGACCGTTCTTTCATTCAGTGTTGTTATAAAAGGATCTGCTTTTGCCATACACTGTCAACTGTTGTAAACTGTTAGAAAATTACAAGTCATTATTTGAAATAATTTAATCAAAAAAACATCTTAAAATGTTACATTAAACATGAAGACAATTTTAACACACAATTTAAATTAAAATACAATCTTATTATAAGACAAATATTACACAATACATGAACTGGCATGAAATAGAAATATAAAGACACAGTGAGACTTGCTTAAACACTCTGGTATGGCTTATTTGGATTACAATCACCTTTTTGCATTAGGCTATAAATAAAATTCAGTGCAAAAAAAGAACAAAAAAAGTGTCACACTAGTATTAACATGTTAAGAAAAAGAGTGTCAAGTGAATAGAGTGAAAATGTAATACATTTTAAACAGCCATTATCCAACAGGTTGACCTTTACGACCTCAGAGTCCTAAATACAGTTGATAAAGAATTACAGCTCTTCCACAGAGACAAACAGCATCATGTAAGAAAAACAACAAAATGTGCTTTTTCAGTAGCACACTGGCCAAAGTGACTGGATTCCAGATTTCCTTTGTCTACACAGCCAAGACACAATTTTCTTTTGGAATTTATATTCGATAACTAAGAGAAACAGCAATACGATCAGAACATCGACTCACCCTGTCACAACACAGGCTCATGCTGACACCACATTCTTGCACAAATTTAAGACAACACAGCATTTGATACATTTGGGCCATATGTCACTTTAAACTTCCCTGGAACAACTTGATTAACATCAATCAATGCCAACATAAATCTTTGGCTGCCGCTCTACACTTAAACATGCTAAATGACGTGTCTGAGCTTACACGGCGGATACACATTCTCATGCAACCAAAAGTAGTCTCACCCAATGTTTACTTCATGCTCTTAAAGCATTTTTAATATACAGTCATCCTATGCATTCTGTAAAAATCCACTAAAATGAAAATGTTCTTGCTTTTACTATGGAAATCACAAAACCAGCTATAAGAGTTAGATAATGCCAGTATATCCAAGTAATCCAACAGTAATCCAGTAAATTATATACATTTCATACTATGTCGCACTCACAGCAATCATAGTGAATGATGTGTTAAAACGCAGTGACGTGAACAGTTGGCAATCCGGATCAGATAGAGCCTGAGTTATCCAATTCAACATTCGTGGATGTATGAAATGAAATAGAATCAAGCTTCTTAAATCAGCAGAATAGTATTTTCAATCCGGCAATCACATGTCGCAGTAACAACAAAGATTGATGTGTGATTCAGAGACCAAGCTGCAAACAAACATTTACTTAACTGTTAAAATAATCAGCACAGACACATTTGTTCTAAAAGTTTACTACATGATTTGGTCCTTAAACTCAGTCGGTTTCTGCTAAAAACAGTGAATTTAGATCTTGTATAAAACGCTGGTAGTATATTTAAAAAAAAAGCATGATGGGGCTGTGCCGTTTTCAGTGGGGGGTTGCAGGTAGTACTGGGTGATGAGCTGGCTGAGATAGAGCAAAATCTCACTATCCTCCTCACCCAGGCCCAGCTGTTCCTGAAGGAAGCAGTGACGCCGCCCCTGCACCACCTCAGGGCCCTCGTCAGAGCTGACAGGCAGGTGAAGGTGGTGGGTGAATGTCAACAGGAATGCTTTGGCTGCCAGCCGACACAGCGTGCTCTGGAGGTGGAGAAAATAGGTGGAGCCACGACGGATGTAAGTACGGTGGTTAGCCATGTTTGAAAGTAACTGGCCTCGGTATGAAGGGCAATGCAATGTCTTCTGATCGATGTCCAGGATAGAGATGTAGCGACTGTAGCGTGATAGTGAATAAAGCGTGCTGGAACCCACAGGAGAGGTTACTCTGGGGGAGGCAAAGAGTATTACTGTCATCAGTGAAATTAGAATATGTTGATATGTCAAAACAAAAGAGTAAAACAAAAAAGGCAGCTGTAAGAAGATCCTCTCAAAAAAAAAAAAAAAAAAACTAACAATGATGAGATTACTAACTAGATCACTCGAATAAAGGCTACGTAAATGATTTGTGTATTAACATCCATGCATCAACAACTAAGCACATGGTAAGTTGTTGATTCAAACTTACTGCAGACTTTACTGCAGCAAGTTACTCTAAAATCTGTGCAAATGCATAAAACTTGTGTTAGTAGTTGCGGAATGCGTTACACCCAAGTGCTTAACTTTATTTGGTTTGTACATACATAGACTTAGAGCTGCCTCACTCTACATAATCAAAATGATCTTCAGTTTTACATACCTTTGCAGTCCAATTAGTTTCCAGCGGTAGATGTCACCAAGGCTGAAGGGGCCAGACATCCAAGCCTGAACTCTTTCTGCACATTTCCCAGGGCCAGGCACAAAGAGGGCGAGGGCTGACACCAGTTTGCGGACTCTCCCCTCATCTTCCCCAAACACCACCAGCGTTCGCCCGCTCAGCAGACACCACAGTGCCTGCATGGCAAATGGATACTGTCGAATGAACCGCAGGGCTCCCTGCCCGGCCTTTTTCTTCTGCCGCAATGTCACCACTCCTGCATATCCAAGGGGGGAGACTGCTCGATCTGACCCAGTAGAAGCACTCATGGTGCAGTCTGAGCCATCCTCCACTGACATATGAGAGATGGAGTCTGCATGCTGGCCCACAGGCAGTTCTAATCCAGAGCTCTTTGAGGGAGAGCCCACAGTGTAGTGGTCATGCAGCAAATGCAACGCCTGTGGTTCCTGATTCACCACCAGTGTTTGAGGTGACTGTGCACTAGTGTTATGTTGTGATTCAGCCGCTATATCTACAGATAAGTCCTCATAAATGAACCCATCTTGGGCCATGCAACATGTTGTGTCAATTGGTAGCAGTAGGTCTGACTCACAGACCTCCACAGGAGTCTCTTCACATTCTTCATTTGGCTCCAGTAAAGACATAGGTGTGTGGTCCCCATTGTCCCCCTCATCATCTCCAACAGTGGTCTCCATGTCCTCACTGCTACTCTCTCTTTCATGGTCTGGAGTCAAGTCTGAATCCAGATCCAGAGCCTCAGATTTGACAGTGTCTAGATAGTGTTGTTGTTTGGTCCTACTAGTTCCACTGCTGTAGCTGCCTTTGGTCTCCTCAGAGCTATCCTGAGTTTCTAGAGTCTGGTCTGACGGTGAGGACTCCAGCTGGTTCTCCCCAGGTCCCAGCTCACTCTCCAGAGTGTGGCTGGTCTCTGAGAATGGCTCAGGGGTGCCATCTAATGGCTCTGGTGCCAGTAATATATGAGGTGGTTTTAAAACAGTGGAAGATTCTACAGAATGATTCACAGGACAAAATGGGCGTATGATCACTTCATCCTCATTATTATCACAGACTTCTTCCTCAAATAGAAAGTTGGTAAGTGTCTGTTTCTTGCGTAACGCCCTGTCCAGACGACATGTGTACAGGTAACACAAGTCACCTCGAAAACTCCTCTCAGTCTCTTTGAGAAGTTCCATCGATGCCTCATAAAACCTCTCATCACAAAGCTCTTGGAGGGTTTTTAGACGTTTATCAAAGCATTTGGCAGACTTAGCTCTAATGAGTTGTGGTGTGTATGATGGCCTGCGCCTTACACCCTCCTCATCCTCCTCCATTTCATCTTCACCTGCTTCACCGTCCATTTGGCCCTCTTCACCACTCTCTCTTCTACTCGTGCAGCCTAATGGGCCAGCAAGTTTGGAGAATTTCTCCAGCAAATCTTCACACTCTGCCAAACACTCACTCATGCATTTATGACACGTGGCGGCATGCGGGTCTCGACGTGGACGTCGATGGTATGAAGTGATCTGTTTCAGCAGATCTCTGTGTTCATAGATGCTCTTTTCTACATTTGCCAGCTCGTTGGCCTTCTCCACAGCATGTGCGGAGTATCTGGTCTGAGGACCCGCCTCTCTTTGGAGACCCTCTTCCCGCTGAAGCACTGAGTGGGTGTACCTGTTAGCACATGGGCAGTTAAAAAGTAAGCAACATTTAACAACACTTACACAGTTATTTCCCATGCCTCATTAATATAAGTAATATAATATAATATAAATACACTGTTTAAAGTTTAGACAAATATTCACTTTGGAAAATAATCCCCTGCATCAGGCGAGAAAAATCGGATAAACTGAAGTAATTTAATATATTCTATTTACCTGTTACCTGTTATGTCAGTTACACAACAGTAGATTATTAAAAATAAATGTCTTACTCTAAATCCTGAAGCTTCCTCTGTAGTTCCTTGGCGAAGGCCCTCCTGTTTCCTGCCTTCAAACACTCAGAGGCCTGTGAGAAGCGGAGTGACAACTCCTGAAACTGTAACATGATTTTCCTCTCATCAGCCGAAACGTACGCCATGCAAAAAGGTCGCACAAAACCCCTGGCTTCCAGGTCATAAAGAGTGAGGTGATGGACATAGGCAAATGCCCCTTCCTTAGAGTCACCCAGCACCACTCGAGAGTCCTCCACAAAACTCAGCCTTGGGTATCCACTGCCAGGTGGGTGTCCCACAAATGAGGCTTGGTAGTCCACAGACATGATGCGCAGGGAGAAATAGTTGAGGTCAAAGGTGCCACATACTTTGGGCTCATCTGGAATAGTGAGGAGAGGCTGAGGTCCCACTTGTTCAGAAAACTCAGAGATGAGTATAAAGTCTTTTGTGAATTTGGCATAGGACGTTTTGGACCATGGGTTTGATCCACCTGTGGATAAAGGGGAATAGAAAACTCTTCTGGGAGGGCAGGCCAGGGGTCAGGATTTGACTGGCCATAGTCATCCTCTTTAGTAAAAGCCACCACGTCAGGTGAACCTATCATAGTGGCATTCACCACATCAGATTCCGCATAACAACAAGGTTTACTTTGAAAGATTGAACAACCAGCTGAGACACATCTTAAAGGCTTGTAACCAGGCTCCACTAAACGACATCATTTTCCAAGCAGCCAGCTTATTTTACTCAACACACTGACTTAACATTTTTTCAGTTAAGCACAAACCAAGCAGGCACATAGCCTATGTCGCCTGTAACAAAGACAATTATCTTGTGCAAATCAATGTCCGCGGTACAGTTCCATTCATGTGCAGAAGAAAATGTAAACCAGCCTCACAAAAAACGCGCCTCTCCCGCCTCTTTGGGGTTTCCACGACTTGTGTCTTTATAGTTCAGCATCTCTAATACTTGCATTTCATTTAATATTAGATGCCAAGCGCTACAAACGTTAAAAAGTATGAAAAGTACAATTTTTACACGTCGAGACAGACGCCATATTTACCCAGCTGGTTGAAAGCAGGTCATGTGACCTGTCCAACCACATCCACAAAAAACATCTCGAGAATCACTTTGATTAAAAAAAAATGTTTTCATACTATTAAAGGTATATATTGTTAGCACTTTCAACATTACCACACAAATTGCGTTTGTATAATATATTTTTGCGACATACCTACTGCAAAGGTAATTCACGACAACGATTCTCTTTACGGCAGCATTCGACAAGTCGCGCGGAATTTGTAAACAAAGTTAAACCGAGGCAAATAATTCCATAAAACTCGCTTTTATTTCGGACATTTTTATCTTTTTTATATTGTATGTCAGTGGTTGGAAATGACGACCTCTGGGTTTCAGTGGTTTGTTCAGATATGCTTGGGTTGTGAGACACTGTACAGTTAGCACGTTAGCTAACATTCTAAATCTGCCATGGGGAGAAAGTGGCATTCGACTTTATAAGTGTGGACCGGTATGCTAGTTGTACATCTCTTGGGTAGACATCTACTGCATCGAGCTGGAGTACAGCGGGTAGTACTCCAAAAGTGTCGCCTTACCACTCAGATTGGACTGGATGTGGAGACACTAACACACTTACAAAAATGAATCGAAATCGAGCTCAGATCAGACGGGTCCTGTGTGTTGCAGAGAAAAATGATGCAGCTAAAGGCATCGCAGAAATTATGTCCAGTGGCAGATCGAGGAGGGTAAAGAAATTATGTTAAATATACTATCAACATATCAAACAAATGCTAAACCTTCCAAATGTTACTTTCAGAGAGAGGGCCTGTCAAAGTTCAACAAGATCTACGAGTTTGAATATCAATTATTTGGGCAGGTAAGTTAATCTCCTTATTGATGTCTTCTGATCAGCTCCTGATAACATTTATTTATTTTTGCCAGAATGTTACTGTAACAATGACTTCTGTGTCCGGTCATTTGTTGGGTTTAGAATTTAAGGCACAATTTCAGAAATGGTAAGTTAAATTGGTTTTATAGTTTTTTATTTATATAAGGAATTCTGTTAAACCCCACATTGGGATTCTCAATAGGCACAGTTGCAATCCAGTACTGCTGTTTGATGCTGAGGTGGAGAAATACTGCCCTGACAACATGATTCAAATAAAGGTATTGTATATCTGTCTTTGATGTTATTTAATTCACAAACATCACAGTAAAAATAAACAGTATTTAAAGTAAACTTTTATGTTCAGAAATTTTATTGTATATGCATTTTAAATTTCTCAATTGGCAATCTTTTTAACATATAAGTGGGGTCAAACAGTAGCAGTGTATTTTGTCACTATGTACCTACATCTCTAGCGGACACTGGAGAAAGAAATAAAACAATGCCAGGCCCTGATTATCTGGACAGATTGTGATCGTGAAGGAGAAAACATTGGTTTTGAAGTCATTGATGTTTGCAAAGCAGGTAAAATACTACTGTAGTAATGAAGAAATGTTTATTATCTGATTTATTCAAGACAAATTGCATGTGACTAAGATCTTTATGTGATATATTTTTGTTTTAGTGAAAGCTAATATTCAAGTCTATCGGGCTAAATTTTCTGAAATTACACCCAATTCAATTAGAAGAGCTTGTGAGACTCTGACTGAGCCAGATGTGAATGTCAGTGACGCTGTGGATGTGCGCCAGGAACTGGACCTACGGATAGGTATAACAGTAAAACTGTACCCCTTATAGCTAAAACGGTACCCCTTATAGCTAAAACGGTACCCCTTATAGGTAAAACAGTACCCCTTATAGCTAAAACAGTACCCCTTATAGCTAAAACGGTACCCCTTATAGCTAAAACAGCCCTTATAGCTGAACTGCCCAACTTTACCAACTGAAATTGGTAAATTATGTTTTTCCAGTGTACTGTAAAAATAGAACTTTGTGGGGGAAAAAATCAGACCTCTGCACACTGTCTTGATCAAATTAGAAAACATTTCATAGATGTAACAAAGAAAAGAAAATGCTTTGGGATGAGAGCTAAGGACAAAGGTGGTCCATGCTGTTCTGAACAAGCTAATCTAAAATTGTGCTAGTGGCCAAAAAGTACTAGCGATGTGCTAAAGGGTTTCTGAGAGCTAGGAACAAGTTTCGAAAATCAAGTACTCCAGACTTAACTAATTTACAGCTGAAAATGTACTGAAATATGTAATAAAATATGCACTTTTGTTCAGGGGCATCCTTCACACGTTTCCAGACACTGCGACTACAGAAGATCTTCCCAACATCTCTGGCAAATCAACTGATCTCATATGGAAGTTGTCAGTTTCCCACTCTGGGTTTTGTGGTAGAGCGGTTTAAAGCAATACAGGCTTTTATTCCTGAGACCTTCTTCAAGATTAAAGGTACTGTATAGACATAGACTTACAGTAGTGTATAAATGCATGTTCATGGTTTCAACTATATGTTTGTACTTTCTGTCCTTTTGTGCAGTTATCCATGAGACTGAAGAAGATACAGTGGAGTTCAGCTGGAAAAGAAACCGTTTGTTCAACCACACTGCATGCTTAGTTCTCTACCAAATCTGTATGGAGGTGAGAGCTTCACAAATTCAGATGTTTGTGTTAAAAGTAACAGGTAATTATGCCAGGGATATTTTTATATTTCTATGATTTGTGTTCTTCTGCATTCTGCATTTATTTGTGTTACAGACTAGCATTTCATAAAGTTTAAAATGTTGCTTTTCCACTTTATTGGTCAGGATTACAGTGTAGATTGGAATATAGATTAGATGTTGATCTCTGTAAAGAAGATATAAATAACATGTGTATACAAATGTTAGTTCTGGTGGTGTTTTATGCAGTGATGTTGTCCAGAGCAAAGTTGCCGAGTTTGCATGGACCCGTTCCAAGTATGTGTTTCTCAAATCCCAGGTGTAATGGCATCCACATTCATAACCTCTCCTCCTCCCCGCAGCTGTTACCTCAAGAGAATGCAGAACCACGCTCTGTCAAGTTGACTAAACTTTTAGATATAAATAAACTGTTCCCAAAATGTACTTGTACGTCTTTGAAAATAATTGTATTCATTTCTAGGATCCCATGGCAACAGTCACTTCAGTAACCAGCAAACCAAAGAGCAAATGGAGGCCCCTGCCTTTGGACACTGTGGTACGAAAATGAAACTAGTGATACATGTTTATGCATTGTTCAGTGGTGACTCATTTATGGCAGAATTGCAGTACATTACAGTCTTATTCAATATTTGCTTTGTCCAAATGTCATGTTTTCTCTCATCCTTAGGAACTTGAAAAACTTGCTTCACGAAAATTAAGAATAAATGCAAAAGAAACTATGAAAATTGCTGAGAAGCTTTATACTCAGGGGTAAGTTTAACAGATTTTTGTTCACACACACTTCTAAATGTTAAGTTTGCTCCCTGTACAATGCAGCTTTGATGATATGGTATTGTTGAAGTGCATATACTGGGCAAATTGGCTTTGTCATTGTGAGATTAAATTTGGTCTCCAACAGTCTGCTGAATAATGGAAAAAAACTAATGTAAAATGCTATGCAAGATGTTACTATTGGATTTTTTTTTTTTTTTTGTGCACAGGTTCATCAGTTATCCCAGAACAGAAACCAATATTTTTCCTGCAAACTTAGCCCTGGGTCCTTTGGTTGAACTGCAGACTCAAAGTGAAGCATGGGGTACATTTGCCCAGCGTGTGCTTGATCAACCTGGGGGTCCCAATCCACGTCAGGGGAAGAACTCTGACCAGGCCCACCCTCCCATCCATCCCACTAAGTTCACATCCGTTCTCCAGGTTATATTCTTACACAACTGTAGACTTTAGCAACGGTATCTCCTCACGAGAAATACACTACTTAACATTTACTTTTTGCTAATTTAATGTGTTCAGGGAAACGAAGGCCGTGTGTATGAGTTTATTGTCCGACACTTCCTGGCCTGTGTGTCCCAGGATGCTTTGGGACAGGAGACAGTGGTGGACATTGACATTGCTCAGGAGAAGTTCTCAGCTTCAGGACTCATGATTATTGCGAGAAACTTTCTGGATGTTTACCCCTATGACAAATGGAGTGCCAAGGTAATTTTTCACAATGTTATTTTTAATATATTTCTACACTGCCATCAGTTTAAATTTTAGCTTTAGGGCAGGTCATAATGCTATGGTAGAATTTGCATTTGACCTGGTTTATGGTTAATATCTCTACCATAATGGCACTACTTACAAAAAAACTAACATTTGCACAAAGTCCAATGGTGTTTCTGTTAGCAATGACCTATTATGATTAATGTAATAAAATATCATCATAATTTATTATCATATAGTATTCGATTTAGTATTAATTTAAAAGAAAAAATAATGTATATACTATACTCTTTCAGACACCCAAAGCACTTTATATATATGTTATTAATCATTTACTCCACACTCTGCAGAGACACAGGCTGCCCTGAGCCAGACTAATGCTGCCATGGTGTCAATCCGTGCCATCTGACACTTGCACACAACACATTCATACTAGTCAATGTGAGGGAAGTGCCTTGCCTAAGGACACAACAGCAGTTTCCACTAGATACACTGCTGGCCCTGGTTTTCCCAGTGGTCTCCCATCCAAATACTAAGGTTTGACCTTGTTAAGCTTCTGCAATCTGACAAGATCAGCGACAAGCGGGTATGGCAGCAAAGGGACCCTATGTAAGTTTTCTGGTGGAGGGTCCATCACTTGCTCGTCTCACGAACAGCCTCCTGAAAATGTTTTTGCTATTTTCAGTTTATTCAATAGAAGATCTGCCCAATGTTTAACTGTTTCACTTCATGTTATTGCTTTGTTCCACAGTATGTCGTTAAACTTAGCAGTCTCCAATAATTAATGTTTTTCAATATATTGAATAAATGCAAGATGGATAAGTCTAAAGTTGCACTACATAACTTGTCCAATGGAAGCTATGCGACCAGGCCAAGTTACAGGTCAGGTCTGTGGCAAGGTGTGGCCACTCACTCTCAGTATTATATTGTATCAATAAAACACATGCAATGTAATAAATTCAAGATAAATTTTATGACATGAAACATTCCCATCGCATCTCCATTGAGACAAGCAAGTTGGGGACTCCTCCCGAAATCAGATAAATTACATAGTGCACCTTTTTAAGCAAACAAAAAACAGCCAGAGAGGGAATGGACACAAACACAGAGCAGTTAAAAAAATACCAAGATGCAGTGAAACTACCTTTTTCACAGTGCCCACAGTTATGTGAGGCTTTGACTTAATAGTTGGTTCTTTCTATGTCATTAACTTGTTTGTAAGAGCTTCTCATATTTTTTTTAATTAAATGTTCAAGGTTATTCCAGTTTATGAACAAGGATCTCAGTTTCAGCCGACTGCTATTGAGATGTTGGACGGCCAGACGAGTCCTCCACAGCTACTCACTGAAGCTGACCTGATATCCCTGATGGAGAAACATGGCATTGGTATCTATATATCTCCAAAGCCACATATTTTTGGCTGAAAATGCTTATCAAACTGTATAATGTTGATTTACAGGCACAGATGCAACCCACGCAGAGCACATAGAGACCATAAAGAGCAGGATGTATGTGGGACTTACAGCAGACCAGAGGTTTCTACCTGGAGAACTTGGAATGGGACTGGTGGAAGGTGCATATGTGCCGTCCAAAATATGTTTCTACTCTTCTGTTGTACTTGTAGACTTTAAAAATGAAATTCAAAATGAACTATTTGGTAAAATCCATTTTCATTTATTGAACAACTTTTATTTAAAAAAAGCAAAATATTAAATCATAAAAATAATGTGGTACTGTAATAATAACAATACTGTCTTTCTACATTATATTTTAGGTTATAACTCCATGGGATATGAGATGTCCAAACCGAACCTGCGTGCTGAACTAGAAGCAGACCTCAAACTGGTGTCTGAAGGGAGGAAGGACAAACAATCTGTACTGCAGCATTATATTCAGAAATACAAAACAGTGTTCATCGAGTCTGTTAGAAAAGCTAAAAAGTTAGTTGATTGAGCTTCTGATGGTCATACATGGACAAAGAGGGTTCATGTTGTATGAATGTTCTTTTGGCTCGTTTCAGATTAGATGAAGCCCTGTCCCCGTACTTGGGGGCAGCTCAAGAAATCACAGAAGAGCAGCAGCAGGATATGGAGATGCCTCTGCCAGTCAGGAAATGTCCCAACTGTGGCCGTGACATGGTTCTCAAGAAGAAGCGTGAAGGAACCAAGTAAAATAGTTTTTTCCCTGAAGGCCAAACAGAAAAATACTACTTGTAACTTTCTCAATGCCTACTTCTTTCTTTCCCTTTAGTAAGTACCTCTCCTGCACGGGTTATCCAGCCTGTAAGACGGCCGTGTGGTTCCCTGATATGGTCCTGGAGGTCAACAGAGACGATAGTATCTGCCCGACATGTCAGCCACATCCTGTTCACATGTTAGTATTCACTGTGTTGGCCCTAACGGTTTGTACATAAAGAAGAGAAAAAGCATAAGCTGAAGAAGACAACATTAGAAATATAAAAGTCCTGTTCCGTTGCTCTCAAGGACACTGCCTTTAGTCACTGTCCCACTTTAGAGGCAGCAGCAGGTTCATATTCAAATGATCAGTCCATGTGGAGGCATCATACACAGTGGCTGAAGAAGTCCTCAGTTTTGCTACTTAAGTACAAACATACAGATACTGGAGCAAAAAATACTCAAGTAAAAGTATGAAAAAATCTGCTTATGTAAAAGTACTAAAGTACCTGTTTGAAAATGTACTTGTGCAGATTTTCAGGTCTCAAATGTGGTGATTTTGATAAAGATTTGTGCTGAATTTTGTTTAACAGATACAATTGAATTGCCCTTTTTTTTCCCCTCTTTTTATTTGTGTATGTTTTTTGTTTGCTAACTGTGTTAAAAAGAAACAACTCGGCCTTTTCACCAGACCTCAGACAATAATAAAAAATACTTTTACTAATACAGATACTGCTCTCAAATGTAACGGAGTAAAAGTAAAAAGTATCCACTTTACAGTTACATTTACAAGTACAAATACCTAAAATTTGTTCTCACGTACAGTACTTTACTACTTTTACTTTGTTACGTTCTGCATATTTTTATGCCAATACCAGTTTCTAAACCACATGTGAAGTTATTTTATATTTAAGTATTTTTAATATTTTGGTATTGGACCAATTACAGCCCTGGAAACATCTGCTCATCATGAAAATACTCACTGCTACTTGTTGCTTTTGTAGTTTGATTATGTGTTGTCATGTCAGGGCAAAACTTTTTTTTTTTTTTACAACTTACAAGTAGTTCCCAAGACTGGTTCAAGTACACGTCGCACATCTGGCAATTCAATTGTTTTTCTTCTGTTAATTGCATGATTTTAACTTGCTGGTGACTAAACCTTTGTTTACATAATTGGGCACTAACTTCTTGAGCACGTTGCTCAGCTCAGTCCAAATATAGGGCTCACTCACACTGCACCTAAATGCTACACACCAGCATCTGTTACCACAGCAACCAGGCAGCTCCAGAAGACAGTTTAGCCACAGTTTGAATCGTATGTGTTCTTCATGTAGATGCCTGCTTCATTCTCTCCTTGGTAACTTCATCTGCTGATATCACATATCTGCAGAGGTGTATGATTCATACTGCAGCAGGCTCAAAGATCACAATGCCAATATTATGTTACTAATCACAGAAGAAAGATTTTAAGATTTTTGGCTTTTGACACTAATAATTTTCTATTAATCATGAGCTTTTTCCTTTTTGTTTCCACTTGTTTTTCCCGTTGCATTTTGTAAATAGTATAAAAAGTGTACTGCACTAAAAAGCTGCATTCACCTCCCACTTTGTTTGCCCAAGGCAAATAGCAGAATTTACAATTTCAAACAAGATATTACTCTTGCATAATAGACCTTTTACTCTCTAAAGGCCTGACATATCCATCAGTGAGGATGCTTCGCTGCCAATGCTAAAGAGAAAAATAAGCTCAACAAGTTTGTTTTGACTTCTGTGACATTTCCTCCTTGTTTTTCAGGCTGAAGTTTAAGTTCCGCAGGGGCAGCCTTCCGCCTATGATGCCTTTGGAGTTTGTGGGTTGTATTGGAGGTTGTGATGAGACACTGAACGAAGTACTGGACCTGAAGTACCTCAGAGCTGGAGGAGGAGGTGGTAATAGAGGAGCAAACCCCCATCCAGCTCCCTCTAGAGCTGCCCCCACAAGAACAGCACCCTCAGGCCCAGCCCCCCCCAGAAACACAAACCCTCGTCCTTCACCCTCTTTGGCAGCGTCCTCTTGGACTCCTCCACCTCAACCTCCACTCGCTGGAACTATTAATGGTAGAACCAGCAGTAATGATGCTGTGGTTTGTAATTGTGGACAAGACGCAGTCCTTTTAACAGTTCGGAAAGAAGGCCCCAACCAAGGACGCCAGTTTTACAAATGCAATGGTGGGAGCTGTAACTTCTTCTTATGGGCCAGTGAATGTTCTCAGCAGGGGTCCTCAGTACTGCCCCCTCCCAGGACCAGCCAGCCCAGGCCCTCTCTTGGTTTCAGAAATGCCCCTGGAGATGGCAGCAGGCCCAGAGGCTCAGGGGACCATGGAGGAGAGATCATGTGCAACTGTAATGAAGCAGCAGTTACACGGACAGTACAGAAGGACGGTCCCAACAAGGGCAGGATGTTCCACACATGTGGGAAGCAAAGGGAGCAGCAGTGTGGCTTCTTCCAGTGGGCTGATGAAAATGTACCTCCATCAGGTAAAGGATTCAATACATACAAATGTGCTATATGCCATAATGACATCACAGCAGCCTAATCCTGCTACTTTTTCATTTTAAATGTTATCAAAAGGGCGTACCTATTCATAGTAGCTTGTCAAAGATTTATAGTAGTGCATTGCATTGTAAGAGATCCTTCCCATTCATATCTTTATTCAATAATAAAGGGTATGACTCACAGTGGCATTGAGACTTCCAGTTAAGAGGCTGATGATCTCAGCCTGAGTTTAATCTAAAAGCATCACTTGTGTCTGATATGTGGACTGTGACTTTGTGTTTCACCTCTGTTCTTCTCTGTCAGGTGCTTTTGGCAATGGATTTAACAATGGTGGAAGCAAAAATAACAGAGGTGGAAATGTGAGAAAGAAAACAGGAGATGCGGGTGAAAACAGAGCTCCTGCTGCTAAGAAGCCGCGTAACTGTGGTATCTGCCACCTGCCCGGACACACCCGTGTCACCTGTCCACAGCGGTGACACAAGCCGAGTATTCAACTCATTTTACCAAACAGAAGTGCCTTCACTATGTCATTCAACACTCTTAACTCATAACTGTGGTGAGTATGAGCCCGATGCTCTCGCAGATGTGGCAAATGAAGCTTTTGCATCACTGTGTGAGACAGAGGGAAGAAACTGCACAATTTAAAACTGTAACTGCACCTTTTAAAGGACTAGAACCTGCTCACACAGCAGTTTTATCCAGGGCTCATGGTGTATTTAAACCAGCAGATGAAAAAATAAAACATTGTAAATAAACTCTTAAATGTTTAAATGCTGACAGTGATCTTTTATATTCAGTCATATTGTGTGATCGCTTTTCTTTTGACATGGAGCTTTTACTTTCGGATCACCAGGCTTTTCACATTTTCTTTCAGACAAATGACTTTATTTCTTTTGCTCGTGTTTTTTGACGGATAAAAAAAACCTGCACAAAATTAGACAAATTATAGCGACATAAACCCGCGCCACCCTCATGTGAATACACGCAAAATGCACGCAAAATACACGCAAAATACATGCAAAATGCACGCAAAATACATGCAAAATGCACGCAAAATAGCATGTTCTTTCTGTTGCGTTAGTGGCAGTAATTTAAGCTTTTCCAAAGAACATTGCGTAAAAATATTTTCTTAAGGCGCAGCCCCTGAGGTTTAAAGAAAAGGACGTAAAGAAGCTGCGGGTGTAATGAGAACCGCGTGTGTTCCCGTACGTGGCTGTACTTTTCCCAGCTCTGTTCTTTAGATTCCGTGGAAGTGGCGCTGTTACTGGCACGTTCAGTGACTCACGCGTGAGTCAGAGCACGTGGGAGGGAGCGAGGCTTTGGAGCTGTCCTGTGTGTTGTTTTTTTGCTGCTGCATCTCTCCATCCCTCCATCCTCAGCTCCTAACTTTGCCACAGTAGTATCCGGGCAGATAATCAGTCATGTGACGGTGGCTCGTCTTACGGGAAGAGCGCGGCGGGTTCGTGCTGGTCCGGTCCAGGCGCGCTCCTCCAGGGCTCAGAGAAAAACAAGAAAAACAAGATTTAGGCTGCATCACTGAGCTACAGAAAGACTTAGGCTGCATCACTGAGCTGCATATAGACTTAAGCTGCATCTCAGGCTGCTCTACAAGCTGCTCTAGCCTCATCAGCTTGTACAATTATAACCTATTCAGAAAGTTGACCATTTTTATTGCATTTACATGGTGACTTTGAAGGCATTCAGAGTACTGCACTGCATTATTCACTCACCTCATCCTTCTCAGTGGTAACAAGCTATTAGCCATAAGTGCCCTGGGACAGACTGACCGAGGCGAGGCTGCCAGTCTGTGCCATCGGCCCCTGACCACCACCTCCAGCCACTCACACTTTATTTATACAAGATGGAGGAAGTTTCAGGACACTGTGACTAGAACAGCGGTTTGACCCTGCACTGTGGCACATATTACACTGAACTGTCTCATATCCAGGACTAACTTGGCCCAAACCTGTTTAGCTTCTGAGATCTGACACGATCAGGCATTTGCAAGGCGGTAATTGTCTTTCCTGTTAACAGTGGAAGTAAAACTTTCTCCTACAAATGCAGTTTGCTCCAGTTTGTAATTTAAAACTGAGGAATAAGATTTATTTCATAGTTCACATTTCTGCATCCATCATCCTGATATCTTGAAGCTAATCTACTCTTAGTTTGCAAAGAACTTAATATCAAATGCCAAAAATAAACTGAACCCAGAAGAGTGGTTTGAGGAGTGGGTTTGGGAATCAAGAGTTTTGATTTGATTTACAATGAGAAAACAATTTTGTGAAATATACAAAAAATAACAGCCCACAATATTCTACTGTATCACAAAGTTTAGATACAATATGTGAGTATTTTAACACATCCCTAATGAGACGTGTTCACAATAGGTGGGATATTAAAATTACAGCATGGTGAGGATGTTCTGTATTTGTGATTCAAACATGGATGAAGACAGTTTTGTCATGGAGGTCAAAGTTCACAGTAGGGGCATTGAGTGCATCTCTGTGTTGAGCCGTTTGCTGGTTATCAGTTTGTCCCGCTGTCTCATCAGCATCATTGCCCTGCTTTTTCTGTAGTTGCTGTAGAAACGGTTGCCATGGCACCCTGCGCCCGTAAGTGATGCGAGTCCAGGTGCTGAAAGACAGTGGAACATGGACAAAGTGTGCAGCTTTACTTCTCTGGATCCCTGCCCTGACAGAAGAGGAAGTTACCTCTGGGCTATTTGGGAAAGTGTGTGTTCTGGAGATGTGAACATGTGTTTCATACGAGAAAAGAGCCACATGTGTTTGGAGCTTACACTCTCACTGTGAAAGAGGATGTAAAAAAAGAAAAGTTTATTGCTACAAAACAGCAGTTGTCATCACAGTTTTGAATTACAACATGACAAACAAACTTGACCCGTTGCTTTCGACTGTGGAAATGTTCAAACTTTTAGAAATATGGCGTCACTGGAGAGGAAGAATAAGAGCTTTTATTTCTGTTGTAGAAGTGGATGATCTGGGACTTGTTCTATAAAGTATAAATAAAACATTATATTTGACTTGGCAAAGTTTATTTCCTCCTAAACCAAAGTTAACCAATTATTAGCCTATACTGCAGCCTAAGTCAAACTAAATTATTACATTTTACTCAATTAAAGGGGCAGTGTGTAGATGTTATTGTGGAAGAAAAGATAAAACTTGACAAACATGTTTTCTGACTGTGACTTAACTCTCCACAGATCTGACTCGTATCTTACTCTAGTGGTGTCACCTCTTGGCTCCATGAGAATTTAAAAACATATTTGTATCTGGGAGATTCACTATTTTCAAGGAAATATCTAAACTTATGGTTCATAAATATTGAATCATTTGACAGGAATTGCTTCAAAACTTTCACTTAACAACATCTTTGGCTGAAAAATGAGTTTTCTGATCTTAAAAATAATTTCACTTTTGTTTATGTATTTATTTATAAGACATTAAACTTTGAGATTTCTTCCATATGCATGTATGTGTGCATGTAATGACAGAGGTATTAACCATAAACCACATCAACAAATCTGCAATCCGAAAATGAAACGAAAACCACCGTCCTCCATTTTACTGTATCATCGTTGTGCAGCCGCGTGGACACAGTCTGCACTGTCCTCACAGCTGACTGTCCCACATACTCTGTCCCCCTCAGTGCACAGTAACCTTGTACCCCTTCTACAACCCCCCGTGTGCGCGCTCTCGTCACAGGCGCGTTCATTGGGGGCTCGGCACTACGCAATGGAAAGGGGGCGCGCCCAACTTAAAGCAGCGCGTTGTCCCGTGTTGTTGTGTCGCAGATTTCCAAAGTGAGAGCGAGAGCAGCTGGAGTTTAGAGCGCGGCGCCGTGGACAAAACAAATGCTCTGCAAACGAGGCCAGTGCGCAGGCTTCAAGTGAGTTTCGTCCTCAGCTGCTGTTATTTTGGTTCTTGTGGAAAACAACAGGATCCAGCTCGTGTCCCGCGGACCGCGTGCGCCATGGAGCTGTCATCGATAGGAGACCAAGTGTTTGCAGTGGAGTCCATCACCAAGAAGAGAATCCGAAAGGTAAGAGCGCACGACTCTACTCTAAACTTATGTAAGCAGAACTTCTGTTCTCTGTCCCTGATGTGCTGTAAGCTTCTGTCCGTGCGCAAAGTCTGCGCGCTACGCACTTCAGGACTTTGCGTGACACAATTCAATGCGACAAAGTTTGATGTTTTCCAGCTCGTCACGTGTCCGTGGAGCAAATATCGATGTGTTTTGGAGGAGCCTACGCAGATAGTAAAAATGAAAGGGGCGTGCTTCCCAAAAGCAGCTGCGCACCTTCCTGAGCCACAGCGCGCACTGGTCACAGCGCTGCGTAATGTCACGCTGCGTAATGTCACTGTGCGCTGCGTGGTTTGTTCAGAGGCGCGGTGTGGATTCAAGGCTGTCAGAGGTTACAGCGTGTAGTTGTGATCATGTAGCACTGTAGCGCGCTCCGGTCACGTCCAGAATCTTCATCACAGCTTAAACCCGGGGCCGTGCTGACGCTGCCCCACTTTTAGTGACTTAAGAAACAAAGTTGAATGATTTCCCGCTGCACTGACTCGTCCTAATGCGGGTCTGAGTGTGTGCTGTAGTTGGACACCTTTAGGAAGCCTCTGTTGTTTTTTCTTGTTGCGCAACGCCGTGTTGTTTACATGTGGCGTGGCCCCACCTCTCACCGGTGTGATGTTCTAGAGGGCGCTGGTGTTTGGTACAATCCGCGGCTCAAACAGCCATGTGCGCTCACGTCAGCGCGTGAGAGCTGCTGTTTGGACCCAGCCCCTCTGTCATTGACGTCACCCGCCACAAAAACATCCACAGAAACAGAAAGATGCGCGTGACTTCCTCCGTGCGCACTTTAAAGTGTCAGTCAACCTATTTTCACTCATTTGCTCTGTCGCACTGGACATCGTGTGCCCTGCTCTGAGCGCACTAACCCCGCCCCTTTTCATTCTCAGGGGAATGTGGAGTACCTCCTGAAATGGCAAGGCTGGCCCCAAAAGTGAGTAAGCCTTGAGTCATCATGTGGTGACCTCACCCCATCAAACACTTCTCACACTAACTCAAGGTTGCTTCTACGTTGCATGATTTTTCTCTTGCAATGTAGAAGCAACTTTGGGCTACAGCAAATCTACAACATTTTCATCTTGTGACAGGTACAGCACATGGGAGCCAGAGGACAATATTCTGGACCCTCGCCTGGTCCTGGCCTATGAAGAGAGGTGAGTAGAGACCTTTTCCATTGAATTAGTTTCTTTAAAAAATGTGTTAAATATTACTTCTGTTGCCTCAGTCAGGAAAGGAGCAGAGCTCTGGCTTATCGCAAGAAAGGTCTCAGGCCGAGGAGGCTAGTGCTCCGGGTAACAGCTTCTTCTGTTTTCTACAGTAGCTTTAAAGCAAATGTTTTATCATCTGAAAAGCCCACTCTAATCACTAACTTTTACAGAACATCTTTGCCATGGACCTTCGCAGCGCCCACAAGATCCAAGAGAAAACCCCTCGTCTGCGCCTGTCCCTCACCCGCTCCTCCAGCACTGATGTGGAGCATCATCCCATCCGCAGGCGAAGGCTCAGGATGTCGAGTCGGAGGGCGGAGCGGCCTCATAAGCGGCTCCAGCCTGTGAGGAGGACGGAGCAGGAGCTTGAGGCTGACTGGGAGGGCACTAGTGAGGATGACAAGCAAGAATCTGAAAGCAACGCAGAAGACCGATGTGGCGACAGTGTTTACGGTTGGTTTCTAAGGTTTTGCAGACCTCCATCTTTCCATTTTTGTATTAAATGCGTTGTCCTTTTCCCAGGTCAGTCTGAGTGCAGCTCCCCGCCCACACTACAGCAACATGACCTGGAAATGGATCAGGTGGACAGTGCACACGAAACACTCATGTGGGACACAGCAGAGAACGAGGCACAAAATGACCCAGCAGAAATAACAAATCTCTCAACTTTAGCATGTGACCAATCTAAGGACACTTTGTGCACGCCCGAGGTGGTAATAGGAGACACTGTGACTGTGTGCTCCACAGCAGAGGAGGAGGTGGTGGAGCAGGTGTCAGAGTGTCCCAGATTCCAGAACAACAATTCAGAGAGGAGCAACACCACCTCTGTCATCGTGAGCACCTACCAGAGGCAAACGGGCGACCCAGGTGCTGCACAGATGAAGCAGAATGAAGTGACAAGTGACAATCGGCACATTACATCAACACAGCATTCCATCAATCCAACCTCACCAAACCCCAAGAAGGTGATCGTTACGGAGGTGACCCTCAACTCCATCACGGTCACCTTTAAGGAGGCTACGATGGCGGAGGGCTTCTTCAAGGACTGCTGAATCGGTCAGATTAACTATACTATACTCATTTTTATATAGAAGTATCTGTAACGTGAAATGACTCCAGATGTTTACACATTTGCCTGTAAGTAGGCCTGATGGTTTTATCATTGTGGCATTTTATTTACATAAACGTGAATGTCCAACTCTTTGTAGACCTCAACTGCTGTGTGAATGAATTTCAGTCACTGGGTTTAAAAGCAGTCAACAAAATAATACTACTTCCATGCAGCTGTACTTGGAGCTCTGGTTTGAGAACTTGGAGTTAGTTTGAAATGCTCCTTTTTCTTACGAATACTTGTTTTTCCTTTTGTAAATATGACGCATGCCTTGTCAGTCATCTTGTGCTTCAGCGAGTTTATTTCTGTCACAAAAAGAAATAAAACAAAGGAAATAATGAATGCTTAAGATGAGGCTTTGCATTTTAGGAGGGTAGAACTAAAAGAGCAGGTGTTTGCTGCATGCCTGAAATAAATCTAGAAGCTACATTGTTCTATTTTTGTAATATCAGTCCGCCTCACTCTATCCTTTTAACATTTTAAAACACTGTTGCCGTCCATGGCTATGTACAAAAGCTTTCTGTATATACATGTATGTTACTCAGTAGAGGTATTATTTATTGCATGTCTTGTTGAAAACTAAATGTCACATTTTCTGTACATGATATCTTTTCCTCGTAATGAAATGTTTTCTTATGATGAATGAAGAAATATTTTTTATTTTCACTGCATTTTCAAATAAATATTTAGTAAAACGTCTTTGGTTAGCCAACATTATTGTTTACATTCATCTGAGACACATTTTGTCAGGTTTAATTCTGATCATATTTGTGGTTTCACACTTTCATAATCAGAGTACAGAGATACTGGAGGGAACGTAGGTCAAGTGTCATGAGAGCCACAAAGTGCTGGCTGGCATCTACCAAACTTTGGACTCTTCCACTAAGCCACTGGCAATCAAAATGTAACCAAGATGTTGTTTTTGGGTTTTGTTTTTTTTTTAAACAATGGAAACGCCATGATTGCTTTTAAAACAATATCACACGATGACCACTAGAGGGCCATAAAGGAATTTTTCTTTTTGGCCTTTTAGACAAGTGTGTATGTTAAGCATTGCAGTACTTTAAAATATTACCATTGATTCCACCATATCTGCATTCATCAGTCAAGCTTCTTTTAAAACTAAATAACCATCCATTGATATGGTTGTGCGTTACGCTCACCGTCTTTCTACTGTCAGAACACATGAGTATTGTACATTTGAATTTTATTATTAAAAAAACATTACTTAAATCCACAGTTTACTTTTTACAGTAAAAAAAAACCTAAAGTTAAATTAAACTCATAGCAGATGCAAATGAGGTGGGGATAGAGGAGGATAAGGGGCTGGAGGGCGGTTCAGAGTCCAAAAGGAAGCAGCAAGTATCAAGGCAGAAAGTGAGTTCTTCACCAACACCTCATCTTTCCCCTCAGTTCTGTGCAACACAGTTAATTTGGATCAAACTCTGCAGTTTATTGAAAACAGCAGAATAGTTTAAAACACTAAAAGGTTCTAATCCACGTCCCAGCCCATGCTCTGAAAACGGTACAGGCACACAGGTTTGCATCCCCCCTCCCCAGGGCTCCATTGCTCCACGTTAAGTGTCCTTAAAGGAAAGAGTGCACACATTCGAGGGAGAGGGCTCCACATGTAGGCATGACAGAAAACTTGGCATCCTGATGCATCTGAGAATTCAGCAGACCAAAAGCTGCAGTAAAACACTGACAGGTAATTTATTCTCAACTCATCTAAATATATCTTAAGTGTAAAGAAATATCCACTAACCCCCACCTCAGTAACAGTAACAAAAATATATATATCTATACAAAGTGTAGCAGTCTCAGGGTACACAACACTTGTGACACCAAATTAAAAAAAATAAATAAATAAAGCTAACAAAAACAAGTTTAAAAAGATATGCATCACGTTTGAAATTACATTGATAATCTCACCTCAGTCTGTCAAATAAAAACAGACTAAGAGAAAAAAAATAAAGGTTATTTGTTTAAATCAATTCTTAAATTCTTGTCCAAGTTTAATATCTTAAAAATACTTACTTAAAAAGGCAAGTATTTATTAACCACCCGCTCCCCAAAAATAACTTGTTTTGTAATCTAGATGTGCAGGTGGATGGTGCTACACAAACCACTGTCCACTTTGTTCATAATATATAACAAAAATATATTAACAATAACTTACGTTTCATTTATTTTAACCTACTTAAAGACGGGTTTCTTTATTGTTCATCTCCCATAGGAAGTTCTGATCAATGCATCTTTATTGAAAACATCTTAAATAACATTTAATAGTATAAAAAGGCTAAGTAAAACAAAAATACTGTCCTGGTGAGTGCAGTTTTGTGCGCAGAGCTCCTAGTTCAGTAGAGTTCCTACATGATGTCTAAAGGGTTGCGGTTCATGTTTTGGCCCAGAGGGTCCTAACCAGTGGCCCCTGTCCCATGAAGGCCAGCCATACTATTCAGCTGGGACAACATAGCATTTTGGTCTGTCCCAAACTGATCCATTGAGTTCTGTGGATGCTGGTTTGGCTGCTGCTGCTGTGGTGGTGGGGGGCCCATCCCAGGGTGATGGTTCAGGTGGGTGGGGTGTGGGGACCCCGTTTGTACCTGAGGTGAGATGTGATGAGGGGAGGGCTGGGGCTGCAGGCGCGGGGATGGGCTTGAGTGTGGGGGCTGTGACTGAGGTCTGGGAGAGGGCTGAGGGGAGCGGACTTGGTTAGCCAGAGACGTCGGCAGTGCCTGTCCCTGCAAATGAGGATGTGGAGATGGCTGCTGGGGACTCATGGGGCCACTGTGCGGGGCGGGGGACCCACCGGGACCAAGGGTCTGCTGTTGTTGGAGAAGTCTCTGGTGGAGGGCCTGCTGGAGCAGCACCTGAGATGGTGGTGGGCCACCCTGTGGAGCCTGCGGACCTTGCGGCTGCTGAGGGACACCCATAGGCCCCCCACCTGGCCCCCCATCACCCATGCCACTCTGCTGTTGCATCTGCAGCTGGTGCTGGTGCTGTAGCCTCTGCTGTAGGGCTGCTGTTGCCTGTTGCTGTGAAGGGATTGGGTAGTTTTGGGCCTGACCAGTGGACTGCATCCCAGGCTGGCTCATGTAGCCCTGTGGCTGTGGCGACTGATGAAACTGACTGTGGTTCATTCCCATCTGTTGTTGATTATGCGGTGGTGGTGGTGGTTGTTGTTGTTGATGCTGCTGCTGCTGCTGCTGTTGTTGCTGCTGCTGCTGTTGTTGCTGCTGCTGCTGTTGTTGTTGTTGTAACTGTCGCCTCAGGAGCATCTCTCTGATTTGGGGATTGTTGAGGTTGGCAATCTGTGGACCCTGACCCGGAATTCCCTTCGCCCCCACCGGCTGCGGCTGTAAGTTGCTGACCATTGGTCTTGTTTGATGCATTTGTTGCTGTTGCTGGAGCTGTGCCATGGCAGCCATGTTGACATTCTGCCCTCCTCCCATGTGCATCCCAGGCTGACTTGGAACATTTATGTTCAGCTGGGGGCCACCTCCTGTAACACTGTTTCCAACTGGTCCCCCTGGTTGGTCCGGCACTCCTGGGAGGCCTCCTGGCCCACCTTTGTATTTGGACGCCCTTTGCTTGATAAAGGCAGCCATGAGCTGAGGGTTGGACCGAAGAATGTTGAGAACCTGCTGCTGCTGGAGAGGAGAGCTTGGAGAGCGCAGTGTGCGGAGCAGGTCCTGCAAGGCACCCTGTGGAATGTTTCCTCCAGCACTTCCTAAGACTCCAGCAGCTCCTGGGATTGCCACTCCAGGACCTTGTTGCTGTGGGGCCATGTTCATGAGAGGCTGCTGCTGCATTGGCGGCTGCTGCTGCTGCATTGGCTGCTGCTGCTGCTGCTGCGGCGGCTGCAGCTGCATTGGCTGCTGCATTGGCTGCTGCATTGGCTGCTGCATCGGCTGCTGCATCGGCTGCTGCATCGGCTGCTGCATCGACTGCTGCATTGGCTGCTGCATTGGCTGCTGCATTGGCTGCTGCATTGGCTGCGACTGCTGCATTGGCGGCTGCAGCTGCTGCTGCATTGGCTGCTGTTGGGCAGCCATCATGCCAGGATGACCCATCTGATTCATCATCGGCCGGTGGGGTGCCATACCTTGTCCTGTCCATACCTGCTGCTGAGAGGTGTTTTGCAGTGGAGCAGTCATTCTTTGTTGTTGTAGCTGAGTGGGCATATTACTCTGCTGAAAGTGCTGCATTTGCCCTCCCACCATCCCCAATTGGGCCCGCTGTGGATCCATGTGTGCTCGAGCAGCCACTGCTGCTGGGTTTTGAGGCGGTGCGCCCATCACTGCTGCAGAGGCATTTCCCATGTTCATTTGCTGGCTCTGCACCTGTTGATGGTGTCCAGGTGAGGGCATCATGCTCGTGGCGGCCTGTGCCTGTCTCTGTAGTGCCATTTTTCTTTGCGCATCTGCTACTTGCTGGATCTTCATAGCGATCTCTACTGCAGCTGGTGGTGGCCCTGAAGAGGGCTGCTGCTGCAGGACAGGCTGATTCGGTGGCTGACCAATATCAGTTGTCATAGCGCCCCCTTGCTGCTTTTGTAGGGGTGGTGTGGCAGGGCCAAGGCCAGGTTTGCCCTGGGACTGGTGGATAGGGGAAGAGCCTGGAGGTCTGCCAGCATAAGTGTTGAGCTGCTGCTGGGGCGAGTTCACAGCCCCATTCTGATGCTGAGGGGAGTTCATGATGCCCCCTGGCCCAGATGCCCCACTCATCTGAGGAAACGGATGTTGCACATGGTGCTGCTGTGGTGCCATGCTGCCCTGAGAGGCTAGTCTCCCAGGCTGCTGCACACCAGGTGCTGAGCCCACCCCCTGTGGTAGACCCTGCTGCATGTGGTGCGTGGGCGTCTGAGGAGTAGGAGGCTGAGTGCCTCCAGATGTGGGAGTGCTGGGTGCTGTGTTATTGTTTCCTGGTGATGGGAGACCTACAGCACCAGGCGGTCCACCTGTGGGCTGGCCCACTCGCTGCATGCTGGCCATTCGCCTTCTGAGCATCTGTGCCTGCTGCAGTCTGTGCTGCAACTGTTGCTGCCGAAGCTTTTGTTTAATGTTTAAGCAAAATGGGACGGGACATTTGTTCTCTTGACAATGTTTGGCATGGTAGCAGCAAAGAGCTATGAGCTGCTTGCATATAGGACAACCACCATTGGTTTTTCGCTTGCATCCCTTTGTGTGCTGAACAACACGCTTCATCTTCTGACAGGATGGCAGAGAACAGTTAGCATTTCGACACTGGCATGCATGGACGAGTGACTGGATGCAGCGCTGGATGCTGAGGCGGCGGGAGTCTCCAGGGTTTTGGGTGGTAGCAGCTGCCTGGTTGTTACTGTCATCGTCCAGTCCAAGCCCCAGTTTATCCATCTTGTGCTCATGGCCTTTAGTGTGGTAGCAGTTGATGCACAGGTCATAGTCCTAAAGAGAACATAAAAGTGATTTAAATAATTGTTGCTTTATGAAAGAAAAATCTAGCAATTGAGTGCATGGTCAATTTTATTGGCATCTCTGACCTCACAGACAGTGCAGTGGAACCGAGTCTCCACATGGTGTTTGCATTCATTGCAGGTGTAGACAAAGCGATCCTGACTCTGGTTGTGCAGCTCCACCAACATGCACATGGAGCTCCACTTGGATCTTCGAAGAGAACTAAACTCCAGGTGTTTGTCCCTGGCCAGGGTGAGAAAAGCATCCCGCCCATCCATCAAGTCACAGGCCATCAGGGAGTCTGGGTCGGTGATTGGCGGCAATGAATTGGCAGTGGGTCCGGCAATTAGACGAATGACAAAAAATACCTACAAGAAAAAGTGGGTGTTATTCCAGAGTCATCCAGGAGTGTTCTATAGAAACACAATGACAGAAAGTGACATATGGAGGGAAATTCATAAAAATTTTATCATCTAAAAAAAACACAAAAAATTTATTAATAATCATCTTAATTTTCTCAAGACAATTTGTACCAAATTTCACAATTCTGTCAAAGTATGTGCGTATGTGGCCTCCTAATCTCAACTCTCTTAAACAGTAAAAAAAAAAGAAGAAAGATTTGTAACAACTTTGTAATGGAGCACATAGCTGCACCAAATCGTTCACTATGATAAAAATTCAAATTTGGTGGAACAGACAGTGGTACCTCTTTGTGTTTCTCCATAGTGGCATATAGTTTCTGGGAGAGGTCATTGGAAACACTGGGCATTCCCGCCTTTTTCTTGTTTGCTCGGCTCAGACTGCTTTTGTTCTTGCTCGTCTTTTTATTGTTTTTCTTTTTGGCATTCTTACTGTCGCCAGTTGCAGCCTGAAAATGTGAGAAACTAACATGTTAACATTCATTCATTGTAAATTTAAACAAGCTTTAATTTACTGGTGATTTCATCTTACATCTGTAATCTCATTAGAGGTACTATTCTCTTCCCTTTTTCGCTCTTCCTCCTCTTGTTCCAGCTCTTTGATACTTTCCTCTAGAACATTGGGCCAGAAATCCCCTTCAAAGTACGGCAGTTCCTTGGCACTGGTCAGTCGGTCTTCTGTCGCCTGCTTGAAAATGTCCTAGAGGTTCCAAACAAGATTAATGATTAAAGCTACGCATTTCTCATTTCTGAAAACGATGTGCCATGTCTGATGTGATGTCATTTTAATATTGTAAAGGGAGCACAACTAACAGAATGCCATTAATAACGTCTCACCTTGTAATCATGAACAATGCGTTCTGCAACAGCCTTGTCGAGCATCTTTTTGTACCACTCCTGAAGACGTTTTGGCTTTGGGATCTTCTGGTCAGCTGGGTGACAGTGAAAGATGTAATCATCGCCTTCACTGGGAGGACAAGCCCAGATATGCCCCGTTGTATACCTAACATTAATCAAGGACAAAGATTGAAACATGGACATTTAATGTGAACCGGAGTTATACAAGTTGGCATTCTCTTACCCCATTCTCTTGACATACTCCAGGTAGCCTATAAGAATCTCGTAGTATACAGCAGTCCTGAGGTGACGAGGCTTAAAGAAGTGCACACTGTCCAGATAAGAGATGTAAACCCTTCTTTGATTTGGAGGGGGGCAGTCTGAGCCATACTCCTGGACGTGCATGCCAAAAAAGCAGACCTCCGCTCCATCAATCTCCTCAAAGGCAAACAGAGCTTTTGTTCTATACGGGAAGGACTCTGCCATCTCTCCACTATCGACAAACCTTTAGAAGAAACAGACCAGACTCAAAATGTAAAAGACAAATTATTCATAATTCCTACACATTTGTTATAAAGAGAATAACTGCGTGACTTCCGGCCGGAACCGGAACATGGCGACAGCGTAAAAACATAGCTCCCCGACAATAATTTGTAATAGGCCCATATGGTTAAAATCTGAGGTGAAACGAGAAGATACCAACGCAATATTGGCGGCCTTGATGATAAGAGGCAAAACCAAAAAATCTATTTGTACCGCTGAATTAAACACGGACGAAAACGAGGAACAAGCTAAGCTAATATCGAAGCTAGCTGGGGCTGACGTGCTAACACAGGGCCCTCCTGAGAGAACACAGGTGAATAAGAAAATGTCAGAGTTAGAGACCGTCTTGCGAGAGATATAAGATTTCCGTCGGGAAACAGTGGAGAAAGATATAAGAGAAGAAATAAAAAAGGCAAATGGCAGGATAGATGAAGCAGAAAGGCGCATTGTGAGCGCGACCAGTGCATCGAGGGGGCGACATGTGAGTTAATTAAACTACAGAAAAGGCTGGAGGACCGACTGATTGATCAAGAAGGTCGTGCCAGGCGAAATAACACACGTCTTCACGGTATCAAAGAAGGAGCAGAGAGCAGCGCAGTCTCGGTGGGAGATTTTGTGGAGGCACTACTCAGGGAGAAACTCGAGCTGCTGCCCACCTGTGAGATCAGCGTGGAGCCCACAGAGCCCTGGGTCCCCATCCGCCTAAAGGTGCCCCCCACGATCTATTATTGTGAAGCTCTCAAACTACAAGAGCAAAGAAGTAATAATCAAGAAGGCATGGGAGAAGAGGGGCTTCCTACACGATGAGCAGCGGGTATATGTTGACCATGATTATGCACCTGAAGTGATGAAGAAGAGAAAGGAATACACACAAACTGTATATAAAACAGAAGATATTCATAATTGCTTTGTAGACTATTATACTAGCAATCAATTAAGTATTTGGGTATTCTTTTGACAAAAGATCTGGGAAATTTGAAAACTAACTAAGATCTGTTTTGATATTGGATATTACGTGGTCAATCTCGGTGGAATTTAGTCCCGTTCCCAAGTTTGACATCAAGAGTGGAGACGATAAAAATGAATATTTTGCCCAGATTATTATACATATTTCAAAATCTTCCAATTGAGGTGAGAGATATAGACTTTAAAGAATGGGACAGAATGATATCTAGATACATTTGGCAAGGGGCGAGGCCGCGTATCAAATATAGAACTTTACAATTGCAAAAAAAGAAATGTGGTCTAGCGCTGCCGTGCCTAAAGAGCTATTATCAAGCCGCTCAGTTGAGGGTCCTGACGAGTTTGTGTGACCCAGAGTAAATTGCAAGATGGAAAGACATTGAAGGGAAAATGATACCACCAATACAAACTTTAATGTGTGACCTACAACTGCAGACAAACTGGAAACAACTGGTTAACCCATGGCTGGGGGTGTCTCTCTCGATCTGGTCTGAGATCATGAAAAGGCATAACCTAACGGAACGGTGCAGATTTCTGAGATGGCTAGCATATGACACTGATTTTGAGCCGAACAAATTGGATGGCACATTTAAAATGTGGAAAAATGGTCCAAAAATGCATTGGGAGATAATTAAACGTGGTGATGTGATGAGTTTTCAGCAATTAAAATATTTGTACAGTCTGGGGAATCAGGACTTCCACAGATATTTGCAACTACGGCATTATCTAAAGTAAAAACAGAAAAATGTGAATTTTGATTTTTTGCAGACAGATATTCTTAAAATTATCCTGGACGCTTCTAAATCAGAGTTAAGTAGTAAAGTTATTTCAAAATTGTACACAGCGTTGGAGGATTTGAAAGTGGACACCACAGAATATGTGAAGGAAAGATGGGAAAGGGAAGTAAACATAAAAATTTTGGGAGAGGACTGGGAACAAATAAGTTCTTATCAATGGAAAACCACCAGCTCTTGGTTTTGGAGGGAGTATGGATGGAAGAATATGATACGTTTTTTCTTAACTCCGGCACAGAGAAAATATGCAGACACAAAATGCTGGAGGTCTTGTGGCACCGATAAGGCAGGTCACTTCCACATCTTCTGGGGTTGCCCTTCAATAATCCAGTACTGGACTGACATAAGAAATGCCATAGAAAAAGTATTGAATGTTAAAATCCCCTTTAGTTTTGAAATTCTGTATTTAGGAAAGATCGAAATATTGAATTTAAGAAGAAATGAAGATTATAAAATGATGAGAATAATGCTATTGGCTAGTAAAAAGGCAATCAGCGAGAAATGCAATGATAGGATTTTTTACACCCTGGTTTGACGCTACAATGTTATCTGTTATTGTTCATTTGTTCTGGTTTAAAAAAGAAAGAAAAATTATGATATAATAGCTTGTATAAACACAACTGCTGTATTGAAGATGGGTATTCTGGAAACAATGGCATCATATGTGTTGTGATCTGTGGGGGTGTACTCTTTATAATTTGAATAAAGTACAAATTAAAAAAAAAAAAGAGAATAACTGCTTGTACCTGGACTTCATGCCGGGTTTGACCTCCACCACCTTGTCGGAGACATGCACCACACGAATGGTGACCTCTCCCGATTCAGGATGATTCTGTCTTTTGAGGTAGTCGTTCACTTTTGTCTCCAAAAAATTCCCCAATTTAGTCTGAGGAAGTCCTGTAAAAGAAAGCGGAATTTAGAGATTCAGTAGAAGATGCAATGCAAAAAGCAATCCTAATATTTACAAGACTTACTTTTGGCTGCATATTTGTTTTCTTTCCGTGTCTTATTAACCTTTTTAAGGCACTCCTCACAAACAAAACTGTTGGAGAATAGAATAAAAAAAGGAACATACATCTACATTGTTATATCAACAGGCCACCCACAAGATGTGCAAAAAAATTCTATTGAAATGTTATTGTAACTGCATTCAACTTGATACAACACCACATATTTGAGCCAAATGGACTCACCCTGTTGGCCAAATGGTTTCATTGTGCAAGACACAGATCTGGTGCATTTTTCGACCACAATCCATACATTCCACAAACCTGGATGAGGACAATGCAAGTATGGACGGTTACAAGAGCACAAGGTATTAAAAAGCATCAACATCTGCCATTTAATAAATCTATTACAGAGGTAGTGTTTAAAAAGGACTCACAACTCTGGGTCAAGAGTGTCATTCTTCTTGCGTTGAAACTGGTCTTTGTTTATAGACCTACAAAAAGAAAAAGATACATTTGGCAACTTAATACAGAAACATTACACCTTCTGATCAAACTTTAATATTTTAGAAAAGGACCTGCTGTCAAAAGAGTTCTGTGTATTGAAGTGTGGGCTAATACTTACGTCTGTGGCTGAGAGGGGTCGTCCCCCAAAGAAACACTTTCGCCCTGGATTTCGTTGAAACACTTCTCACAGAAGTGGTACCTGTCAGCAAGAAGCCCATATTTTGGTGAGCTGTTGTCATCAGAACAGCCAATCACAAAGAGGGCGCGGAGAAGCAGTCGCCAATCAGAGCAAGGCAGGCCGGGGGCGGGCACAGAAGTGGAGACAGAGGGCAAGGAAGGTCGTCGCCAGGAGGCAGGAGTGGCCAATCGTGATGCAGATTTTTTTGTGGGCAGGTGTTTTGATTTTATGCATACATTTTCGGAGCGGATGATTGGTCACACCAAAGCAGGCCAATGCAGACATCACAAGCGTTAAAAAAGGAGGGAGAGAAGGGAGGGGAAGGGTCAAAATGAGAATACATAAAAAGCGTGAAATAAATTGTTACAGATTTGATCAAGACAATGAAGGCAAGTGGGAATGAAGGAACATAATGTACACAACAACCAACAGGGACAGAGCCAAGGCAAGGCAATATTAGCATCAGACATTCAGTGGTAAACAATACAACATTACAGCAACACACAAGACCAGAGAGCTGTGGAGGAAGGAGCCAATAATATTCTCAGGATAAAGGTAAACGAGGATTAATAACCAAAACACTAAAGCAACAAAGACCCATCATCCTTTTTCATCATTTATAATGTGGGAACTAAAAATATGATCATGCCAAATTCCATCTGTGCCTGGATTCACTAAAGGTTATGTTGTACAGACTGACTAAATGTCCCAGACAGTTCAATGGCTGTACATTCTCAAATTAAAATGAGTGAACCTTGACAGTAGATGTAAGTCTAATTTCCAGTATCGATAGGCCTTACCTGTTCTGGTAGCTAAAGTAAGCAGCGTCACGTTGAATGGTGCATAATTGCTTTCCATAGCAGCATAGTGTTTGGGGGGAAAACTCAAACTGCAACAATAAATACAAATGCCTTGTTAGTAAATGCAAAATGCACTTAAACTTTGTCATAAAATAAACAAATAAATCCTGTCAAAAAAGGAAAAAGGCAGCACTTTGTCTGCAATCATTCCAAATCTTCTACTTTATGGTTCAAGTTAAGAAGACTTCTGTATTATTTATTGATACATCAGACAAAAGGGCATAGCTAGCAATACTGCCAAACCAAAACCACTAACTGACAGATTCAATCATTAAAGATAACAGAAGAATTAAAACATAAGGATAACGTTTCAATAACAAGCATTTCCAGATCATTACCTTCCTCCCACAACAGTATCCAAGACCCTGCATGACAGGATCGATCTCCATCTCAAACACCTCAGCGAGCTTGGAGCAGTACTTGTAAACACGGGACGTCTTGCGGTTATAAAGCCAAGCGTTATTGAACATCAGCCAGATATCCTCCACATATTGCCATGGCTCTTGGTATTGTCCCGTATCCAGCTTCCGCTTGATGGTTGACAAGTCCATAGGGTTCTTCACTATGTCAAAGTAGTCCTTTTGCGAACGGGTCCCAAGCCAAATGGTCAATGGGAAGAGAAGGTAAGGTTGTCGTCATCATGAAGGCGGCATAAAAGGAGTCGCAGGCAACCGGGCAGGACCAGAGGGAGAGAAGAGGGTGCAGGGAGGACAATGATGTTGAGCACTGCAGAAAAGAGGTTCACGTGCAAACAGAAAGACATGACAACTTCTGCCCTTCAGCTCCGCGTTTTGCACCCAACATGTAAAGCAAATCACACATTAAGAGAATGTAATGACGCCTGATCCTGGCAATCACTGGATTATGGTTTGTGTGGCTGAGAATGAATGCTTGAATTGGGACATGAAACTCTGAAAGGCTGTAAGAGCTGTTCAGAGACAATGAGGGTGCAAAACCAAGAAAAACGGGGCTATGGCAACAGGCAAACCAAAGAACTGTTAAGCAGTCCGTCATCAATATAGCAGCTTTAAGCTAACCATGGTGAGGTGGACGAAAATACAAGCACATTTCAATTCAAGTTGACATGGTCAGGAGCAATACACTAAAACATTTACTTTTTATAAAAAGAAAATATGTCATGTGCCAAGTTTTAGCAAAAATGTTAGTTTTTCATTTTCACTTTGAAAGGATTAATGCTAAAATACATTTAATGGGTAAAAAGAGGCCCGTGTCTGCCTCAATGTCACCATGGCAACAGAGGTTAGAACAATTTGTTGCATAACTATACATATGGATAAGCAATAAGGTCTTTGAATGTGAAATAAAAAAGGGTTTAGTACTTATTGTATATTAACCCACCTCAACACACAGCCATTTAAGCAAACACACTACTACTAGCGTTTATACTACCAATACTGGACAGAACGGAATAGAGCTTAAAAAAAAAAAAATAAAATGCAAATAATAGTTATGATGGAAACTAAGCAAGATGAAGTGAAAAATAAAAGCAAGACTGGAGAACATAGAACCACCAATACGCAAAGTGTAGATACCATATCAGCATATCTAATAGTCATTTTAGATTATATAATAGTAAATTTAGAAAGTTATTTTAGATTGATTAAATGTTCTATGTCATTGCTTTAATTTTCCAAGGTTGCATTAAGCTTAAGAAATGACAACAATGATTGTATTTCTTAGCTTAGAACATGCAGTAAATGAATAAATAAATGGAGCATCAGACAGAAGACATAAAAAAATGATTTACTATAGAGCTATGGATAAATTATAGTATTAAAGAAGAAAAAATAAAGTTCTAATTTTACATAAATTGAAGCAAAATGGCAGCCAGTGCAATCCCTTACCAGGTTAGTTTTGTTACTAGTTCGAATACGTACGGGTATTCCCAGTAACTGGGGGTCCACCGGCTGACGAAAGGGTAGGGACTCCGGGTCTTGCCGGTACAGAGCCTCAAGAGTGGGCATCAGAGCCTGACGCAACTCTTCTGGCTTAAAAACTGCCAATACAAAGACCCAAAGTTAACACAAGGTTAAAGTTCAACCTTCGCAATTTCGCCATCAAGAAATAAAGACAAAATAGTCAAACTTTTAGGGCAATGCACCAGCTTGAATACTCACAAGGTGAAGTGACTGCAACCTCAGTACTTCTGACCACAAAAGAGCCCAGACTTCACGCAAACACACTTGGCCATTGCAAGTTTCCCCAAAAAATTAAGACGTACCTTTCTTTTTGCTTTGCGTGCTGGCTGGGGAGCTACTGTTGGCCATTGACCCTGAACACTCCTCTTCTGATTTTGGCTCCTTCTTAACCTCTGGCTTCTTGTCCTCACTTTCTGCTCCCATGGTAGGCACAGACAAAGTTGTTTCCATTGACTCGTTTTTACATTCATCTCCAGACGGCTTCTCTTTCTTTATCTACAAGAAAGGAGAATTCTTATATTATTATATTATGTTAACTTCACCAACTACTTTTAATGAACATCTCCCATTGCAATAACCTGGCACTAAAAGTGTTTTGTTTTATTTTTGGATTTATAGTTATGCATCGTTTTAATGAATAATCACATATTCAAAACAATCACAATATTGCCTAGCACTACAACAAGTTGTAAAAAATGTAAAAATGTCTTTAATAAACAGATCTTACATCTGGTTTCTCTTCTGTCTTCAGATTAGGCTGTCCTTTGCCTGAGTCCATTTTGTCCTCCTCTTCAGTTTCAGCCTCTTCCTTGTCTGGATCTTCCTTTTTGGCAACTTCCATTGTAGCATCTTCATGGTTGGGGGCTTGGTCGTCTGTGGTAGGAGGCTGAGAGTATGATTCAGTGCTGATCCCATCTAAGGCTTGTGAGGATTCTTGATCTTCTGTGGTCTGCGCAGCCTTAGGTGAAAGCTTTAGTGAAAAAGAACAATGTCAGTATACTTTAAAAAGTGACTGGGTGTTTTGGCGAGTGTACTTACAGGGGTTTTTGGTGGTTGTAAAGACACTAAAGGATTCTCTGTTGGTGCTGCAGCTGTCAGACTGTCCTGGAGGCTGGGTGTTGGTGGGGCCATTCCTCCCAGTAGCTGTGGCTGAGAGGTTTTGTCAGAATTCAGTGCTTGTTCTGACGTGGACTGTAATGCCTGTTGCAGCTGCTGTGTTTGAGGCATCTGAGGTGTGCGAGGAGAGTGAGGCGTGGGTGTCCGAGAGCCAGGTAACATCGGGGGAGTTTGGTGAGGCTGTGGCGTTAGGCTTTGCGCTGGTGAGGGCGAATTAGTGGGCATGGCTGCACAGTGAGGGTTGGCATTGGCCTGGTTTGGAGTGGACAATGAAGGGAGGTTGGGGTGAGGCACAGTATTGTTAACACCAGCAGACGCCAAGGGGCCAGGGGGAGTAGGTTGTGCTACAGGGCTACTGGCAGGGATTGAAGGCGTTGTTGACATTTGGTTTTGCTGAGATGGGACAAGAAAATTGAAAACATCATAAGCAAATACTTTTCTATAATGTATTCACTACATCCAATTATTGTTACCATTGACATTTGCACCCCAGACTGGTTCAGTCCAGCAGAACCAAGGCCTGGACTTGACCCAGGGAACTGAGGTGAAGAGAGGTACTGGTTTTGCAACTGTGTGGTATTGGCCTGACCCATTCTGATTTGGGACATGCTCATCTGTAAAATTCAGTATTCATTCATTGGTAATGGAATTAAGGAAATGTGTATTAAGAATTATTGTGTGTGCACATGTACCTGATTCATTGGTGGATTATGAGAAAGCGGAGGCGTAGATCTTTGACCCATTGTTTGCATCCCCATTTGACCGAACTGGTTCATAGCTAGAGAGAAACAGGGTTCTTTTTTTATTTATGCTACATCTTTGTAAAAGTGCACATAAAAGTGTACATGATGTATTAATAACGTACCTGCTGGGTTCTGCAGTCTATTTATAATCTGATTGGGTCCAGGTGGTCTGACCATTGAGTGATCGGCATGAGGACCATCTGAGGTTATTAAAGTCAAAGAAAAACACATTCATAAAGTTATGTTTACAAATATAGAGGAAAAAGAAAAAGAAGAAGAGGAGCAATGCTTCCTTACTTGGAGATTGTCCCTGAGCCATGGGTGCATGGCCCATGTTTGGAGGACCCGGTGAAATCCCTGGCTGACCAGGCATCATACCTTGTTTCTGAAGTCGTGTTCGTCTCTTTTCTTCAAGTTCCTTTTGAATCTTATAAATCTTTTCTGCCAAAAGGTGATAGTACTCCGCCTGAGGACAAGAAAAAAAACATAATGTTAACTCTAGGTATGTAGTATATTATATTGAATATATATATTGAATAAATACCAGACTTGTAGACCTTACCCTTGTGTTTGCAGACTCATACATATCCCCCTCAACTTTACGCGCATAAGCCACTAAATTTTCCATTCTACGGTCCTTCAGTGCAGCCGGGTCAGGGGTGGGGAAGATAGCTTGCACACTGCTCCCAAAACAATGCACAAGGCAGAAATAAGACATATACAACTCTCCAATTCTTCATATAAATGGGAAACATTTTAGACTTACAGCTTATGAACAAGATGATTGCGAAGATCTTGAGTGATATCTTCATGCCAGTGTTTGCTCATACTGGTTGAAGATGCATTAGCTGTGGTTGGGATTGAACCCAGGTTTCCTGCACCATCGTTCATCAAACTAAAAAAAAAAAAACAAAACACTTTTTTTAGACTTTTTAGACTTTGAATTTATTGTACAGTGATAAAAATAAAGCAAAACTGTATTCCTACCTTTGCGCAATCAGACTATTTTGCAACATGTTGTTTGGTAAGACATTGGCCTGTTGTATTGGATTCGACTGCTGTAGCCCCATAACCCCATTCACTCCAGTAGAATTTCCTCCTGAAATATAAAACTTATGGTTGAGATCTAAAATTCAATAAGGTAATGTGTCAACACTATTTGATCTCTACTTAACCCACCCATTGAATTCAAAGATCTTATCCCAGGTTGGCTCTGCAGCCCCTGGTTTGGCATGTTGGCTTGTGGTATCTGATTGCCCTGGTACGGGAGACCAAGGGCAGCATAAGCTCGCTCAATGGAACTGGGGTCTATTTGGCTTGTAGGATTGACATTTGGAGAGTTGGCCTGTCCACCTTGGACACCTGGACCTAAGGAGTTCACCAAACTCACCCCGGCATTGTTAAGGGCAGCTGTAAAGACATTTGAAATATAAAAAGATAGAAATGGGCAAGACAAGCTCTTTTACTGTATATATTAAGATTGCCTGTGAAAATGGCAAATACTCACACTGCTGATTCCGCTTATCGCCAGCATTTTTCAATGGAAGGCACACAGGACAGTCATGGCGAGTGCAATTCTTCCAGTGAGAGATAATCTGTCTGGATGAGGCACAGTGGGCCACTAGCAGAAGAGAGCACACAGAAATATGTACCTTATTTTAATGTATGTACATTTTTATTTTATCACAGTTTATATTATTATTATTCGTTGCACCATAACGTCAAAGCAAGTTTCTTGTTTGTGAATTTTGTTGGATAAGTGGATATTCATGTTATTACTTGGTTAGTTTGGGATAGTACTTGTTATGGTCTGGTCTGCTTTTATTTAGACAGGGACAGTGCACAACATTACATTGACCTTAAAAACAGGAAAGATGTATGGTGTCAGGTTATAGCAAAAATACTAATTTCCACCTGTATTCCACCTGTGCACTTGTGGTAAATATTTATCATAATTTTACATCAGTTAAGTGGCAGTTTGTGGAAAATAATCAGAGAAGAAAAAATACAGAAAGTAGTGTGAAGTTGGAAAACAGAACACCTCTACCTGTCACCATCTACCTGTCATCAACGCAGAAAATTCCATCCAGAATTCAGAGACAAAGACCAAGCAAAATTTTCAGTACAATTCTAAATATGGTATGTTTTAATAAAGTCAGTAGTCTAACTTGTCATATACACTTCAAGTCCATTCTCACTTGATCCTGTTCTGTGCATCTCACTATAACCAAAACTTGTCATTGAATGATGACGTTACAAGCAAAAACACCACTAATATGATCTTCAGTAACTAAAGATTGATATTACAGTATTCTTAAGGTTAGGCTCACGCATAACATCAAGTGTAATACTCACCTTGGCAAGACTTGCCCGCCTGGCAATGGGTCATGTGGTTCAACACATTCTTCATGGTGCGACAGTGGGGTAAGTTACAATGCCGTACTTCTCCGTTGGCTTGTTCCCTTCTCTGGCACTTATGTGCATGAAGTAAAAGGACCAGTTGCTGTTGTATTAGCTTTCGCTTTTCGGGGTCTGCCGTGGGGGGTCCAACACCGGGGCCTGGTCCTCCTGCACCAAGACCAACCTGTAGGGCTCCTGGCCCAATAGGGACGCCTCCAACTGTGGCAGACTGCTGATGGGAGACCTGCAACCAGTAATTCAAGATCATCAGCTTATTTCAAATCAGTGCCTCTAAGATACAGTTTATAAAACAGTATACATTTAAATACATTAAATACATTTTATGTTTAGCTGAGCAAAATAAATTATACACCAAACACACAGGTGTTCTTATACTGTGCAGTTATTTAAAGGTCTAGAAATATATGTGTCTTTTTAAGAAGTATATGTAAACTTCTGGTTTCAACTGTATTTTATGATTTTTTTCACTGTCTGACATGAAATCAGACTAAACTTTTCCCATTTTAGGTAAATTAGAATTACCAAAATTATTTCTATTTGCTAAATGCCAGAATAAAGGGTCATTTTTCATCACTTTCTTCAATGTCAGAAGTTTACATATAGTAAGATTACTATGCACTGAAACAATTTGGGAAAACCCCGATGATGATGTCATGTCTTTGGAAGCTTCTGGTTTATTGACAATGTTTGAGTTAATTAGAGACACACCTGTGGATGTATTTGAAGGCGCACCTGAAACACTCTGCTTCTTTTTGTATCATGCATCATGGGAAAGTCAAAAGAAATCAGCCAAGAAATCAGGAAGAGAACTGTGGACCTGCACAAGTCTAGTTCATCCTTGTTGCAGTTTTCAGACGCCTGAAGGTGCCACGTTCATTTGTACAATTAAACACGTATAAGTATAAAGACCATGAGAATGTCCAGCATCACACCTCAGGAAGGAGACGTGTCCCAGAGATGAACGAGCTTTGGCCTGAAATGTCCAGATCAACCCAAGAACAAAAGCAAAAAACCTTGTGAAGATGCTGCTGAAGCTGTAAGAGTATGTCATTATCCACAGTGAAACTGTGACTGTACCGACGTGGACTGAAAGGAAACTCTGCAGGAAGAAGACACGACTCCAAAAGAAACGTGAAAAACAGATTGTCCTTGTGCATTTTCAAACTGCAAAGACCTGAATTTTTGGAGACATGTCCTGTGGTGTGACCAAACTAAAACTGAACTGTTCGGCCGTAATGAACATCGTTATGTTTGGAGGAAAAAGGTGGAAGCCTGAGAACACCATCTCAACGCTGAAATATGGGGGAGGCAGCATCATGTCGTGGGGTTGTTTTGCTGCAGGAGGGACTGGTGCACTTCACAAAACAGATGCATCATGAGGGAAGAACATTATGTGAAAAAACTGAAGAAACATCTGAAGACATCAGCCAGGAAGTTAAAGCTTGGAACAAATGGTTCTTCAAATGGACAATGACCTGAAGCATACGGCCAAACTGGTGACACAGAGGCTTAAGGATAACAAAGTCAGTGTTTTGGAGTGGCCACTACAAAGCTCTGATCTCAGTTCTATTGAAAATGTATGAACAGACCTGAAAATACATGTGCGAGTAACAAGGCCACAAACTTGGCTCAGTTACACTAGTTCTGTCAGAAGCTTTGGGCCAGAATTCCTGCCAACTATTGTCAGAAACTTGTGGAAGGAAATCCAAAACATTTGACATTTGAACATTTGAGTTTCAAGGCAATGGAACAAATACTGATGAAATGTGTGTAAACATCTGACTTTGAAGAAAGTCATGAAAAATTTTCTATAAAAAAATCCTTCCGTCGTTATTCAGGCATTTAACAAATAGAAATAATGTTGGTAATCCTAATTGACCTAAACAGAAAAGTTTAGTCTGATTTCACGTCAGACAGTGAGGAAAAAAAGCGTGTGTCTTTTTATATAGTGTGTGTAAACGTTCGGTTTAAACTGTATCTTTCCCATCAGCACAATCACAATACTCCTCAGGAGGACGCCTCAAAATGTGGAATGTCCTTTTGTCACACTTATGTCTCCATGGTTTTGACAATTGACTAGTAGTTGGCCATTTCTTTTAGTCAAAATAAAAAAGTTTGGTAATATTTTTATTCATAAATTTCTTTTTTAATTAAAGTAATACAGTGTAAAGAAAAAAATATGCCAAAATGAGGCTTCTCGATAGAGAATGAAGGTATTTAATAAGGTATTTAATAAAAATCTCAAAACGTATGCTATTTTTAGAACATGAGGCCAGAAGACATGTGCTAAGAGTCCTGATATAACAATTAACAATATATAATACAATATAACAAAACAACAAAGAAAAATAGTCAACAATTATTAAATGTGTCATAGCAACACAAGTGCAGCAAGTAATTAAATAAGTATGTAAATTCTTATCACTAAAACTGCCAAACTCCACAATATCTCAAGCCAAAGACAAAAATATAGCCTCAAGTGCATTACACTGGCAATACGTACTTCTGAATATAGCAGCTGTCCTGTGTAATCTAGCCAAAGTACTGTCCGTCTGCAAATGCAACATGAGCAATATAAAGAGGGTAAACTGTAAAACCAAGTAAATAAATCCTACCATCCCAGGCATGCCTGCTCCCACCGGCTTTTTGTCGATGAACTGTGTAGGCATACTGTTGGACAGCCCTGCCTTGGCCTGAAGCTGTGAACCCAGTCCTGCTCCAGCCAGGCCTTGGCCCGCTGACTGGCCATACGGCCCACCATAGGGGCCAGCATTGGTCATCATATTCATCTGTACAGTGGATAATGAAAGAAACAAATTACACATTACAATTTAAATATATAAAAGAAAAAAAAACAGCTTTGATTCTTCTGAGTGTTCTTAACACAAATACCATATTCTCCCTCCATATGGCAAATACCATATGGAGGGAGAAGAAAAATATTCTATGAAACAATCTATGATTACATAGATACAGTCAACATGACAACAGAAACTGAACATTTATCTGATTCCCATAACTATCTGCTATTTTGATATTGCCAATACTCACCAAGTAGTTACCCCCCAGACCTTTGGACCAACCAGCCCACCACGCCATGTTCCCCAAAACATCAAAAAGGCAACTCCTCTGTGTTTGTGTAAACTCTACATTTTTATATTGTGCCAGTAAATCTGGGGCTGTACCACCAATTGGGAATGTCAAGATTAGACCGTTTATCAAAAAAAAAAAAATCGAATCATAATCCTGATTATTCAGGTCATCAAGAAACTAAAAAAATATAACTGTGAGGATTTTAGAAGAAGCGCTATTATGTACTTTAATGTCTCTGTAGGGATATTTGTCCTCTGCATTTGACCCATCCCTGGACCTCATGAGGAGCAGTGGAGCAGCAGAGCACATATTGTCTCTAGGCTTGGTCAGGAGGACTAGCTTCTCTAGAGGATTGTACCTATTACGCATGTTTTTGGGTTGATGGGGGAAACTGGAGTGATCAGAGGAAAACCCACACAGACACAGGGAAAAACACATAAACTCCGCACAGAAAAGCTCGGTAGCCACTCAGCCACCACGCTTTAGTGTAGTCAAGGTGTTGATAAAGTGAAACATTCTTAATAATGATGGTAATGCTGAAATTTTATGTAGCGACATCCATACAACCAAACACATCTGTACTAATGACAAGATACAATGCACTTTACCATGCTCCCCATACAGTCATTATGAATACTGCTGAAGACACTCTCACAATAGTAGAAACTACAAATACAGCTGGCAAATACTGGTTGATGCTCATTACTCTATAGCGCTAGAGCTAGCTCTAGAGCTCTATAGAACACTTATGATTTTTGTATTTAAGTACACCACGGGTGACGTTTCACCACGGGTGACGTTTCACCACGGGTGACGTTTCACCACGGGTGACGTTTCACCACGGGTGACGTTTCACCACGGGTGACGTTTCACCACGGGTGACGTTTCACACTGCGCAGAGCCCTTATTCAGATTCTGAAGGAGAGTGGGCTGTTCGACTTTCTTCTTTTTTACTTTTTGAACCCAAAAGGCTCACTAATCTTGCATTTGTCGACAAAAATCAGAACCATGATTAGAAGTGGGAGACATTTATCTATAATTACATAATACAGCAATTGTTGTTTTGGAGATATGATAAATTTGAATATTGCTTTATTGTCTACAACAACATAAAAAAAAACAGAACAGATGCAGTGTATAAGGTGATAATTTAGCACTTTTGCTCTTGAATTATGCAATTTTCATGGTTGTTTGTTTTGGCACAATGAGATGATTTCCCACATAATCAATATACATTTTGTCCATATTTTTCCCCCTTAACCATAATGTGGAAGTTTTTACTCCATAACATAATCAAAATGAAAGAAGGTACTGCATGTGGAGGTCAGCTTTATGTTTCCACATGTTAGGAAATTTTGCCAAAGAGTTCTATGTTCCCATGGTTCCCAACATTTGTACAAAATGATGTACAGAAATACATGAAAGACACGAAAGACTTAATCTGTAAAAAAAAAACATAGCTGGCGCTCACCTTTTTCAGTGCTTCAGGTTGCTGCGGTCTAATTCCTGGTTGAGCCAAGTTGCCCATTTGTTGTCCGCCTTGCTGCTGTTGAAGTGTTTCAGCTAACAGGTTACCATTACTACCCATGCCAGCAGTGCCCAGATAGCTCATCCGTGGTGACCCATTCATGAGATGTCCCCCCATCAATCCTTGCTGTTGCTGCTGTCCAGCGTGGACCTTTTGCGCTCCCATCATGGTGGGTCTATTATGAGCTCCCATACCACCAGCCACGTTAACCTGCTGCATTAGTCCTGGCTGCTGCTGAGCCTGAGCTCCGACTGGGGAGACACCAACTCCTCCCATACTCAGGGAAGCCCCTGGTCCCATGCTGTTAGGTGCAGGACCACTCTGCTGTGCTGATGCACCCATACGCAACAGTTCAGAGAGTTGTTTGTGTTTAGCGGCAGTCTCCTGGCCTCCAACGAGGCCGAGTCCAGTTCCATGTCCCCCAACGCTGTTATGAAGCTGAATGGCATCTCCGCCGTTGGTTATTCCCAGATCTGAGGAGTTGATCAGCTCGTCTGGGAGGTCATGCTCCAGGTCAAAGAGTGAACCAAAATCTAAGCAGGAAGGACAAAAAATACTTTAAGGAAAACAACTATTTGCAAAGACGGTTAAAGAAATAGCAGCCTCTTTAATCCTGAACCTCTCTCATGGGCATAGGTTTGTGGTTTGATGGGATGCCAAACATGGAGAGGAACCGTGGCAAGGTCCAAGTGAAAAGCCACAGAGGAGTATGTAAACATACTACAGCACTAGGTAGGATGTTTGCACTGGATCTGTGGTGGTGCGACCGGAGTCCTGAGAAGGAAACTCTGATTTGAGATGACCCTGTTTTATCTACATGTAAGATAAGACAATTTTAATGATCTAAGTTTGGACATTTTAAAATATGACAATTGTGAAACAGTTTTTGTAACACCAAGACTGTTTGTATAAACGAATATATAATAAATATATATAATATAAAATAAATCCAGATATGAGCTTGTCATGATGTTTTAGTCTAAAGCAGGAGCAGTTTGTGTTGAATCAGACAATGGACCGAGGACAAGGATGGGCTTTGAACTACTAATACTAAAAGCAGAGATATGCTTAAGAAAATGTCAGAAAATGCTTTTTGGGAGACTGTCCTTTAGTGTTCATCGTGATTTCTCTGATCCAAGCAGCACAGCGCATCTGCTGAACGAGGCTTTGCGCAACTTTATCCAGAGGAACAATGGCCAAAGAAACACAATGGTCCTGAGGAAGAAGAGTCTTTACTGCTCACATCCAGGGCTCACAAACTGCACCAGGCTTTACAAATAAAACTTTATGCTTTATTCTGCTTGATAGTAAAGCAGTGGTGTGGCAGTGTGCTGTAGTGTGTGTTTGTTTGTCTTTCACAGCTGTGCGGCGGACACTTTAGGTGAAGCTAGTTAGCGCTAGCTCAACCGTTACTTTCCCCTAAATGTTTTTACACTCACATTTCACCTGCTTTTATGGACTATACATGAAGTTAAACCAGTCATTCTCAGTTTAATTTTCTTTGTGAGGTGAAATAACCAGCACTGTGTCTAAATAACTTGATTAAACCCGGGCTCTTTCGATTCTTCCATTGTTTGGAGATTGATCTTTTAGTCGATGCTAAGTGTTAGCCTCTCGATGCTAACACTTCAAAACATCAGCTCTAAACACAAAACACAAGCTATGACACTGCCACAGGGCTTTAACACGAGGATTTAGCACAATGTTCAACCACTTCATCAACAGCTTAATAGTTTGGAAAGTGTGTTTGACAAACTTTGTTAAAAACTCTGCAGCAGCTCTGGGTTTAGTGGAGTTTAAGTGTGATCAGCTCAGGAAGAAGCATGCAGCAGATTTATAGCACATTTACAGCAGATTTACAGGATATGTGCAGGATATATGCAGGATTTATGCAGGATATTTACCATTTCCATCACTGGTGGACAGGGACAGAGCTGGAGAGGACAGCTTTGGCCTCTTGGCTGAAGGCGGACCCGACTCCAACACATTCTCAGCCATATTTCACCAATTCAGAAGTGTTGATCTTTCCTGGGGACTCAGTTTCCCCTTTTGCGCGTCTCCTTTTCCTCTGTGAGATGTTGTGCGCATTCCCCCAGCGCTTGGAGGACGGTAGGGGAGGAGACAGCAGCACAAACCTCAGTCTCGCAGCCTGTGGGGTTATTCTTCTGCAGATATCGCCCCCTCCCAGCTGCAGATTTGGATTCTTCGCAGATTTGAAGAAGAGGAGAAGAGGAGGAGGAGTGTGTCAGCCTCATGTAGCCTCCTGTGTGACGCTCAGACTGTCCCAGGACCAGGCCCCCTGCGCGTGCCACCGTGCGCCCCACATCCTCCAAATCTTTAGGTTAAAACAGCAGCACAACTTTTCTTTCTTGCACCAAAAAACGAAGGAGAATGTGCGCACTTTGCAGAACTTATTGCGTCCCAAAGTTTGTCAGAGCTTTACGCACTGCAGGATGCGCACATGCATGAAACTTGAGTGTGCACGCTGCTGTAATTGCGCAAGTGTTTTGCAATGAGATGATTGTGGATTGAAACAAATGGCCTCTTCGATTTTTGTTGTTGCGGCCTTTTGTGGGATACTTTTAAGCAATCAGCAAGTTTCTGCAGGAAATAGCTTATAAATCACAGTGCATTCAGCTGGATTATTTGTTTGACAGTGTAATTGTGACAAAGATGCACAAATGTTCTCAGAAATTTGTCAGATTTGTCCTATTGTCTGTTTGCAGAAGCCAAACCACAGGGAAACTGCACCTCTGAGGTTTGGGCAGTTCTTGATCACTGGAAATACAGGAAAAATCTGCAAAAGCTTCACTAACAAAGACAAAAAAGTGTTGATGAAAAACAGAAAATGAAAGAAAAAGAGTTGTGTCCCATGTTTCGTTGTGGCATCAGCCTGGGACAGAAAAAGCCCGTGAGTGCAGTGATGGAGCCGTGCGTCCTGTCGCGTCGATCCGGAGTTTTCCTTCCTTTTCCTACACGCGCTTTTCTTTCCACCTTTCCCTTCTGCCCACAAGCAATTTATTGACACAATTTTCCTCGCGGGCTGTTTGCTTGCTCCTCTTCAGACACATACTGATGTTTCATGTTGCTGTATCCCACTTCTCGCAGGGGTTTCCTTCGCTGAGTCTGGAGTCTCTTCCGCCTCTCCGTCTGCGCAAACACCCCTTGGATTTTTGACTAATTTCCTTTTCGTGCATACAGACATGTACATACAAACAGATCACCCACAGGACTCTTCTCTCCCACGCCTGTCTTGTCTTGTTTGGTGGCGTTAAACAGATGCGGACAGTCTCTCCGCTGGAGGAGCTGCGGCTCTTCGGTCTCCGGAGTCGCTCCTTCTCTCGGTTATCTCTCCCGTTTTTGTCGGTCTGTCCGCACAAACAAAATGGCGGCTTGTTGTTTCTGCTCCTGACGGGGGAGGGTTGGAGGTACAGCAACATTAGGCGTGAAGGGGGAGGAGAAAGGGGAAGATGGGGGAGATTGTCTTGTTTTGCTGGTTGTGTAGGTGCCACACATGGATGGTGCCCCTCCACTGCCCCAGGACAAGGCTTCACTTTTCATTCTGTCAAACACCAGAGGTAATCTGGAGGAAGTAGGCTCTTCTGGTTCTGTTCTTGACCCTGCAGTAATGCTGGTTGAGCAGATACATGCAGAGCTATGTAGGCTGCAAACGACTTCATTAAAAAAAGGAATTAAAGACCCTCTACTTTTATGGGTTCATGGGACAACTAAATTACCCTTGTACACCTTCAAAGAAAAAAACAAGTCAATGATTAAAGCCTTATTTAATGGAACAAACCCAAAAGATTGAGAAAATGTGTGATAAATTGCACTTCAGGGTCAATTATATCTTAATAAAATATTGATTTTATTATATATACTCTAAAAACTATACAGTCATTGTACACACAAAACAAGGGCTACATAATCTTTCTTTAAAAGGTGCACTATGCAGCTTTATTAGTGGCGTGTCTCCAACCTGCTTGAGTTGTAATTACTTTGCCTGGCGTTAAACGTGTCCATCTCCATAGAGACAAGAAGGCACCAGGCCAGTCACAACGCTCAAGTGTTTTTGAGAAATAAAAACACCTGCAGTGAAATAAATCCTACATAAATATGTTACATGCTGCAATGTATGTGGAACATTCCAAGCCATCTCCATGGAAACAGCTGGCAAATCCTCCGCCAGAAAAGTTACACAGTACACCTTTAATGGCTCTTAAATTTAAGCCAAATGTCTAGTACTTGTTAATCACCTTGCCATTTATTACATTGCACAACATTGTTTTACATCAGTGTCTGTCACTTCTGTATTAGCAGTGCACTTTCACATCCATGATCTTATTCGCCGCAAACACATTATTGACCATTTGATTCAGTTAATCTTGTCATTGTCCTATCTCTGGGCACAGGCGTGCTCTACCTCAGCGATGGTCTTTGGTGCCTCAAAGGACAAAATGAGAGCGCCTCCATTTTTTTGAATCACAACATCATCCTCAATCCTGATGCCCAAACCTCTGAAGTGCTGTGGGGCCTCATCATTGTCCTCGCAGATGTACAAGCCTAGTGTGAAAGAAAGTAGAAGCTTAAATAGTGACATGATTAAGATGGAAAAAGGGGGAATGTTTTTTTGGGACATTAGTAATTATTTATACCTGGTTCAATTGTGACAGCCATCCCTGGCTGTAAAGGCTGGGAGCGAGACAGTTCAGGGGTGTCATGGACGTCCATCCCTAAATAATGTCCAACATGATGTGGACAATACCGTCGTGCTGCCTGGAACGCAACATGGAACAAATTTAAACCAACACTATAAAACGACACCACTCAACCATTCACACCCACATTCACACACAAGTGTACACAGACACTGGGGGCAAGGCGGGCTAAGTGCCTTGCACAAGGACACAATCACAGTATGCACCTGTGGGAGCTGGGAACAGACTATCTGCGACTGCTTTACCAACTTTGCTAATGCATAGAGTGGGATTAGAACCAAGCCATTGTTTTGATAGTGACACCTTTTTTATAACCAACAAGTGAGCTTATGTCTAGGAGTTTCACACAGGTGATCATCAGATCATCAGTCATCAGACTTTTAAACCCACTGTAGAGCTACAGAACAATTACAGTACCACATTACCTTGAGTACGTCAGCCTCACTAGTATTGGCCTTGATGATGCCCAACCGCTTGAGCTGTCGTCCCAGAAGTGCGAGCATCGTACTGTAGATGTGATCCAGACTGATTCCCGGGGAACACAGGCTCAAACATGAACGCTGCACTTCAAGGACAGCTTCATAAAGTTCAGCTTGAGCAGGGCTGAATCTAAGGAAAAATAAATAAAACTAATGAATTATTTTTATTAACATAAAAAATAAATGCAAGAATACATATACAGGACAATGACACTGTGAGATGAATCAAGAACTTCTAGTTCTGCATTGTTGTTTTTAATAGTGAATGAGGAGTAGCAGGGAGTTCAGGGATGTCACACAAATGAATTAAATTGGAATAGCAAATGATGTTAACCGAGCGTTCTTGGGACCTTGAGTTCTTTAAGCAGAATTTTTCATTTCATATTTTTTATTTATTTAACAGAACAATGTACAGTCACATGATGCCTTTTAAATGTCATTCACCATGTAGTTTTTGTGAGTACTTTGTACTGTGCACAGGTAAAAGCAAATTTATTTATTTTTTCCTACTGGGCAGTATGGTGAAAACGTCTATTTGTGATCTGATCTCTGTGACAATCTGCCATCATTATTTCTATATTCAATGCAGCCATCTTCACTTAACACTTTTCCTCACCCACTTCTTCTCTGTAGGGTGACAGATTGATTTAACGGATCATAAAGAAGAGTGAACTTTCAGAAAAAGCCGATTACTTCATTTACCTCTTTAAAAGTATTTGAAAAATAAGTACACATGAATTTAAATATTTGGTTTTTGCACACCTGTAGACACCAGTCTGCAAGGAAAAATAGTTTGGTCATATTTATATGTTTTTTGTTGGGCAATCAAAACACACACTCATTCATACACCTGTTTGCAGAAATTCAAGGCAAAGCAGGTTAAAGGGCTGCACATATTGTAAATTCATCTGTCAAGGTCAAAATGAGACTGCTGTGTGCGGTCTAAAGAAAGGTTGGGTACATTTTAATGAGTAGTGCAATAATTAGCATTGTATTATATTTGGAGTGGACAAACTTACTTTCCATTTACAGGCCATGTCCGAGTAATGTCGCTAACATAACCGAAGTATTCACAACCACCGTCAAGAAGAACCAGCTCACCGTCCTGAAAAAATAGACAGTAATTATAACAAAAATATCAAGTAGGTTTGTAATGAGTTCATGCCCATCAGTGAAGTACAGACAGATTATTTAGGGCTGGGCTATATTATGAAAAAAATAATAATCACAATCATTTGACTAATTATGTTTTTTGGTTTTTTTTCTTAAACCAAGGACTTTTAATGATAAAAAAAAAAAAATCTTACTTTGATTATCTGATTATTGTTTATATAGTGAAGAGTATTCGCTCTGTTTCCTCCAGCGACGACAGGAGGGTAGGCCAAGAAGTTTGCACCATGTAACCGGTTTTCAAAATCAAACTAGAATAAAAGTGACAAATTATGTTGAAATTAATGCTTCATTTGAAGCAGTCAAAGTGAAAATTACAATAAATATATTATAAGCCAGAACATACCTTAGCAAAAAGTAGAGCTTCATCTACGTTTCCTTTGGAAAATGCCATGGTTCTTTTAAATGCCTAAAAGAAGAGAAGTTGAGAACAATGATTTTTAAATTGAACCAGTGGCTTGATTTGACCAACCTGTGCCGTGATGCGACCTGCTTCTTGCATGAGTGCCACTTCTGCAGAACTTTTAAGGGCTCTGAGAGAGTGCAGAAGAGATCTGACTGAGCGCGGCATCGACCCTGCCTCTATTAAGGGAGACACATGTGTCTGGTGCAGCTTAGGGTGGGCTGGCTGAGAACTATCATACCACATTGAAGTGCCTAGGATTTTTAAGATTAAGAAAAGAGAAAATATTTCGGTTAGATATAATACGTTGTATTCACAGTTGTTGTTTCATATCAATATTAGACATTACCTTTAAGACTCTTTAGTACAACACCTAGTTCTTCGGTGCAATGAACTCTCTCAATGCCTGTCAGTGTTGCTGCCCCATCTCTTCCTGACCTTGGGCCATCCCATAGCTCCCTAGATGGGTCTCTACGTGGGACAAATAAAATGGCCTGGTCTGGTCTTCCTCTTCCATGGAGAATCAAGGCACTGTCAGGTTCTAAAATGCCAGTCAAGTAAAGAAAGTCCTGCAGGGCATTGATTAACAATTTTAAGAATTTCTTAAGAAATCAATACTTTTACATAAATGTTTATGATGAATCTGAAACTAAAATAGATAACCTGGTTTTGATGGAAGGGATACGGGATGTCATTTGTCATGTAGCGAGTTGGATGAGACAGCACAAGGACTACATGGTGACTGGAGGAGGTAGATGGTCCCATTCTTTCTGCTTGGGCCTCAATAAGTGAGGCCAGTTTGTATCTACGGAGTTCATACTCAGACTGGCTCAAGCCTGGAGTCACTTCACCTAGGAATACAAACTAAGTTTTAAAGGGGAAAAAAATGCTTGCTGTAGCGTTCTTTAGACAGATTAGACATGAAAATCATTCATGGACTGTATTTTCACATAATTGCTTTAGATACAGTAGAGATAGATCAATATAGAGGTTGACTGATATATCACAGAGCTTTGTTTGCACTAATCCTGCCAGCTGCCAAGGGAACAAGGCCGGGCCAGATCATACTATTCATGATATCTATACATCATGAATATAAAAGTTTCAAATAATCTTAAGATTTTTGATAAGGCTACATGTAGATATTTGACAGATGAAAGCTCCTCTGAAAACACACACACATTCTTAGGTGTACATGCTTTGTGAGAACATTACATGGACTTACATTCATTTCTTGCCGACACCGTGGTCTTGACATGGTATATTCTTTGTGCACTGATGTTACAGTGAGTCTGGAGAAAAGTCCATTATTTTGTGTCTAGTGTCCGTTTCTGTCTGTATTCATGTGTGTACATGTAGTTTGGGTGTAAGTCCATGGCATTTTAGTTTCCCCTTTGGAGATTAGTAAAGCATCTATCTATGCATCTATCTGTCCATCTATCTGTCCATCTATCTGTCCATCTATCTAAGCAGAATGCGCTTCAGTCACAAGGGGGCGCTGCACTAAATCTGGTACTCTGCTGTGTTAGAACATAAAGGTTTGGAGGAAACATCGATATCTACACTGGCCATGAAAAGACAACATATTGGTTGAGCTCTAAAATACTACATGGTTGGTATTGTCTCTTGAGTATAAAAGTATAAAAGAAAAATAGTTACCTACACAGAATTTGCATTATTTCTAAACTATTTCAGAACTCACCGTTCTTGATGAGATGAGGGTGGGTGTATGGGCTGGGTTGGCCAAGATACCGTGGTGGAACAGTTTTTGGTTTTATACTTCCAGGTTTCACAGAAATCTTTCTGCATGGACACAAACGACATCCTGCACACACATTACAGATGATAAAATTTAAAACATATGATGAGTGTTGTTTTAAAGAAGTCTCATTTTATTATACAATAATCATGTTCTGTGACATGTTCAAGTTATTCCACTTGAAAGGAAAAAAAAAATGCCAAAGCATGTGGTGGTGTCATATTGTTTTATTGTTAATAATAAATAATGATAATGATAATGATAATAATGATAATAATAATAATAATAATAGCAGTAGTAGTAGTTGTATTTTAAAAATATAAGATTTGCGACCAGCATCATTAGAAAAGTTTTTTCGTTGAAGGAGTCAATGGTCAGTGCAAAGAACTGTAGATTTTGCTATATGCTTTAAAATTAAATCTTAGTTATGTACAGACTCCTGTTGTTAACATAATGTGTCAAACAGTCTGATAACATCATGAGTGAAGGTTTGTTTAGTGCAGCTCGTGCAGCTCAACAATCCTGTTGCCACAGACCAGGGCTGGGCCAGATCACATTATTCATGAAATCTATCATGAATATACAAGTTTCAGATGATTTTAAGATTTGGTCAGGGTACATGTAGACATTTTTGACAGATGAAAGATACTTTCAAAACACACACACTGTTAGGTGCACATGTTTTGTGGGAACATTACATGGACTTACAGTCCTTCCTGGTTCTTGTGTTAACCATAATCAGGCCTCTAATACCCGTCTAATCTTAACCAAAACTCTACCCTAAAATTGCTAATACTTTAACTTGTCTTTTATTAAATAGTAAAGGTTTTACCTCCTGGGGCCTGCTTTTTGTGTCCATAAGAGAAGCATGTGTGACTGTGTAATAGATTTCAGTCCTCACAATGACAAACCCCCCAAACACATGCACACACACATTTATAAACCCACAGAGGCTTTTCTCTCACCTTGAGTCCAGTTTAGTCGTGACAGGAGCCTGACACATGTCATCAGAGAGGTTCTGGATGAAGACATAGCATTAGCATTAGCATGCTACTAAAGCCGAGGTCACTGCGAGACCAAAAACACTCTCTTAATAATTATGGACAGTAAAGCACCGGATAACATCAGCTGCAAAAGCGTTTAAGTATTTACGTTTCCACAAAATGTGTTTTATCCCTGCACAGACCAGCTCTTTGCTGTTAGCTGTTTCCCAGTGTCATTTCAGTCTTCACCCTGATATTTGTTTTGAAGGCAGATTATTTTACCCCTGACACCTGGCCCTCTTGGTGAATCTGAGAAGACTGCTGTGTTATCATATTAATATTTATTTAAATAAGAAAATATTCACCAAACTCTGCAGGGTAGAATTTAACAAAGAAAATTATTATTTAAATGCATTGGTTTATTCATAAGTTAGGTGTATACTACTGCAAAATTGAACTATAGTGTTTCACAACACTGATGAATATGTTTTTGATTTGTATTTATTGTTTGCTATAAATAACTGTGTACTCTTAATCCATCTTTTTTGTGTCTTCTTGGTTTAACCTCAGTCCTCTTGATCCTTGAGCCTTTCAGTCTAAACTCGGGGCGTGTTTTCCTCTGGTCTTCCACTCGCTTGAATGAAACAGCAGCGACATCGTCAAAGCTGCAGGAGAAATCTGAACACTGCTCATTTGTTTTACAGTTTGAGCATTCCTCTCATTTATCTCCTTCAAGGTGCGTGGAGGTTTAACTGTGGCCTGAGCTTTTATCGGGGGGTTTATTGATAGAGGCCTGAGGTTAGCTGTAACGTGCACTTAGAGCTCAACGCTGTCGTTTAATTAAACACTGACTTTATCACAAAGTTTTGTCATAAACAAAAGGACGTGTTTGTTATCGTTCAGTATTGAGCTCAGAACGCGTTTCATTGTGCAGGGTAAGGTGGACACATAACATTCTGTGAAGCTAGTTAACGCTAGCAAAACAACCTAGCTTAGCATTAGCCTCACGCGTAAACAGGGCTTAGCGTGAGCTGCTTGTTTTCATCCTCTGTCCGCAGCGTGTGGGGTCCCCACAGCCCAGCATGGACCCACGGAAAGTCACCGAGCTCAAGTCTTTCGTGCAGATGTGCCAGTCCAACCCTGGCATCCTGCACCTTCCTGAGATGAGCTTCTTCCGGACCTGGATGCAGAGGTGCACGCGCTTTTGCTTCACTTTCACTCTGCAGACAGTGTTTACTGCCTTTAAGGCGTCTGAGTAAAACAAAGACAAACTGTGGTGCTTTTGTAGTTTCATACATACATATCAGTCAATTTTGACGTCAGTATTTCACAAAACTTAACCGGTTTTAAGTCTTCAACCGTTTGACAGAAAATCACCTTCAGCCTCCACAGCACTTGGTGATTGGGAAGAATTTCTATTAATTTTCACATTTTATTTTAATATTTCATTTAATTTCACATTACTTTTCTATTAATAAGAATACATTTTCATCATTAGCACTAAAGAATAAACAATAGTGCCATCTATGGGACACCTTATTGTGCAGTAGGTACTTCTTTAAAGCTTTAACCGTTAAACGTCTGTAATCTTTTTTAAACTTTTACTATAATTCACTCAATTCAGATATTTTAACAACATTCACAAAAAAACCTGCAGGTGTCTCTAAACTGCAGATGGTTTATGGGTAGGACATTGGAGTTGCAGATTGAGACTGTAGTTCAAAGCCTGAGGAGGTTGTTACATGGTGTTTTTTTAAAACTGACGTTTAAATTTATTGGTGTGCAGAGAAACCATCTATCTCTAATGTCTTGTATAAGTAGCTAATTAGTAGTTTCACTATGTGCTCTGGAGTCCTTCGGTTATATCTAGTCATTTGTGCTGCAGTGAATACAATTCTTTATTTCCCTCCCAAATTCATTCAAGCAATAAATATATAAAACCATGTCATGTCACAGTGGTATTTGCTGTCCACATTACAATGCAAAGTAGGAATTTGTCTACATTAGATTTTTAGTGTTTTTTTTTATGTGCTTATCTTAACAATTTAACCATTTATTTTCAGTATGGGTGCAACAATTCCTCCACCACCCAAGATGGGAGATTCTTGCAAGGTTAAAGTAACTTTTACTTATTATATTTTCTATATATCACTTACTTGGACTAGTTTATTAATTTTACATCTGTCTAATCTACAGGGAGGCTGCCCATGTGATGCGCCTCCTGCAGCAGCTGCTGCCCCTGAACCAGAGTCAGTCACAGAGTCTGAGAGTGAGGAGAGTGAAATAGGTATCGTCTTAATCATCTAGTGTTTTCTAATTAATTGGTTAACGTGGCATTTTCAGTATTTCCTAAAAGTGCAGATGACGGGTTTGACTCATTTCATTATAACACAGATAACATTTCTAAGATAAGGCAAGACTTTTTGTAGAAATCTTTAAATCTTTTTTTTTCCAATCAGGTTTTTATTGTGTCTAAATTGCATGATAGTAATAATTGGAATAATAAAATAAATGTAATCACTATTTTTTTTTTTCATTTAAATCAATGTTCAGTTTGTCAGAAAAATGTTCTTATTTTGTAGTTGTACTTTTCTTCGCACAATATTTTCTTTCCTAAGAAAAAAATTATTAGGAAAACATGAAAACCTGTCATATTAATCGCATGTAACACAAAATGTTATCTTTGTTGTAAGAGTGCATGTTGGTTTAAATGTACTTATGTTTTTGCTGCATTAGAAATTGAAAATGACGGAGTTATTGAGCCAGACACTGATGTACCACAGGACGTGGACGACTTGCAGGATATAGAGGTATTGCTTAAATATTTATATGTTTGTATTGATACTTGTGTTGTCATCACTGCCAATGAACACAGTACAAAATAGGCCTGTTATTTGTATTTATGCCATTGTAGCTACATGCTGACATTTAGCTTTGCAAGCATGTTTCAGTGACGCATGTGAAATGAACCTATGATTTACAAACAAAATGACATTTCTGTCACCTCAAATTAACAGTTTAGTGCTTTACTCATTAGTTCTGCAGAAATTTGCAATGTTTTTCAGTCCCCCTGTAATTTTTTTTCCCCCCTTTGTTGGACCATGCACGTCCTGATTGGCCAATCCACCTGTCAATCACACCCTTCTGAAAACTGGGAGATCCATTAGTGAACAGATTCACGTCTTTGTAAAGTAGTGAAAAAGTGTATATTCTGGATCCCAGGCATGGTAAAACGTTTAAAGTGTACTTGTACTTGAATTGCTTATAACATGTTGGTGGAGGTGCATCCTGGTGAAGGTCAGTGGGGTAGGGTCCTCTCGGTTGAGGTTTGCAGCCAGGGTCTCTTGGAACATTCCATCATAGACATACATGCAGTTCCACCCCCAGCAGGATGTCACTGCAAAGTATCAATACCAAAAATATACACAGAATGTGTATTCTGAAAACACCAGAAAACACCAGTCCTGTACTGTAAATACTCTCTGTAATTCTCAGGTCACAGATGAGATGATGGACCAGGCAAATGAAAAAAAGATGGAGGCCATTACTGCTTTAGGAGAAGGTTAATCATTGGTGAAGTAATAAAATATGATTTTACATGGAAATAAGTGTAACTAAAATGCAATACTTTGTCTAGGTGACCTACAGAAAGCGCTGAATCTTTTTACTGAGGCTATCCAGTTGAACCCATGTCTTGCCATCCTGTTTGCCAAAAGAGCAAGGTAATTCTTATTTTTAGTTGATGTTCTGTGTCTAAATATTTAAATCAAATATAACATTTACCAATAATAATTGTAATGCAGTTATTATTGGTATATATACTTAATTGCAAAAACACTGATTGTTATAGCCAAGTTCTTTATTATAATTTGATGTTTTGGTTCTGAAGACCAATCATGAGGCAAAATAAATGAAATAAAATAAAATTCAGTTTTTTCCTGAAGTATATGTTGTCCATCTACTGAGAAAGAGGAAAATGTGTTTGTGTTTCTATCTGGCAAACGAGGTTCAGGCGATTGTGATTTTAAAACAGCAAAAGCACAGGCTGTATATAGTTCTTTTAAGCAAATTGAGTTTACATATTCATAAATGGAGATAAAACTGTAATTGTAAAGTAACTGAGCACTTACTGATTACAAAACCAGAAATAATTTTTCATTTTATCTTGTTTATCAGTTTGATTCCGTGCAAATTAATTGGATATGTAATTGTAGCCTTCATTTTTGTTTTGTTTTAAATGGTCTGAAATCAGGTGTAAAATATGCTGGTGCTCTTGAATAAGTAATTAAGTTGGATTCTATTGACCTACTTTGTTTTTTAACCAGTGTCTATATCAAGATGCAGAAACCCAATGCAGCCATCAGAGACTGTGACAGGGCAATAAAGATCAACCCAGACTCTGCACAGCCCTACAAGTGGAGAGGAAAAGCTCACAGGTACACAACTGAAATGTTTATTTTGGATCAGTGTAGCTGAATAGATTACTTTTGCATAATGTTTTGGTAGTCAAAAGTTGATTTTTACATACACCTGTAGGCTGCTTGGTCACTGGGAGGAGGCTGCCAAAGACCTGGCCACAGCTTGCAAACTGGACTATGATGAAGAAGCCAGTGCACTGCTGAAGGAGGTCCAGCCCAAGGTGAGGCTAAATTACTCTCAAAATCCTTTCATAATTACATTTTATTTTTGTGACGTTAATGTTTTTGTACTTTCAGGCTCATAAAATAAAAGAGCACAGACGCAAGTATGAACGGAAAAGGGAAGAGAAGGAGATCAGGGAGAAGAAAGAGCGAATAAAGAAGGCAAGGGAGGAACAAGCGAAGGCTCAGAGGGTCAGTTCTGAGCACATTTTATGTGAATCCCAAGTTTAAAATGTATTGTGTGAAAAATACATTAAATTTATGTGTCAGTGCTACATAACTTTGGTGTCGTTCACTAGGAGGACGAATCAAGACCGTTTGGAAGTGGATACTTCCCAGGTAAGACTATGGAAGTTGAAAGATATGCTTGTTTCAGTTGCACTTTTTGCCAGTTTCTTCCACTTAAATTGCAATAAGTTGATGCAGAATTAGTTTGTTAGTGTCGTCTTCCTTAAATGTGTTTTACAGGAGGTCCAGCTGGATTTCCAGGTGGCACTCCGCCTGGCATGTCTGGTTTTGCTGATCTCTTACAAGACCCAGAGCTCCTCAATGCAATGAAGGTGACTATACATCCAACTTGTGTCCCATCGTTCGTAGCCATAAACATGGCCTGTAGTGGGCACTACACTGAACTGTATCACTCACTGCTCACCACAGTGATGTTTCAGAAATAAATATAGAACACAGCTTTTTTAAGGATCAAAATATACATTAACCATGTGCCGTCCTCCAAGGATTCTTGACCACTATTTATTGCAAGATGTAAATCCTTTCTCTTCTTTATCTATAGGACCCAGAGATAATGGCTGCCTTCCAGGATGTCTCTACAAACCCAGCTAACATCGCCAAGTATCAGAACAATCCTAAAGTCATGGCTCTTGTCACCAAATTGAGTGCAAAATTTGGCGCATCACCACAACCATAAGAGCTGAGGATCTGGGGAGCGTCAAGCCTTTTCTACTTTTAATCCACTGTGGGCTAATCACAAGAGCAGGCAGGAGATAAATTGCTTTTGTAAAGATGGTGGATGGTGTTTTCCATCAGCTGTTAGAACATGGCACTATCTAAGAGTGAGGTTCAAAGGTGTAAGATTTAGAAGTCCAATGGACCTGTATCGCTTAGCAATGACCTAACCACTGGTTCCTAACCCAAATATGAAAGCATTTTTCCATTCACATCATTAAATGTCAAAGGTCAAAAACACTAGGTTTTCCCTAATTTTCAATCAACTTTTAAAACCTATGTTGGCACTTGTTGAACGTTCAAAATTAATGTTCCTTTTGATGTCTGTTGGCAAGTTGATTCACAATAAAACATGCTGTTGCTTCAAACTAATCTTATTGTTGTGTATTGTTTTGGACAAACTGCTACAAATATTTTTTAATACCAACACTGCAATATTTTTGCAGAATTATTTTCCCAAACATTGTTGGTGGAGTTAGGAATTTAGCTTGGATGGTCTCCACACCATTTCACAATGGGCCATTCAAAACCAAGTTGTTTTTGTTTTTTTTAACCAATGCTTTGCAGATTCCCTGGTCTTGGGAGTTCAACTAAATCACATGACTAAAGCCTACAAACTAAAGCCTGTAGACCTGTCCACTTCATTTTGTTGATCTGTCTAATGGCTTGTTGGCCCTGGTCTAAAAACTAAAATAGTTCTCTTCATAAAAAGAACCTGAAGTGTAGTACAGTATGTGCACCATAAACATGCTGGAAGAGTGAAATGCATTGCTTTACCAGTGTTTTGCATTATTTTATTACACAACTTAAACAGGTGAAAAATACACAGGGATCGGTTAAACCTAAGGTTACACATAAGGGGCAGGACAAGCCATTAATGACCATTAAAACGGAGAAAGCTGTAGAAGCAGGGAGCTAGTGTCCATATCTGTGAAAACAAGAGGAGAAACATGAAGTTTTCTTTTTAGCATCAGAAAAAGGCAAATAAAAATAATACATACTTCTGAAATTCCCACTCTCTGTTGTCTAAAGGGCAAACCTGTCTGGTTTTCAACCAGCGGGAAATGCAATGGAAGTGGAAAGCATGCTGTGAAAACAAAAACCATCAGATATCTGTTCCACCCACACAATGAATGAAGTATACAGCAAAACACGTTGCTGTATGTATGTGTAACTTGGTCTGAAATCATGTCTGAATGGGGGAAAAACTGTTGACATACTAGTTAATTCAACACAAGCTGAGTATTGCACATTATTGTACAAAAAGTGACTGAATGTCAGGCTTTAACATAACTTGCACTTACATTGCAAACACCCCAAGCGACGGTGCACTCCTCAGATGTTGCAGATGCTTGATTAGCTTGACACTCTATACCTGAATAAAGACAATACAGATACACTGATGAAACTCTTATCCACAGACAAACTGAATATTAGTAAACTTACAGAGGTCCATAATGTGGTTCCTGCAGATGGCACAATTATCCACCACGATGTCCCAGGCCCACAGCGCTACTGCGTTCCACTGGTGAGACAACACAAGATACTTCATTTGTTAGCTGTCTGCGAGCGACATTTTACATAGAAGTTGTCAGCAATAACAACACTACTTAAACAATTAATTTCCATCTCATCTCACTAAACAGTTGAGCGATGCAAGAACACTGGAGGTATCTGAATACAGTTGCAGTGGCCACTGAAGCTGTCATCTTGTGAGAATTAGAAAATGTATAATTCTAATAAATAGATAGATATAAGTCAGTGTCCAGCAGTAATCTGACCAGAACTGAAGAAGAGGCTTGGATGAGCAGCCAAACGTCTTCACTCCTACAGCTTTTTGTCCAGTTGACAGATTTTACTTTTGGCTTTTGCTATAATTCTAATAAAAGTAAAACCAAAGCTAGAAATGTGAAGGGCCTGAACTGCACACGTGGTAGATTTGACTATGCAAGGAACAGTCTCTGTCAAAATATTTTCATTTAATTTTCAAAATGAATATTCACTGGCCTAAGTGCCAGAATTACAGTCTGTACAGTATGTGTCTCAGAGGCCCATTTCCATCATGTTGAGCCAGGCTTGGTCAGGACCACCTCAGCTTTTACCAACTTTGCATGTTAAAGGTTGGTGGGGTAAACCTGGAGGAAACGGACACAGGTAGAACATGCAAACTCCTCATTAGTTTGCGTAGCATTTTACTGTCACATGAAGGCCGGTGAGACCAGACGTTACAAAGCGTCATGTTTCTCCTTCAGGACATTTTATATTTCATGACAGTATTATCCATTCATCAGTGTCCATTTCTACCGTTTATTCTGGGCCGAGCCGCGGGGACAACAGTCTGAACTGGGACTCAGTATTATATTTTATGAGATGATGTCAATACTAAGATTAGACGAGAACAACCGGGATACAAATTATTCTACAAACATTCTTGAAGTGCGCATTCATGCTACACTGTGCTAGCTACGGCAGTGCTAATGAGCTGTAGGCTAACAGCCGGCACAATGTGCATTTTAGCATTTATTCTGCCAGCAAATTTAAACTTAAGTACTTAAGCAACACAATAAAATCATATAGAAAAACAAAACAAGCTAACGTATACCTTTTTGACCTCAAATCGTTTCTTACTGGACCCGCTGTTCGTCCCGCTCGGAGTATCAACATCCATCGCTGCCGCCATCTTGAACCAAGTCTACGAGTGACGTAAGTGAGTAACCCGGAAGTAAAATCGAAACTAGAATTAAGTGACAAAAAAGTTGTCTCTTGTTCAAAGAAAAATAAACACTTTTATCTCTTAACAATTATCTTTAACAAATCTAAACCCGTTTTAAAATATGTAGAAAGACTAAATTAAATTTTAGGTTCCACCGAGATTTGAACTCGGATCGCTGGATTCAGAGTCCAGAGTGCTAACCATTACACCATGGAACCCCCACGTGGATCACTCACATAACGTCTCCTTTTATACAAGAAATATATATATATACATATATTATTACGAAGTTATTTGATTTTATTGTTACCACAGAAACATTACAATGCCATTGCCACTATGCCACTGCAAAATATTGGTGCTTGGAGGAGGTAAAAGCTTACATTAATGCCCATAAAGGAGGGCAAACTTTGAAATGCTGATATTGTACACGTCCTGTATGTTTGTAAGTTATTAGACAGCTGCCACCTCTCCAGTCGTATGCATAAATCACACATTGTTCAATGAAATAGGCTACATGAGTATGGGGTTATAGATGGGGATAGATTATGTCTCAGGCCCCCATTCCTGTACATAAGAGAATGTACCAACACCATCGAGACAGAGCAGCTCAGGGCCCCAGTCTTCTGTACATCTCCATCTCAAAGACACTGACCACTCCTATGAAGATAGTGAGGTTCAGATCTGAGCCAGAGAAAAGAAATGGTTTGAGAGGAGAGTTAAAGAAGCTATTTTTGTTAGGAAAGACAATCCTTGCTTAAACAGGAATGGGCCAACCTCAGACCCAAAGCAAACAAAAGGAACAATAAAAACAATAGGACGAGCCAGTAGGATCATTAAAGGTTGAATAGGGTCATTAAGACTGAAACTGGAGACAATAGCTGTTTACAGGTTCAGTGTAGTTAGCTCCTTCCTTCAGACAGATATAAGGCAGTGTCCAGCAGTAATCTGACCAGAACTGAAGAAGCGGCTTGGATGAGCAGCGAAACGTCTTCACTCCTACAACTTTTTGTCCAGATACAGATTTAACTTTGGCTTTGCTATGGATCAGACCTGGATGACTGAGGATTTACACAGACAAGCCCAGCAATATAAAGTTCTATATCCATCTTAAGTTTATATCTAAGTTTTTAATTCAAACAAGCGCCATTCTTTTGCACTCTGGTATTGGTGGCGAAACGCTCTCCTGCGTTTTGACATTGATGACAGCCTTGGTCCCTAAATCTTGATGAAATTACGTATTTATTTTGACTACATATTTAGTCTTGTAAAATTACGGCTGTTTAACTATACTCAGTCGTGTAGTTTAACTTTAGACTTTGTAGTAGAAATTGTCTTTGTTCGTCCTTTTTGTGATCTGGCTTTGTTTTTCTTTGTCTTTGAAGATTTTGGGGACACAGTCTTTGATTTTAGAACTGAAGGAGACTGGCTTGATTCTTGGCAGGACTCAAATAGAAGGACTTCTCTGATCTTTCGACCTTTCTGCTCTGGGGGACTGGCACATGTGGCACTGACCTCCAAGTTCACACTCCCAAGCCACCTAGACAGACCCAAGAGAATCAGATGCAAGCAATAATACAGAAATGACTCATAAAGACTGATGGACAGATGGACTGACCTGTATAAAGCATGCTGAGCACAGTCACAGAGGAGAGGGATGTCGTGTAGCTCTACAAGCTCAAGACCAGTGAGGGGGCGCAAGTCAGGAAGCACCTCTATTGGGTTTCCTCTCAAAGTGAGAGTCTTCAGTGCTGGGCCTAGACCTGTCAGAGCGTCACTAGACATCTGGACAACGAAACAAAGGCAAAAGTGACCCAAATGATTTACTGTAAAAAGGAAAAAATGTCTATTTGAGAACAGCAATCAAAGTTTTAAGTCAGTGATGTGGCACAGCAAATACGGGAATTTTCTTTGTGTGTGCTCAAATTACAATTTGCTGCTAAATTGTTGTAATAAAAATCAGACAAATTACACAAACCCTTTGATCAAAAAGGTCCTAGACTGTTATAAGATCACATGAACACAACCTATTATTTCTAAATGTGCTTTTACCTTCTCAATGCCCATCTCATCCATCTTAAGCTTCTTGAGGGTTCGGGATACTGGCTGAAATGCATTTGGTTTGACCCATTTGATCACGTTGTGCGACAGATTCAGCTCCTCGAGTTGACTTGTCTTTGACAGACCTTGGGTGGGCACCTCCTTCAGCTGGTTCATGTCCACATACAGTATAGCAAGAAGCTCTGAGTCAAGAGCATCTTTAGCCACAGCTGTTATGGTGTTATTGGTCAAATAAAGTTCTCTGAGATTTGGAGCAGCAGATGACAATAAGCCAGAAGGTTCAAGTTTCGAGATGGCATTACGTTCTAAATGGAGGACGAACAAATGTGGAACTTTTGTCAGAGCTGCAAGACAAAAAAAAAATCTATTTTATTCATTATCTTTTTATTTGATCTGAGCCCCTTTTTCTGAGATTAGTGCATTCAGTTTGTACATGCATAAGTGCCGTGCTCAAAAGCAGTATTACATATTTCTCTACTCAATAATACAGGGCTATGGTCCAGTACTATATTACATATCACCTGTTCCAGGAAACTCCAGCAGTCTGTTCCCCTCCAGGTGAAGGTACGTTAGCTCTGAGGCCCCTTTAAATGCCTCAGGATCCAGTGATGTAAGATCGTTGTCAGACAGATAGAGATAAAGCAGTTTTTTCATTCCACTGAAGGCGCCACCTTCAATCTCATGGATTTTGCAGAGTTCAAGATGAAGAGAAATGACATTGCTGACTGTTTTAAAGCTGTTTATAGGGAGGTAGTGGAAGTGGTTGTTGCGAAGATCAAGTAACTGTGTAGTAGCAGGGAAGCCTTTGGGGACTTTAGTGTGACCTCTCCCCTCACAAGTGGCATGCTGACCATCAACCTCGAGAATAAAATGACACATGAGCTATGCATTTAAATGTCAATTCAGATGACTTTGTTGGTTATATAAAATTATAATATTATTTAACTAAAATTATATTAAACACATATTAAATCTAAATGTGAATATCAGATATAAGTAAATAAACTATATAATAAGTGTGGAATAACACAATTACACAATACAACTGGGAATATATGAAGGCCATTGGAGTGCAGCACTGTATGTATAATATACAATAGATAAATATGCAGTAATCTATAAATACATTTTGATTGTCAGTGCTGATATTAGCTGCATCATATGTACGGCTTGACATTAACTTTCCTTTAGCAAATGAAAGAGCTACTCACCATTAGACCTGTGTAAGTATTCACATAAAGATGCAGTATGAATAAAACAGGTATGATATTCATGACATTACCCTATAAGTATAGGGTAATGTCCAAAATGTGCATCTGACCCAAAGCCCATGTGGTTGTAAACGCAAACCTAGACCTTCTGGATGTGTGAAAGCCATGCACCACCGTCATTCTGCCACTTACACGAACGTCATTGTCTAAATCTATGCGTTTTTTTATTTGGGTGAAGTGAAAAGCCTTACATCGCAGTCACAGCTCTCAGGACACTGGACCTTTTGCTGTGTTTTTGTTGGTTGGGTTGGTGTTTCGTCTTTCTCATTCTCCTCTTTCAGTGAGTCCCCTCGGTGACAGCGTAAATCTAAAACCTTCATTTTCTCCAGAGGTTCATCTGCGAGGTGACTCGGCCCTGTGCATGATCCAAGGAGCCTCACAGCATATTCTTCTGCGCCCACTGCCTCAATTGTCGCAAGAAGCAGTTACAGTAAACAGGGTTACCTTTAAAAATATATAAAAAACATGAGCTGAGAAAACATCTAAATTACTAGATCAGTAAAAGTAGTCAAAAAAAAAACACAGTAAGAACATTTGGCATTCTCAAACAATAATTCTCAATTTCTGCATGGAGATACCTAGAATGTTCCAATTACATGTATCTAGCAATGATTTAATTTCATGATGGGTGTGTATGCTCAAAAATACATTGAAAATGCAGGAGACAAGCAGGTGACAGACCCTAAACAGTGCATCTTAAAGGAAATGAGACTTAAACAGAGCCTGACCTGTGAGGTTGAGGCTGACCAGCTCCTTAACCCCCGACAGTGGTTCCAGGTAACGGAGCTGATTGTAGCTAACATCCAAATGAGACACACGTGAGGCCTTGGACAGCGCCTGGTCTGAGACGTCCTGCAGAGACATGTGGTCCAGATAGAGGTGTGTGAGCTTGGCCATAGAGACAGCCTCGTCTCCAAGGTAGATCATAGGGTTGTGGTTCATGTCCAGACGAGTGACCTCAGGGAGTCTGTGAAGAGGACATTCTGCTCACTAGAAATGAAAATGTATGATGAAATTTCCCCTATTATAGGAGACTACCTAGTCATTGTCTGAGTGGGGAAAAACTGCAGCTCATTGTGGTCCAGACTTAGGCGGGTGAGTGTGAACAGGCCAGCGAAAGCTTCGGGTGCCAGGTTGTTCAGCAGGTTATGGCTGAGACGCAGCCATTTTATATTGTGTAGACCCTGTATAAATAAGGACAAATCATATGTGATGTACATAGTAGCAATTAGTATTTGATATTTAAACAATAATGACCTGAAAAACCATGTTGGGTATGTAAACCAACTGATTATGACTAAGTGTCAACATATTGAGAATTCCGAGCTGAGTGAAGGCTCCAGGCTGGATCTCCTCTATGCGATTATGAAGAAGATTCAGCTCCTTTAAGGATGAAAGCCCATCAAAGGACTCCTGAGGGTCAGAAATGACAATAAAAACAGAAAAACAATATACAAAAATCTGTATACAGCGGCAGCATAAACCATTACCTGATACAAGATGTCAATTTTATTGTAGGCCAGGTTTAAGTTGACCAGACGGCCCAGGGTCCTGAACGCGCCCTCTTTGACATGTTCAATGTTACAGCTTTGAAGGTTTAAATGGGTAAGATATGGTGTTTGCATAAAACTCCCTTTAGGAAGGCTCTTCATGTTGTTGTTCCTCAAGTTTAATTTCACTGTTATCTGTAAGAAATGCCGTATATAAGCTTTTCATACAAAAATGAACATTTTAATGCTTATTTAAATGACCTCATCTACAGCTGGGGGAACTTTTGTAAGATTCTTGCCAGCACAGGTAACAGTGAGCTTTGTACTGTCACAGCTGCACATTCTGGGACATTTTGCCGCCTTGACCAGTATTAATGCAGAAAGTATCATCACAGTAGTAAAGACGTTCATCTGTGGCATTAAAAGAAACACCTTTCTATCAGTGAATGTACATAATTAGGTATTACTACATTTTGTGTGATGCAAGTATGATATTTAACACAACAATAACAAAGAAGAAGCCGTCTTACCTTATGAGCCTGTCTATCACATTAATTACAGGTGACTCTGTAAAAAAGCTGGTCCCAGTTCTCTCTTCAAGCTTTTTCGTCAGTGCCTCCACCAACTCTGAGGTCCTGCAGCCCACAAACGAGGCTGTGACACATTCTTCTCCAGTGACCCCTGACTTTGCCTCCCCTCACTGCAAATTAACACCTCGGCTTTACATTTTAGCTGCTTTGGGTTGGGCATCTGTTATTAAAGATACAAATATAATATTCTTATTACTGTGGAATGTGTTCAGAAGTGAAATTATTCAGATTCTTCTGCACATTTTCCCTTAAAGTGCATCTGACAGGTTAGACACCTGACTCTAAAACATGATTAATATAATTACATTTAGCCTAGTCTTTTGTAAATTTGGTGAAGTTTATCACTTCGGCATAAGTAGAGGTATGTTACCCATCAACCATAATAATAATGGACAAAACGTGTTGAAAATAACACAATACTTACATGAAAAAAAAATAAAATAAATAAATGATAGCATCTTGTGTTAAATCAATGTTTAAACTGTTCTCCCTGCATTTAGAAAAGAACTGACATCAGCCGAGGACGAGGAGGGATTTTGTTTTAAAACTCTGCAGTTTTTGGTTTTCTACCATGGATCTAATTTTCTTCACAAACTGACACTTTTACCTCAGATTATCCCACCAAACAAAGAAACATATATGAATCTGTCAAATGCACTTTAATATATTTTGATTTAGTGCAGAATCTCTGTGACAGTTAATAAACTCAAAAGAACAAAACTGATGAGATACAAATATGACATGAAATCATTTTATTACAAACAAGAGATAAATTTGTATTTTGTAAACCATTTGGCTCCTCTTTTTTATAATATCATAAAATGCCCTATTTTTTAAATATATTGTACACACAACTTGGTTGTGTGTAATAAACTTCAAATGTAAAACAATAGAAAAGGTGAATAGTTAAATACAACAATTTAATGTAAATGCAGCCAGATGTGTCCAGTGCTGAAAATATACGCTGCATCTAACCAGAACACAGATTAGGAGCAGATAATTTAACAATAAGTCCATTCAAGTGTAGTGGAGGCTGGGGTAAGATGTGTGTTTCTCTTTTTTTTTCAAACAAATGCTCACTATTGCAGTCCATCAGTTTCCATTTGCGTGTCGATGACCTCTGGTGTCCTCAGCTCTGGGACTTCAAACTGTGCAGAGTTGACTGAAGAAGGACTCGAGCATTTTCACACAGGTCAAGAGCTTTGTTGTTTCTAAAATTAACCAACAGAAAGACATTTGGTTCTTTAGTGTACAAACTTATGGGTTTTGTAGAGCTGTGGTGTGATTAATTGGCTGCAACATCAGTTCTATAAACAAGAAATCTTATGGAAAATACAAGACTCAAAATGATTGTAGACTACCCCCGGTGCAGAAAGAGACTCGTTACCAATACTAGTTATACCAACAACTGAAACAGGAGGCACAGCAAAGACATTGTTATACCTGGCAGCTTTCTGTTGATTCACGTCCTTACCGGGACATGAAGGCCTCAAGGACAGCCACATTTTCTTTTGGGAAGTAATCTTGTTGAACAACATGTTCTAAGACCTGAAGATGTCCTGGGACAACTAGAACAGGCTTCACTTTGTCCTCGCTCTGGAGACAGACAGAAAGATTCAAAGCACAAGATGGATAAAGGCAAAATGATCTGATATTATAATTCTTTGTGTGGAATGAGTTCAGGTTGATACCTTGATCAGTCCAAGTAATATTAACAGAGACGATACAAAGCTGAATCCCTGGAACGAAGGGGTGGAATAAGCTTTCTTTAGAAGAGCATCTGTAAGCAGAAGAGCATTTACACTGGTGCTGCTGTTAATCTGCTGTAGTTCAGTGTACTATCAGCAGTCATCAAATCATTATAGGTTTTTTTTTAACCAGGACTGATCCCAAATGTCTCACCAACACTGTCCAAAACAGCATCCTTCACTTCTTTATTGTCATCCTTGTAAACAGAGGAGATCTTTAGGAAGGCTTCTGCGGTTTTCATAGCATCTGTCACATCCACCTGGACACACAGTAAAATACAATTACATTTATTTCATGAGATTACAACCATATTAACAACTGTTGGCTGTTTCCTTTTTACCCGCTGTTCAATCAGATAGGCCCTTCTGTCTCCGAGTTTGAGCAGTTTGTCCGGTGAAGGAAAGCTGAGGAAGGAGGAGACGTCTGGAGGCTTTGGTGCAGAGCTGGGTGTGGAAAACTATGTGAGGGCAGACAGTAAATATCAGAAATTGATTTAATACTCACTACATATAGCAAAACTTGGGTTTTGACTAACCTTATCTTCTTCTTCCTCTTCCTCCTCCTCCTCACCATCATCATCCTCCTCTTCTTCCTCAATTTCCTCCTCATCCACATCTTCTTCGTCCTCTTCCTCGTCCTCCTCATCGTCATCCTCGTCTTCATCATCATCTTCGGGCTCACCTTCATCATCACTTGAAGAAAACATGAAAAATCGACTTTTATAGGCTTTCAACCATAAAGATTTTCCCTCATTATTATCTTACTCTTGCATTTGACGCTTGGGAAATGTTTTATTTTCACCTAAACCCCGTCCCTGCCCACAGCTCCGGACTTCCCTGCAAAACTTTTGGCTCCTTGCTACAGTGAATTTTTTTTTTTTCTTTTTTTACACAAATGACATTCTACATCCAGTATTCTCAAAAGACCAAGTGGTTAACACAGGACTTGCATCAAAATGTAGATCAATTTATTTGTGGCTAATAAAAATGTGACTTGAAAATAAAAAAGCCTAATAGATATGATGGATTCTGAAAACAAATACAGGATTTAAAAGTACTGGTATGTGTTTAACAAATATTTAACCTATACAGAAAAAAAAAAAAGAGTTAGGATGGGTTTGAAGTGGTCTTTCAGGATGTAGTCAGTGAATGGGAAGCTTTCTTACCTCAGTGAGCCTAAAAGCTGGCCCATGTTCATTTCCTCCATGGCATCCTGCAGAGCTTTACAACCATCTTCTCCAAGGCAGTTTCCTTGAAGAAAGACAAAATCAAAAGAGTAAGTAAAAATAATAACTGAAGAGAACATGTGGTAGTGTCAGACACACATGTACCATTGAGGTCGAGTTTCTCCAGCGTGTCTTTGTGTTTGACGGCTTGTGCAACTCTCAGAGCTGCATCTTCTGTGATTTCGCAGAAGGAAAGATTGAGTTCCTGTTCATTAACAGGAAAACAAACCATTACAAATATGAAAACATTTAGCATTTTGGAGCAACCACAATGATTTGCTATTAATATATTAACAATATCTTCAAACTAAGTAGAGAAAAACACAATAATTCATACAGAAAACTATCATCAGGACGATGTTTTGTGGGGCTGAGGTTTTTTTTTTTTTTTTATAGAACTAGAGAAGACCGTTTAGCAGCACCATTCCTGACCTTGAGAATGGGAAGTCCTTCAGAAACTGTTTCTGCAATTGCAATAGCTCCTGCTGGACGCACCAGGCAATCGCCAAAGTTTATCACCTGAATGCTGCTTAGATGTTTGAGAGCCTGTGAAACACATTCACACAGGAGTTCTGTGTTAACAAAAGAAAATACACATCTTTACAATGTGTTAAGACACCAGTTTAAAGTATTCACCTGTGCCATGGCAATGCCTCCTTTGTCAGTGAAGGTGTTGTCATTGAGGTTGAGGATGCGGAGATTGGGATTGTGCTGCACAGCTTTAGCCAGGGCTGTTACACCAGGATGGTTAATGCCATTCTGGGGCATGTGAATTTCCTCCAAACTCCCCATTAGCTGAATGAGACAAGATTTTAGTGTAGTTCATTAAACAATTCAAAAGTATTATGTTGGAAAAAGCAATTCACACAAACTGATGTTAAAGTCCAAAACCTGAAAAGCTTGAGCCAGGGCAATTGCACCATCATTCTCCAGGCGGTTGCGACCTGCGACAAACACCTTCAAGCTGAGTGGGGAGCTTTCAGTGCTGGAGTTTTTGTGGCACTGAGTCAATGAAGCAGCTAAGATCTACAAATCCACCACCAAGAAACACATTCTTAGTACACAAATACATACTTTCATTCTGTATCTACTTTAAAAAATACTTTACTTTTCCGCCACCAATGCCCATGCCGCAATTATTTAATCGTAGCTCCTGTAAAGTGTGACAGGCACTGCTCTTGAGCAACTTTTCAATTCCTTTCACTCCGTCAGGTCCAAAGGCATTGTCACTAAGATCTAACACAGTCAGCCTGGCTCCTGCCAACATCAGAGCATCACCTAGAGAATTCTGTAAAAAGAAACACATGACAATAAAAAGTGTGTCACTGGTTTAAAAAAAAGTTTAAACTTGAATGTAATTAACTTGGGCTCTTTACCAAAGCAGGTGGAATCTCAGAACGGAGGCGGCCAGTGAACATATCACTCCAGTAACATTGCTGAAAAAAGATTTAATAAATGTGGTGATTGTTTGAAGTTTAACTATTATTTAAACATAAATTAAAAACATGCCTTAAACCTTCAACAAACCTTAAATGTGCTTTTCTTTTCCAGAGCTTTGGCAATGGCCTGTGCTGCCTCCACACCCACAGTGTTCCCCTCCAGACGCAGGGCCTGTAACCCCTCAAACTCCTCGATCTCTTTCACAATCTCCTCCACTGCACAAGAGTTATGTCCATTTCAAAGTGAGAAACATAACCGGGTTTTGTAAAAATAAAGATTCATGTCATACCCGACTGTGCATCGTCCAACTTCCGACCCTGGCCTTTATAGCTCAGCTCTCCTTCCTCAACTCCAGTCTTGGCCAGAGAGTCGGCGAGCTGTGCCACGATGTCTGTCGCCATGGTAGAACTGAGGAGAAAGAGGTATAAGCTCCGGAGTATAAAATTATAAAGGTAGTGGGAAGTGTTTTTGATTTTGGGGACTATTGATTGACTCTAATAAGCTAAAAAGCATTCGGTAAACTGCAAAGCACACGATAACCAAACCAGTAAACTAAAATAATTTCCTCCACAAAAAATATCTTTGCCTTTTTAAACAGAATCATAAATTGCAAATCTGATCTCAATCGCAATGCATGTTTTATGTCAATATTTTTCATATTACATATCACATTATTTGTTCAGCCTTAGTAAGATCTGATTCATTTAGATTTGGCTTATTTAAAATGGTTTGTGTTGGTAAAGGATGGACTGTGGTAATGGCATCACTATTGTGTAAAGACAATATATCAGTAAGTATATATTATTCTATAGAATACTGAACATATATTTATGAATAAAAGGCATAAACTCTAAATGGAAGCTTTCTGACAAGTTATAAGATCATTAAAATTACAATTTTGGCAAATTCTCATATGAGTCATTTAATTTCTTTCTGGTCATGGTCCCTCAGATTACTCATATCAGATTTTGTGGTTTTCAAGTCCACTACATTGTATTAAAGGTTAAAAAAAATAATTAAAATTAAATAAAAATATCAGATAATAATATTTTGGTGCATGTAAAGAACATAGCCAGTGTTGCATAATGGTAATGACATTTTCTGTTTTGGATAATGGTGCAGCTGTGGTGTAGTAAACCAACACGAGGTGGTAAGTAGCGTAGTTGGTAAATGGAACTGAAGGAATCAGGTTATATGCCATTTAAAGGAACTGTAGGTAAGAGTTTGATTTCATAAACATCATCTATCTGTGAGATATGAGGTTAACATGTTCGAGTCAAATCAGCTTCTTACTGATGACAACTGTAATGCTGATTTATTCTTAGTTGAAAAAACATTAGACATGATTCATGTTATAATTTTGTGTTTTGGTTCTCAAGATGATTATCCAATCAGAAAGTAGAATGTCTCTCAGTGAGGTTGCCAGTTTCACTGCTGAAATCCAATTGGTTTAAACCTAAACTGCCTCTCTCTGATCCTACTCATCACTGCCTAAACCCCAACTCCTGCAGCTTGTTATTAATGAGTGAATTCTTCTGAGCTTTGACATAAGGCACAGAGCTTTTTGTACTGTGCATGTGCACTCTGTCTGCAGACTGAGGCACGGACAGCCCAGGTGCAGATGTGATTGTAATACCTTTTTTTAAAACTGTAAGAGCCCAGATTACAGTTCCTTTGAGCATCTAGCAACTCCCAGTCACATGGCTTGCATTCAAAATACTATGTGACTTTGGAGTATAAAAAGAGAGATTTCTCAATATTAAAATATTTAGGTGCCTCTTGTCTAAATGTCAAGTGGAAGTTAAAACCTAAAACACTGCATAACTTTAATTTGCAGGTAAAATGTTGAACATGGTGGTAATGATGGCAATATTTGGAACAGACATTTTTTGACAAAAATGAAAACGAAAATAATGACTTTACACTAAGACATGAGAATAAATGGCTCATTTAGAGGATTTGAAACCAGCAGGTTACCCAGAAGAGGCTACATGCTTTTTAATGTATTTCACAACATAAAACATATCCATCATAAATGAGTCACACTGGGAAAGAATCCAAGAAATGCATCAACATGTGAGGAAAGGTTACGTGGTACACCTTTAAATATATATATCAAGGACAAAAGGCCCATTTAAAAATAACATTTTTTGAAAGTGACAGATTGTCTGACTTGTGCACCTGAGTCAGGTGTAAGGTGTAACAATAAACATGTTATTGACCTGTAATGATCAGTGCATCAGGACAGCGACCAAACAGAGCCGTGAGCTGTAAAGCGTGTTTCACAAACTTATTCAAAGGTCATTTTTTTTAGTCCCCACAAAACAAAAGAGACAAAAGTCTCACGGTCACGCTGCCACTGCACCCCCCGGGGGCCCTGTAGAACCACCTGGGGGCCCTGTAACACCACCCCGGGGCCCTGTAGCGCCCCCCAGTGGCTGTTACCGCCGCACGTTGCACGATGCTAATGCAGATGTATATATGTATATAGAGAGCAGTTTCCTGGTTGCAGCTGGTAGAAATGTGTGTTGGGTTCAGTTTTGTGTAATAACACATGGTTCGGCCTCATGACACCTCTCTGTGTTTATTAAACCTGAATTAAAGCTTATGTTTGTTAGCTCAAAGCTCGTACAGTGAGCGTGGGCCTGTCCGCGAGGCTAAACTCTGCACTGTTAGCCCATAAACACGCAAACTGTTCACATCATTAAACTCATCTGTTTCTATCTGAAACCCTCACAATGAAGCAGTTATGATAGAATATTCTGCCAAGTTTAATTACCTCAACACAGCAACTTAGCGAAATACACACCGACCCTCCCGCTCGTTCAAAACGAAACAGAGAACGAGAACCACAATGCACCGCGGCACGGGAGTTGTAGTCCAAAAAGACTACAAATGGACAAAGGCGAAAGGTGTACTGTGGAAAATTAATGTCGGTGAATAAACTTACAGTGAATGGGTCGTGTAAATATTTGGATTTGATAATATTTTACTGACTTGGACGTAGCTGAAGCAAGGATTGAATGAGGATACAGTTTGTGAGACAGTGAACAGTGCCTGTCAGACAGTGCTGTGGGCGTAAAGTAAAGCGCCTGTGAGGCAGTGCTGTGGGCGTAAACACACAAACACAGTGACGCGCTGCTCTTCTGGCGCATGAACTTCTGTGAAACGAAACTAAAGCGGAGCCGTCGAGACACGACAGTAAAAAACATCTTAATTTAGTGATAATGAGAATGACACCGAGGCATGTTGTCACTTTTTTGCTTTGAATTTTGTTTTCATGAATCAGTTGATGTTGCTGAATGATAGGTAGGTGTGTCTAAAGTTTTGGGTTAAAGCTGTGAGAAAAGCATGCCAAAAGAACACACCTGATGGCATGCTTTATTTAGTTGGTTTTGCTAAAGTATGTATGTATGTATTTTAAAAAAAGTTGTATTTGACGTTCTCACGTGTTGTCATGCAGGTTTTCACCCTCAGGAGCAGCATGGACCAGAGGAGCAGCCAGAGGAGCACCCTTGACCAGAGGAGCACCCTGGATCAGAGGAGCACCCTGGACCAGAGGAGCACCCTGGAGAGGAGCACCCTGGACCAGAGGAGCACCCTGGACCAGAGGAGCACCCTGGACCAGAGGAGCACCCTGGACCAGAGGAGCAGCAGCATGGACCAGAGGAGCAGCATGGATCCTGTCAGGCTCAAGCGCAAAGTGGAAATCAACAAGGCCCTGCAGTTCATACAGTGCGCTATTCTTTTCCCTCTTCTTCTGAAAATTGTCATTTCTCTCATATTGTATTTTTGCCTAGGTCCTCTTTGGCTTATCCTGACCCCGAAGGCTATCAGGTACCAGCTGTTCTCAGAAATGTCTAAATCTTCTTTAACTTTTGGTCCATCACTGCCTTAGTTCAATACAGTTGGCAAAACATTGATTTTAAAAAATGCATAGTGACTATTTTAAACCCATTCGATTTGTCTGTTTATAATGAGTAATTTGTAAATCTTATACTTTCTATGACATTTTGCTATTTTTGAGCATCATAAAATGTTTACCCCAGACAACTGTGCAGGCCACAATCGTGTCAAAGTAAAAATGATGTAATCCATTTGTTTCTTTCTCTCTTAGGATTTTTTAACTGGCTTAGTCTGCAACCTCCTGGAGGAAGGGAATACGCTGTTCAAAGACGAAGAATGGGAGGAGGCTATGAAGGAGTTTAGTGAAGGTCTCAATGTTTCTCAGTATGCCGCCTCCGAAGACATCCACATCCCAGAAGTACTATTGGAGAGCTTATATGTGAACCGTGCTGCTGCATATTATAGTATGGTGAGGCACAGTCATTTACTTTAATCAAGCTGTTCTCCCAAACATAGATTATCTTCCTACATTGCTGCTGGTATCACAGTCTAGACAAGGCTAAGGCTAACCCCACATATACACTGAAGGGGCTGTCTGCTGCACATCTGATGTTTTGACTAAGTATTGTTAATAACGTCTAATAATAATCTTTAATCACGCCTCTCCCCAAAAAGGACTGAAAAAACTTGGATCTTTTCTGGATAGTTTTAGAATTTTCTTGACTAATAGAACTAGTGTTGTTCCAATAACTTTTTTTTTTAAATCTGATGCAATATCAGCACTCGGCCTTAGTCCATGTCACTGTGATATGGATATCAGAGAGATCACTAAGGCTGCTCAGTTTTAGTACAGTACAAGAGCAAAAACAGACTCTAGGAAAAGGCTATCTCTAAAGAAAATTAACCAGAATAAAGCAGATTTTGAGGACTAAAGCGTTAAGAGTCAAATCAAAATGGTGATTGATGATAAGTTGTGCTGATTTAAGCACTTTTATTGTTCTACTTTGTCACTTTCTACCTCAGAGTGTGGATAAAAACAGCAGTGAGTTCTGTAAAAAGAAGTAACACAAATGTCTTTTATGTTATAGTCATGTTTTAAGTGTCTGCAGAGCCTCCACAGTCTGTATTTAACCTGCTCTGGGCGTTAGCATTAGCCACAGACATCATCAGCGGCGGTGCTTACTTCTGCGGGTTCTCATTCTGGAAATACAAAGTGGTATTGGATTGATAATTTGATCAGAGTTCTCTTCAATACCAGTACTAAAAAAATATGCGGTATCGGTCCTTTGCTGATACCAGTATCGGAATCGTAATAACTCCATATCAGAACTGTTTGAACTATAACAACATGGATCTACTAGAGAAACTGAGATTATTTTGGATTGTAAATGACTAAGACAGCTGATGCTCACTATACTAATTGTATATTTAAAACAATTGTACCGGTAAAAAGAGGGGTTTAATGAGTTCCACACAGGTAAAGTGAGCAACGAAGCAACAAACTTTGGAAAGGATAGAAGAAAGTCCTGAGATGTGCCTGTTGACAGCTTTTATAAGGTCCCCCAATGTCTAATGTATGTGCTTGTATGAGGAGGGTCCTTCTAGTCTGCACGGCGTCCTCGTAAGCTCCACACTGGTCTGCACGACATCTTCATGAGTTCCCACACATTCCATAGGTCTGCGCCCCCTGGTGGACATGTGTCATTTACCTTAGTGACAGTAAATCAAGATACCAGTTTGATGTAGTGCTGCAATGCTAGAAAATACCTTGCACTGGAAAATGAATACACTCTGTCATACACACAAAAGCAAAATGTTATGGAATGTATTGGACAATGTAATAATTACCTGCTATTGTCTTTTTATCCAATCACACAGACATGTATTCAGAAATATCAGATTTAACCAGTGAAATGATCATATAAAAGTGCAATTTAACGTCTACATGACAGTACAACACTTGTTTTCTTTTGCTTTGATGCATCTGACTCACTTTTCTCTAACCAGAACCAAATACTCTATGTCATTGTCATATTTGTGTTTTAAAGTTGTTGAAGCACAGTCTTATTCCTGTTACCCAGGGTGAATATGGGAAAGGTGTAGAGGACTGTGATGAAGCTCTCTCGGTGTGTAAAGAAAGCCGCCGTGCTCTGTTCAGAAAGGCCCTGTGTCTGAAAGAGCTGGAGAAGTACAAAGAGGCCTACAGCTGCACCACAGACTGTCTGCTCATCAATCGCATGGTAAAGGAAACTCGTATTTATTCATTTGAGAGCAAAAATTTTAAAAAGTAAAAATCATAAAAACAACAAAGCCAGACAGAGATGCTAATACTTACAAAGGTATTCTCTAGCACTCTGCGAATTGTAGCTTTGACAAAACACTAATGCAGCTAAATCCAGAAAAGGTAAATGAATAAGGAGAGATTAAATTGTTATATCTGCTTAGGTCTTAAAATTGTCCCACTCAGATTTAGACCTTCACTTTGACCTGTATATGCATAATTTCAGTCAGGCCAAAGCTTAATTTAGACCACCTGGATTTTATAGTTTTGTGTTTGTATAACTTTTACACACAGATCCTTCATCTTTAATGTTTGTATTTCAGGACAATCAAGTGAATGAGCTCGCGCAGGAGTTGGCCGTTCATCTGGGACTGAAGATACGCAAACCCTACATCAGCACAAAGGTGAGGAGTGAATATTCAGTGGGCTTTCAGTTAGGTGCACAGAAAAGAGAAGAGCAGAAATGACAAAAATACTTTTCAAACCCATAGCTACCATGAAAACCTGTCCAAATGTAGACTTGGCTCAAAATAATTGCATAATGTTAATTATTTGACTGCAACCTAAAAAAAAAGTAGCTGTCTTTATGCAGCCCAGGCTTAGGAAAATGTTTTATGTTAAAAAAATGTAGATATATATTGTATCTTGAGATATAAATGCAGTCAGTCCATACAGTGATATAAAAACTTGGTGGATCTAATACTGTTCTGTCAGGTGTTGCTGGGAGTAGATTTTGCAGCTAAATTAAAAACATGGTTAGTAGATTATGCCGACACTTGGACCTGGTAACGCTGCCGTTTTGGACAGTGATAGAGGTGAGAAAAACCTCAGCATGTCTCTATGTGGAAAGGGCCTCAGGTTTATCCCTGGGCTAGAATCACTTTATTTATGCGTAACTAATTGTTCCAAGAATTTCTTTTTAGATATGCACAGATTATACAGGAAATGGCTCGTGTCCTCTGGCCTACAATTACTCAAGGTATGAATAAATCACATTTTCAAATTGTATCTGATTACATTTAAATAACTATATTAAAGATCCAAATTTACCACAGAATTAATGTATATCATTGTCTTACCATATTGTCAGAAAACTTCTCCAGCCAAGATCAAACTCTGCCGACGGCTCCGGGCTCGTCTCAGATGTCCGTCTCTGTGCCAGAAATGCCTGATGACTCAGTCTTGATGGGAGATGACTTGGATACTTTACTAGACACCCTCCCTAATGAGGTGATTTTTTTTTTATGCACAATAATAAATATTAGTTTGGTCGTGGAAAGACCACGTCAGAGATTTTTAACTTCACTATTACTGGGTTTATTCATGGGTTTAACTTGATGAAAATTTGCACAGTTGCCGTAGCATTTAACAATTCACAACTAAATATTATGGTTTCAAATAAGTGTGTGGACTATCTCATTTATCTTCTGTTTTCTTAGGCTCGCTAGATGTGCACTGCATTTACAAATTTTGCTTAGTCAGACATGTTTGTGAACATCACTGTGCTTAACTTGCTCTTAATATTTTACAGACCCATCTCCAACCCTTCTCTACGCCCAGTGTGGAGTCCCCCTCCAAACACCCTGCCCCCCATGTCCTCCCCGCCCCGACACCACAGCTGCCCCCGGCCTTCTTCAGCTCAGCTGGCAGCCAGCTCAACTGCCTGGACTCCTTTGCTGCCAGTGGCAGTGTGGTTTCTACACTGGATGCTCTTGATGACGTTTCAACTTCAGACACTTTATGTGCCTTAGACCAACCCTCTTTAATTTTATTTGGGACAAATGCTGTGACACACAACTCCCTGAATGATCTTGACTCTTTAGACGACCTGCTTCCTTCAGAGGCCACTGCTTCAAAAGAGGCTTCTATATCAAATAATGAAAAACAAAAATATATTGAGGAAGCCTTGGATATGCCTCATAAACTTTCTGCAACTGGTTTCAATGGTGAAAAGGGGTTAAATGCCCTGGATTGCCTTGATTCTCTTGATTCTCTTGATTCTCTCGACATGTTTCCGTCTACAGAGAGTATGGCAGCAGCAGTGGGAGCTGGTTTGGATGCGCTCTCAGATTTCCAATCAAATGGTAATTTAAAGACACTCAGCTGTTGAAATCTAGATTTCAGACCGAAAACAGCTTATCTAATCTGCTTCTTGCAACTTCATTTGAGAATCACAGATTCAGACTTAAGAGACTTTACACTTGTGCAGTTCTGGTTTTATAAAAGGGCCGTTTTTATACAGGTTTCACATAATGGAAAATAATTGTTTATTTGTGTAACTTCAGGTGAATGTTCTTTAGGTGCTGTACCTCTGAAAACTTCGATTAAGGACAGAAATAAGCGTTCACCAGCCAAAGGGTCACAGGCCTTGACCTTGACTCACAATTTTATGCTGGCATGTTCAACTTGTTACCCTCGAACAGGTGCGTATGTCGTAGGGATTCATTTATTTGTTGAATAATTGATCCCAGATGTTAACATAGTTGATCAAGTACATCTGTTGTTCTGGGGCCAGTAAAATAAAATAAGATGGAAAATCACAATGACATGAAACATAAAACACAGCCACATTTTACACCAGTTTCAGTTTTTGTTTTACACGGAACTGTTTTGGTTAGATTTGAATATACCTATGGATTTCTCTTTTCTTCTCTAGGAAAGGGGATTTATACATTTGCTCACAAGCCTAACCTTGTGCACAGCTGTGAGAAAAACATTTTACTCTGTCGGGAAAAGGACAGTGTTTTACCCTGGACCAGAGTTCGGCCCATGCCTGCGTGGACATCTTTTACTGGGCCATTTGTACTTTGCAGAGGTATGAAGAGGTTCAAAATGTACCAGGAATTTGAACACTTTTCTGAAATTGATCTGAGACAAATGTTGATCACGTTTCACTGCATATTTAGAAGAATAATGTAAAAATACTGGAGTCTGTTTTTGTGTCCAGAGCTACTGAAATCTGGAGATCTTGGTTTATGTAAATATGGAGAGAACTGCACATTTGCCTTTAACCAGATGGAGATTGATGTTTGGACCGAGGAGAGAAAGGGGAGGTTCGACCGTAAACTGCTTTGTGAAAAAGCAGCTGTGAAGCAGGATCCTGTCAATGACGTCATACAGATTCTTCTGGAAAAAGAGGGCATGTTTATCTTTCTATGTGGGGTACGGACGTAACTTTTAGTTGTATATTTAATTTTATGACAACAATACATCGCTTTTCACAGTATATGAGTGTATGCCACGTCCTATAGGCTGGGTTCATGTGACATATTTTAAAGCTCCATAGTTATTGAGCTTGAGGACATTTCAGAATTCTATGATAGAATTTAACTTTTAACTCTTGTGGTTAAAACCTCTGTAAATACTGGACGTATCCACATTAAACAAACACAAAGTTCAGTTTCTTGTGTTAGCAGAAACGAGCCAAGGTCAAATTATGGCATCAAATTCTAGATAAATTTATGGGAAAGAAGTGATACTGTTTATGTAATTATAATGCTTTGGCTTCTTTCATTTGCATGTAGGCATGCTTTGACAGTAAACCGACTATAATCAGCAAGTGCAGCAAAGACGATAACACCATCTGCTCCAACACAAGTGTCCAACACCTGTTTGATACCAATAAGTAAGCCTGGTAACGTTTTTTCTGTTATCTGTAATATCTTTTACACATGTTCGTGCTTTGTGCAATAGGTGCTTGGCTTTTATGATGAGGAACATCACAGTGAGGTACAGAAAGATTCGCCCCCTGCAGCTGCTCTGCCAGTTGGATTTATGTCGCCACTGCATCAGATATGGATGTCTGCTGGGTGATAAGTGCATGTTTGCCCACTCTGATGTCGAACTTAAAACATGGAAACTACAGAGAGAGACTGGTACTCTTGTCACTTTGTCCAAACAATGACATTTCACAGGCGTATGTTGAAACTAATAATGTGATATTTTGTTCTATTTGTACAGGAATCACACCAGATGAGATCGTGAAAGTATCCACCAATTACTATGAAAAACTAAACAAAAATACAACGAACCAACAACAAGGCAACAAAGTAAATGACTTTAAGAGCATTATATTGTCAGTTTTTTTTCTGCCTTTGCCATGACGTCTTGTATTTGTTGCAGCCGTCTTTGGGTCCAGGAAAACCAAAAGGAGGGAGACCTAAGGACCGTCTCAACATGAGGATGAGGTTTGTCTGTGGTCACTGCTGGCGTGATGGAGTCTCGAGTGACCCGGACAAGTCTCTAAAGTACTGCTCAGCTAAAGCTAAACACATGTGAGTTTAACATCATGATCCAATATATGACGATGAACATGGCCATTTGGAACATCTTTAAGTGTAGACTATTACTCACTACAAATACAAATCTGCTTTTGCGGACTACAGGTGGACTAAAGACAAGAGAATATTACTGGTGAAATCCTTGGAGAGAGAGAGAAGTAAATGGGTTATGGTCCGAACTCTGCCGCATTGCAAACATTTTCCATTGCATTATGATGTACCCAGGCTTTTTTATTCATGCAGTATCAACTTTATGTTTGTTTGTTGACTGTTTTTGGTCTGAAATGTGTATTGGACATGTTCTACCGTAGATATGCCATCGAATTTTGGACAGAGGAAAATGTAACGTGGGGAACTGCACATTTGCCCACAGTCAAGAAGAGAAGGATATGTGGACTTATATGAAGAATAATAAATGTGAGTAAATGTGCAAACACTTTTGTGGTGAAAATGTGCGATTCATAATTGTAAATATTGGAATACTAACACAATGAACACATTTATGGCATTTGCAGTAGTGGATATGCAGCAAGTATATGACATGTGGCTAAATTTAAGCACTCTGAACCATCAAAATGAGGAGCCTGTTGTTACTCAGCCTTATCCTGAAGAGAAATGCATTGTGATGCCAACAGACTATGCAGAGCCAATGGTTTGTACAATATCTATTCTAACAAGAGAATGCTGCTCACAGAAAATACAAATATGCACAATTAGACGACATCTCACTCATCTTAACCTACGTACTGAGGACACAATTTTACACTTACTATGGATGGAAGGATGAAGATCAGGCGATGCCTCGTTTTCTCTGAACTTTAACTACACTGGGCGCTGCTTTACCACTACTGACCGGCTGCAGCTGCTCAAGATTAGATCAGTGTTTTAGGAGTTATTTTGACTTGGCTTTGGAATCTAGAAACAGAAAGTGAAGATCTCAATCTGTTCTGCTTATTGGATAATGATTTTAACAACCAAAATGTAATAAATAATATGTAAAGTAACATAAACAGGAAATTACTATTACATAATGTCTTTGTCCTCAGTTATGACATAAACACAACTAGTGATGTTTATGAAATGTCCAATAAAGATTTGACACACTCTACATTAAATTTTCATTGTATTTTTGATTTAGGATGGCTTTCACTGCAGACTTTGTGGTAGACATAGCAACAGTGAAAGGCAGTGGCAGCAGCATATCTCCAGTGAAAAGCACAAAGATCGTGTGTTCAGTTGTGATGAAGAAGAAAAGGCCCTGACATGGAACTACAGATTCCCAGCAAAATGCTTTCACCTCTGCCCCAAGTAAGACTATTAAATTAATTTAAATCCGCCCGTGCCAAAGTCAGTCTTATACCTGTGTGTATTTTCCAGGCTGGATGATGACTGTCCTGACGGCGTGAGCTGCGACTACGCCCACAGTCCAGAGGAGCTGCAGGAGTGGATTGAGAGAAGAGATTTCCTCCGACGTAAACTAGCCAGAGCCAGGGAGGATATGCTCATAATGGCTGATGAGTCTGATTTTGGAAAGTATAACTTTCTTCTGCAGGATTGAAATGATTGGCTCCTTTCTCAGATATAATCATCTGTCCCAAGTATTGACATGTTACAGTTTTGTTGGGGCGTCTGACTGTCGCAGGATGCCTTAATATTTGCCTAAAATCAGTGGTGGAAGATGTTGTCAGTTTTATTACTGAAGTAAAAGTACAGATACTGGAGTAAAAAAATACTCAAGTAAAAGTATCACATGAAAAAATGGACTAAAGTAAAAGTATTAAAGTACAAGATTAAAAGGTCAGAGCATTTTCACACAGATTTTGAGTCTTGTAAAGCTTCAGGTGCAGTGATTCTGATCAAGATTTGTGCCGAATTTTATTCAACAGAAACTTTTTGTGTTTTGTTTTTTGGGTTTTTTTTTTCTGTTTTTATTTGTATATTTTTGTTTGCTCAAATTATGAACATAATAAAAGTAAACCCTCAGCCTTTTCAGCACCTCTCACACAAAAATAAAAAAACATGTTTACTTTTCAGTCCAGTTAAAAAATGTAGTGTAGTAGAAAGTACAGATACTGCTCTCAAATGTACTCAAGTAAAAGTCAAGTAGTAGTTAAGTATACACTTAAAAATTTACTTAAGTACAAATTTAAGTGCAGTACTACTTGTACTTTGTGTGTTGATTTTAGGTGGAGCATAACAGGACAGTAGAGATAGATATTCATATTTATTTTGGCACAAATCATAATTGCATGAAACATTTTGCAGTGGCTTCATAAACACAAGTACATCAGCTTTGTTACTCACTTATTGAATTTAAAGGTAAAATCCTACAGTCTGTGTATTGACGTTGTTCATGAGATTCATTCAGGCCTTTCTCAGTTTGTTTTCATGTTTGTTTTTTAAGGTCTCAGATCTTGACCTCCCAATGATTTTGAGCTGAATGTCCTCAAACAAATAAAAAAAACAATGTTATTAAGTCCTTCTGTTCAATTGTAATTGAGTCTTTTAATTAAGTAAACCTTGGATCAATTTTCTTTTGTCAGAAGATGGCGCTGTGTCCTGTCTCCAGTGCCGCACGTGCCGCTGTACGTGGAGTCAGATGTGCCTCTGTCCTGCACTTGTTTTGATTCTCTGCTCTGGCCCCGCCCCTTGAAGTTCATTGGTCTGTTCACTGCGCTGGCCCCGCCCTCTAAAGCTCATTGGTCTAGTCTCAGCTCTGGCCCCGCCTTCTAAAGCTCATTGGCCCGGTGCAGTGATTGACAGGTGTGTGGGCGTGGTCATTTGTGCTCATTAAAATACAGAGAATACACAGACACATGGAGCCCGTGAAACGACCCAAGACCTGCTGTAAAGTTAGTTCAGAGTCTTGAAAGTCTGCCGTGGTGCTCTCACTTCTACTTGAAGCGTCCTTTTAAAGATATTTAAACATCATGACAGCTGCAAGTCAAATCCTTTTTGGAGACAGGAGTGATGTGTCTGATCTGCTGAAGTGTCTAGCTGAATATCCCTGCTCATTTCCTTCTTTTGAGGACAATGGTAAGAACAAAACCCTTTGTTTCTGTTGGCATTAGTATTTTCAAAGTGTTAAAATGTGTCTGTGCTGCCAGATGTTCTTGTGGTGGATAGTTTGTACAGCTCAATAAGAACCATAACACAAGCTCTTCTCATGCTGCAGTTGTGCTCCAAAGTTTTGACTGTGTGAAAGTGCACAAAGTGACCAGCAGAGGGCGCTATAATGACGAGTCTTAAAAACATTCATTGGGCCTGTGTTGTTGTGATACCAAACAATCGTTCCACATTTTATTTACTAATACATCTCAAAAAGTTCTTGAAGATGTGTATTATTCATGTGCTCCTTTTCACATCCAGCCTGTGTAAACCTGCTGAATCCACATGTATTCTGTAACCTGCTGAAATGCTGTAGTACTTCTCTGATGGAGCTGACTGTGGTGTGTAGTCCTTCAGTGACCTGCTGTGTGCTTTGGACATCGTGTTCCTCAAACATCCTCGTCCCTCAGATAGAGAGACCACGCGCCCCTTTCTTGGAGCATGTGTTATGATCATGTTAAGCACAGTGTAAATGCATAATAATTATTTTTACTAGTTTGGCTATATTTATAATAACCCAACAGCAACAACAAAACGGGGGTGTAATTATTATAGTAAATAATTAATGATGATGAGATCTGTTATTGTAACTTTGTTTTCTTTTGGCTGAGACTATTTTGAATAATAATTATATTAAAAAAAAAAATAAAAATTAATAATAATAATAATAATAGTAATAATAACAACAACAAAGATAATAATAATGACGACAATAATATAAAAAAATAATAATAATAATAATAGTAAAGACGCCTCTGTAGTGATTAAAACATGACCCTGTGTACTGTGTTGACATGCACATCAGCGCTGCATAGCTCCAGCTCTTGTTGCGCATGCGCAGGATCTGAGACCACGCCCCCCCGACAGCTTGTACCTTCACGTGACCAGGGTGGTGGTGCTGCACGTGCGTGGCCACGAGTGTCTCCTGAAGGACGGAACAGCAGCTAAACAAACACGAAACACACACGAAACACACATGACCTACACGGGCTCTTTACAGCTCAGTACAGCGCACAGCTTTGTGTAGTTTAACCGCTGTGTTCTGTGATTAAAGGAGTCACAACAGGATAATTTTCACAAACTTGTCCATCATTTTTCGCTTTATTTTTGAAATAGTAAACACAATATTTTTTTCTTTGTTCCATATTTAGCTTTAATTTTAATATTTCTACGTTATTATAAGGCTTCTGCAGCGTTCACAAAGACAATACTATACTGCAGAAACACACTTGTTTAGTGAAATGAGAAATTAACCAATCAGCGTCAGCCTTTAATGCGCGCGGGGGGCGTGGCTATGCGTGCATGGGCGGGGTTAGTGCGTGTGGGGGCGGAGCTACAGCGCGTGCAGAGACTGTGGATGGACAGAGTGGGGGGTTTGTGGCGTTAGTGGCGTTGTTTTGTCACCAGAAAAGCGTTAACATTGACAAAGAAGGATCGTTTAAGCCTTGTGCAGTTGGAGTCAGTAGCGTAAAGCCGCGTCGTGCTCGTTGTGACTAAATTGTCGCCGTGAGGACAGTTTTGCCCGCTGTGTTCTTCGGAGCAGACGGAACAATGCCTGGTAAAGCCGCCGTGACTGTGGCCATTAAACCCAGTGATCCTGCGACTACAGCGGGCTCACAGAAGGCTTTTCCATTCGCTCTGAAGAAGATCATGGACATCCCTCCTCCAAACATCCTGGAGGAAGGCGACGACGGTAAGACAGTGTTCCAGCTGTGCTTTGTGTCCCAGTGCAGCACCATTCAGCAGCTTTAATCCTGTCCTCAGTCAAATCTGCTCAAAATGTGTGTTAAATGAAGGTTTATGGTGCAAAAACTGTGAGCATTGACAAAGACACTTGAGCTGCACACAGTGTACTGCTGCACGGAGCCAGGCTTGTTCGAAGATAAAAGAAAATCAGAAAAGAACAAAAAGTCCCCATGCACGCTGCCTTTATCAGTGTGGGATCCACTGCACCTATGACAACCCTAGAAACTAAGACATGATGTGTACAATCTATAATCAGATTGAAACTAAATTCCAACAATTTTCTTCCCCTGTTTTTTTTTCTTTTTCTTTAATTCCCTGCACAGGTCCTGCAGTGTCATATGCCTCTGACCTCATGCAGTGTGACCATGTTGTCATGTTTTGCTTGATTTGTTTTTGCTTTCATGGAAATCACAGCATTGATTTGTGTACCTGTGTTTGGTGCAGAAATCGAGAAAGAGAAGCTGGGCTCTTCAGAGGATGTGGATGGGGGCGTGGCTGGAGGTGCCACCACTGGTGCTGCTTCCAGGGGCAGTGGTGGTGGTGGCAGTGGTGGAGTGTCCGCCTCCCTGACCCCAGCCATTTGGGACAAGACCATCCCCTATGATGGAGAGACATTCCACTTGGAGTACATGGACCTGGATGAGTTCCTGCTGGAGAATGGTATCCCTGTGAGTCTGGAGGAGGATGAGTTGCAGAAGACTGTGAGTGGAGGGGGAGAAGGCAAAGGAAAAACTGTTCCCAAGGTTACAGCTACTATTAGCACGAGCAGTACTACTACTACTGCTACTACCACTGCTGCTGCTGTAGTCCCCACCTCAGTAGCATCCCCTTCTTTGGAAAGCACCTCTGAGCTAGAAGAACCCATCACTGTTACTACACTACAGCCAGCCAAGATTGAAGAGGAAGAGGAGGAGGACACGCAGGAGCAAGAGAAGGAGGAGGAGGAGGAAGAAGAAGAAGAAGAAGAAGAAGAGACACTGACTGAACCAGTGCCAACAAAAGCAGCAGACGTGAAGGAAAAGAAAAAGGGTACGTTAAGTAAATGCTTTTTTTTTTTATCAATTATTTGTGCATTTTGAGGTTTCTCAGTCTAATAATGGAGCAATTAACCTCAACTAATTATGCTGTTCACAGAGAGCGGCCCTGGAGACAGGAATACACCATCACCCATTGACCCAGATGCCATTGAAGTGGACATTAACTTTCAGCCTGATCCCACTGACCTGGTGCTGTCCAGTGTACCAGGAGGAGAACTTTTTAATCCACGCAAACACAGATTCTCTGATGAAGATCTCAAACCACAGCCCATGATTAAGAAGGCCAAGAAGGTGTTTGTTCCTGATGAGCAGAAGGTTGGTACAAGTGGATATTTGTATGTGCACATGTTTTAAGTCATGGATGTAACTCAAGTCTGTTTGATTTTTTTGATTCTGCAAAATGGACAGATTCAAAATTTTTGTGTAGTACAACAAATTTGTGTGTGATTTCTCTTTCTTTATTAACTGGCTCTATGTTTTATGAAAGGTAAATGTGTTAGGCTGGTTATGAAAGAGATTTCTCATAACAAAACTTTTACTGACTGACCCACTGTTTTTCTTTTAGGATGAGAAATACTGGTCCAGAAGAAAGAAGAATAATTTGGCAGCTAAACGTTCCCGAGATGCACGCCGGCTCAAAGAGAACCAGATCACAGTGCGGGCCTCTTTCTTGGAGCGGGAAAATGCAGCTCTTCGACAGCAAGTGGCAGAGCTCCGAAAGGACTGTGGCCGCTGCAAAAACATCCTGGCTCGCTATGAGGCCAAGTACGGTCCGCTGTAAGGTCTGGGAGATCAGTTTAAGAAGTATCAATGAGACATAAGCAGAACACCCTTCCCCGCAGTATCCAACACAGACACAAACACCAAGGGAATCTAAATTTTGGCTTGGCTGATGCCCAGTGACTGTTCCTAAGTTTGGGACACAGGCTGGCAGGGTGAGGCGGTCTGGGAGCGGCGGTCACAGGGAGGCCTGTGCAGAGCACCTGGCTTCTACTCAGGCTGGTGAGAGTTGACAATGGCAGATTCTCCCATGGTCAAAACCACTTGGAAAAAAGGTTTATTACGTTTTGGAAGGAGAAGGTTAGTTCAAATTGGAGCTACAGGATTTGAAACACAACAGTTTTAGAAAGCATGAGTCATTTAGAAGTCGCGTCACACCTTCACTTTTCTTAGAAGAGTTGCACTTGTGTTTGTGTGTGCATTTCAGTGTCCAGGACAGAGGCTTTCAGGGTTGTTGTTTTACAGGTGACAGTGTTAAAAGGTTTTAGGAGCGCAGGAGACTGTAGTGCTCCAGGCCTGAGGAGAGCAGCAGAGAGCACAGTGTCTAGGGTCAGTTCTGTTATAGTTCTTCCAGGCTGTGGTCATGGACACTAAACAGGCAAAATCTACTTGCGCAGACAGTCTATGTGTCTATTCCAGTTTGCACTTATTCTTACACAAACTGTGGTAATGGGGGTGGTAGGTGATGGTAGTTATACTTTGTGAATGCCACTGTAATGATTCTGGGGAAAAACATGCATGGTCTACAACTCAGAGCTACAGCTTTCACTTTTTTACATATCTCAGATTTCTTCCAAAGCCTCACACATGATAGATCATTTTACAAAGAAAAATATTTTTTGTCAATTATCAAAATGTATGAAGATCTAAAGGGCCCTCACAGGTGGAGGGATATGTTAAAATGAAGGAAATGTTTATTTTACTGCACATTGCAAGAAGAGGGTGCTTCAGCCACTGCCTGCCTTGACATGGTGTAGTGAAAGGTGGATCTTTATTTTTGCAGTTTTTTGCTTGTAAATATTCTGAGACAGGGATGCAGACTGTGTCTTTATTAACCCAATACTATTCCTTATATTTGCCAAATAGTCAATGAGTGCTGTATTTATTCTGATGGTAATAACACATCTGTTGATTGTGATGTAAAACAATGTCAGATTATTCCTTTATGGAAGATTACTTTTACTGAAACCAATGATAAAGCAGGGAATTCAATGGGTAAACTGTGCTTTTAGATGTTTGTTTTAAAACAGATTTATAAAGTATTCTCTACATTAACATGAACTCACAAGGACGGGGACACCACTAATATCTCATCCAACACTGAAGTTTGGCTGGATCAAAGTGTAGGACGACTAATGGCAGTGAGCACATCAAATGCAGCATTAGATTCTTTGGCAAAGTCTTTGAGCTCAGTTTGTGAACTGGACTGAAATGTGTATCTAAATTAGTAACAATAAATACATTACTGACTGTTAAGGGACTCTGTTCAAAGTGTCTTTGGACGATGCAGATTTTTGTGAAGCCGTTGGTTTGTGCTCATAACCGCCTCAGTCATGAACAGAATTTACCATGGCAATAATATTCAGCTATTTATGCTTGTTTTATTTCAGTGATGTCGTATGTAAAACTGTCATGTGATACTAAATAGAAATGTCCCAAAGTCATTTATGCTTCCAGTTGCTCTGTTGCCTGGGATTGTTATGCATGAGCCCCAGTTAGAATTTGTCTTTTGCTAAATATTTGACACCAAGTGTACTTAAAGTCTGTAATCATCACTTAGACTAGTTTTGATGACTACACCAATGGTATTTTCTCTGAAAACATCCTTGCCACGTATCCTGTTAATGTGTGCTCCATTTTGGATGAAGGCTGCATCTTTTGATCACTGTGTGGATTGTTCGTTAACTCAGCGTACATTTTTATATATAACTAGATGCACTGAACCTGCTGGTTTGTGTCTCTTAATAGATTCTCTAGTATTTTGTTTTTTAATGGTGCGTTTGTTGTCTTTGATTTTTGTATTGACATTCAGACTTGAAACAGATACATTTTATACATCAATGCTGGTGATAATTGCTGACATGGTGAGAGATAATATTGCAGAAAACTAAAGCGAAAACAGCAAACAGTATGTAGCAATCTTTTAGATATGGTAGGTTTCAAACTAGCTTGTCCAACTTTGGCAGGTTTTCTGTTTTAAACATGGTAACTTGCATTTATATTAAAGAAAATATGCTTTTGGCAATCGTCACATACGGCTTCACCTTTAAAACATTTGTGCTACCTTTTATTCTCAAGGTAGTATGACTTAAGAGCAGCTAATGAGTGTGATTTAAAAGAATATCTGAACCATCTCAGCATAAAGCAAACTGCAGCTCTTATACTTTGCATGCAAGTGGTGCCTATATGTTATTGTTTTTCTGTCAGGGTTTCCTCAAATGCATTGTAGGCATTCGTGTTGGGTGCTTGTTATAACCTAAATATGTTTACTATTCTGAAAGTAGCTCCTGGCAAATATTGAGTACAGTTTTGGATTATTTTTCTTTTTATGTATTTTCCATTGTTCTAACTGTGTAAACTAGGATATGTGCTTTTCCACGCTCTGTCCTGTATCTTGTATTATGCATAAAAATAAACTGGAATTTAATGACCTATGTGTGCTAATTTGACCTTGATGATCTAAACCGCTTGGCCAGAGCGAGCTATGACAATGACAAACGAGTGAGGTCTGGACCGGAGGAGATTCTGTACAATTCCAGTATTTTTTACATTTCAACTCATCACATTTTGTGGTTTAATTTGCGGTTTTCCTCTTTGGGCTCATCATTATTCCAGAGGAGTAGAAGATGTTGCGTAATGATCTCATCGACACTGGGGAGCACTGTTGCGTAACACTGGGATGCAGCGGCAGCATCCAGCTCCGGCGTGCAGAGGGTGGGGTGGGTACGGAGAAAGGAAAAGCCAGGGACAATGATAAAAGGGAGGGGCTCTGGGAACGTGGTGACGGGACAGGGGACGACGGGAGAAGATGGATAAACAACACAAGAAAGGGCGGGACTATTAGGCAGTGATGACAACATGAGGAGGGGGCCAGCCTATATGTGCACTACACTGCCACAAAGCTTTCAATCCCCCAGAAGAATCCACTCTCAGCTCTAAATGATGAAACGCAAAGTAAGACCCCCCAGGCTGGGGTGTGTGCATGCAGCTCAGGTGGGCGGTGCACACACTGCTCAGCCACGCTCTGAATAAAGGACAGTAGTGTTGAGTTTTGATTTGCTCTGAAAATGAACGAATACTTTAGCCTTGGGAACTGCTGGGCTACACCTAGTTTGTGTCTAATATGCACATGAACTCACAATCACGCCATCGGCTTATGTTTTCCATGCTTCCTTTTGAAGGTTTCTTTTATTACAAACTTAAAAAAGAATCTGATACAGTAAAAACTGCAGTATTAATCCCCCATCCTAGAGGGGCTGCACAGAAAACAGGTCATTGCATTTCAGTAGTGAACATCATACACATCAGGTAAAAAATAGGGAAAACATTAACAAAATACAAGCAGTAAATGCACTATTATTTAGTTAAATTGCTCTATTTTGTTTGTATATTTTTAATCTTCGATAGGAAATAAACATTTACACATGAAATATAAGCAAAAGACATCTCTATATAAAGGAAAATCTCTTATCTTTGCCAAATTTGTTTTCAACCCTGACTGTAAAAAACTTTTGAAATGGTTTTTGAACACACCAAATCTGATTCACTTTAGAAAGTCCTTGAAACTAGAGACAAATACCTGCATGCAGTTCACTAAAACACAAATGAGCAATTTGTTTTAGCACAGGCCATCTTTGTCAGGGTCAGATACCTACATACATGTCCAGAAATCTGTCTAAACCTGCTTCAGAGACGAGGTAGCACCTCCAAAAAACGTCTAGGACCACTTCAGCACTGCATTAAACTGCATAAATGTGATAATCTTTCTAAGCAAAGATAGTTTCAGTAAATGGGATTGTTAAGTGTGACATCCACACAGCTCACTTGGGCCCAACGGTTCTGAGTTCTTCCATAAACACAGAAATAGGGACAGAACCTGCCTCACCCTAAATATCACTGTGCACATTTCTACAACAAAAGTCATATAGTATTTTTATAGTTATGGCCTCAACAAAAATATATATATATTGATAAGTTAAGTCTGAAAGGCCTCTCCAGAGAAGAGCTAACACTTGTTTTGGTACTGTCAAACTTTACATCAGCATTGTTCAAAACCCTGGAGCAGGTTAAATTCTGCCAAAATGCTTTTATAATAAATGAGGATGTTTCCACTGGACCCAGAAGGAGGGTTATGACATCAGCACTTAAAAGTCTCATAGATTATGGCTATAACATCAGGACCAGGATGTAAATAAGTCTAATCAGGCGGAATCATCAAATGTCAAGAAAGCACAACCTTTGAAAGATAAAGAGTTATGTCAAATGCACTTGAAAAGGGCCCAAGATTCACCAAGGACTGACTGAGTACAGTATAGTACAGTGTAGTACATAGTGTACTGGGACATGGATATATTAGGTGGGTTTTCATGTGTGAACATGGAGTGGTCAGAACGCAGTCATTTTCCTTCACAAACCCTGTGTAAACATTCAGAACTCGTTTCTAATCTCCTTCAAGAGTGAATACATTAACCCGTCTTATTAGACAAATGCTGTACACGGTACAATACACATTCAACACTTTATACTTCTATCTTTATTGTCTTGTTTTGCATATATTCACGTATTTTTTTGTTGAAAAAATAACCTCAGCATGTAAGAAACTAAACAATGACTCTTAACATAAGGACTGTGTATATATACATATTCCAGTATTTTATACGTGTACAAATATGAGTGGTCATTAGCAAAAAACAAACAAACAAAAAAAATAGAAAAACACATTTCCCATTGCAATCATAACATGTGTCAACCCCCTAGTATTACAAATAAAAGTTGCATGACTGCATGCATATGACAAACCGTCACATTGCAAAGATCAGTGAGCACAAGTCAGGGGTCGTAAATAAAACACTTACAAATACAAATCTGGACTGACATCTTCTCACCAGTGTGATGCATTGAATACTTTGTAGTCCTTTTAGAATCTCTAAAGCATTTAACGACAGCTAAGTGAGTGTGCATTACTGAGCTGAGGGCGAGGGCACGAGGAGCCCAGTAATAAAGTGCTGGAAAGCTTAAACGGACATCTGAGGGTCACTCCTGCCTCCAGAGACAAAACTATCACAAGGACCCGGCCAGTAAACATACAACTCACATGTGACAGGCTACTGAAAACACTAACACAGCCCGTGACACATTCAGGAACCTTCATTACATCTGTCACCAATACATCTTTGTATAAAACTAGAGGAATTTCAAGAGGGGAGAGAGTAGAGAGAATAGTGTGCCTTTGGCTTCAATACCGTTTAAACTGAGAGGAAACGTGCTCTGGATTTTAACGTGGGGCTCTCTAAGCTTATCCACCCTGAGCAGTGTCGAGGCAACACTCCCTTCAGTCACTCCAGCCCTTTGCATTTGCCTCCGTCTCTCCCCTGGTCTTCTACACACCCAGGAAACGCTCTCCTTCATAGTCAAAGTCATGCTAAGCCATTTATCACAATCCCTAATGCTGTAGCTTCTTCCTCCCCTCCCCCTCGATTCTTCTGCCTGTTCACCTTCATGCGCTGCTGCCTCAAACCATGCACACATTTCCCTGCACTGTCCATTTGTACAGATGTATCGAATTATGACTGAGGTATCAAAACATGTAGCAGTGCTAAATTGCTTTTCATATACAGTTTTCCGAAACTGTCCCTGATGCAATTTCCCTTGACAAGTGGACTACATTCCTCTAGATCTGCCGTCCACAACATACTGCACCCTCTTATTTAGGCCCATGTCATGGAATACTAAAGCGGCTCTGAATATGTAATATGCGAGTGTGCCTGTGGTTTCAAGGAGAAGATGGCCACTATGAACACCGAGGCCTGGAACCCCATCAAAACATAACAAAACAAGAACAGCAAGGCAAGCAGAGCTCCACTCGCTGTATTTGTGGCAACTAGGGCAGAGCAGATTGCGGAACAAAGTGCTGAGCTTTTTCCACAGCCGTCATTCACTGCAGGACTTGGCTAGGTCATTTTTCACAGCATGACAGTGCAATGCAAAATGGAGGGTACACTAGAGCCGGGTCCAAGAAAACAAATCTCCACTGTTAACATTCAATGGAAATCATAAACAAGGGTCTGGCAACCAGTCAATGCAGAACGGAAGGTGCGTTCCCACCCGCCCTTATGCTGCTCACAAAGCATGGCTGCTAATAAATGACAAAGTGCATGGGGTGAGGTGGGGGGGTACACAGGGACAGAACTAAATAGTACACTCAGTTATATTATAGATCAGTAGTAAAAGTAATTCTAAACTTGCATTGGTATTTCAATTTGTTAGAAAAAATAAAAAATAATCTGAAGTTAGTGTCTTAAAGTATTGTCAAATGAAGGCTTAGTTGGCCAGCACTACAGGCTGGAAGGATGGGCTAGGATATTGCAGGTTGTAGTTTCCCAAACCATCAACAAACGGCGGCTTCTCGACATAAGACATAGGGCCACCTCCACTTCCTATGATGCCTACGCTCTGAGATGGAGGGGGGCTGGAGAAGGGGTCAAAGGGCGGCTGATTGCTGACGGTGTGAGAGGGCTGAAAGGGGCTAGTGTGAGCTTGCATGGGCGGAGTGTCACTGTCAAAGTACAGCTGGCCTGGAGATCCAGGGTAGATGAACTCTTTGGCGTTGGGGGAGAGCTGGCTGGGGATGGGTCCTCCCAGAGAATGCAGGGACAGAGACAGTGGCTTGTGCTTGAGCAGCTCAGGAGTCGAGAGGGGAGGGGACCGGGACAGCATCCTCGGGACAGGGGGTACAGCGGCAGGCACACCCCCGCTGCTCTTCTTCATCTTGGTGGAGCCAAATTTCGTGGCAGCGAAGCTCGCGGTGGTGAAGGTGATGGGCTGTGGTCGAGCTGGCTGCTGCGTGGAGAGATAGGGCAAGGCGCTGGGGGGAGAGGGAGTGGAGGTGTTCGATGAGTGAGGGGCCAGCTCAGGAGGTGTGCTGGAGCTTGGGTAGCTGAAGAGCCCATGACAGGAGGTGGGCAGTGGGGGAGGGGTGCTGCAGAGTGAAGGCAACAGAGTGGGCGACGCCTGACTGCTGATGGGCACAAAAACCTGAGCGTCCGGGTTGAAGCCTGCACTCTTGTTCTCCTCAGCCTCAACATCTCCTTTAGCCTCTGTCAGGACACCCTCAGGAGCCTCTCCATCACAGCCCAGGCCAGGGGGGTCCTCCAAGTACAGCACCTTCACAGGTCCCTTCTCTCCAATCTGGTATGAGACCTCATACGGGTCAATCCACACACTAAGCTCCGCAGGGACATTTGCTCTCACCTCCTCAGTGTCCAGCCCACTCCTCTTGGCAGCAAGCTCCACAACAGGGTCCCGAGGAGCCCCCAGGTGGAGGCAGCGGAAAGCAGAGCCCCGGAGAGGTGCCTCTGGGTACCAGTGCCCCTCAAAACGAGACACCAAGATCCTCTCCAGCTCTTCACCAAACAGGTCTGCTCTGCGGCGAGGCAGCTTGTTGTAGAGGTATGACACAATGAAGTTGAGGGCCACCTTGACTTCCAAATGCATGACTATCACCGTCCCAGGACAGCTGTATCAGACAGTGGATCTACACAGAGGCAGGATTGTTTCCTTAGACTTGAACTATTATGTGGACTTCAATGATCGTCATATTAAAAGGCACCTCAAAAAGATCCTCAGGTCCCAACTGCAAAAAAGAAAAAAAGAAAAAGTGCTTTAGTCAAGGAAATTAGACACACAATATATTCATGGGAAGCACAGACAGCTGAGCTATACAGTGTCCACAGTGGATACGCAATCTCCACAAAGTGGTGTCTAAACATGAAAAGTGAAATCAGATCCTACAGATGAGGTCTGCAAGAGGATTAACTTATGACACTGATCTTATCCAAACATAAACCAAATATACTGGCAACATCCAAAAGAACAATGATCAGATCATTTCAGTTAAAAAATAATTATCAGCCAGTGATCTGTGTAATCCCTCAGGTCTAATCCATAGTAAAAGCCAAAAGTTAAATTGGCAAGTTATAAAAAAAAAAAAATAAAACAATGAAAGTCAATGAAAAAGCCTCATATCATTTTAAATTTTACGTGAGCTACGCGCTGTCCAGACGGATGTAACAGATGCTGCCTGTGTTGTAGGCTTCATAATCCCGTAATAATCTGAATGATAATGATCAAAATCTTTTCTTTCCCACAACAACCGTGCACCAGAGCAGTCGAGTCACATAAAGCAATAAGAAAAGCTACATCAGGCTCATGAAAAACTGGTGTAAAATGGCAGGAGAGTTGGTCAAGCCTATTGAACACAATTTCCCACCATGCAGCGTGCACAGAACACCCCTCCCCCTTTGTCACACAAACATTCAGCCCTTTGCCAGAGAGGGATTCTGCAGCTAAGATTAGACAGACATCTCTGATCACAGACTGTAATGTAAATGCAAATAAAGCTGGTATCTGCCTGGTGTCAGTTATGTGCTGTGTGCGTGATGTGATCAGACTTTCTCCTCAGTAACAGAAGAACCTAAAGAATTTCAGAAAATGTGTTGCATCTTCCTCTTCATCTAGGTTCAAGGTGGAATAAGCATCACAATCAGGAGCTATTAAAACTTAAGACATGGCACAGCATCCAGCAGCATCCTCACTTTCCTGTGCTCTTATTAGAACACAACAGCGCTTTTCAATGTCATCCAATGACAAAAGAACGGCTTACTTTAGATGTGCATGAATTCCACTGTCAATAAACCACAGCCCACATCGTCGGGACACAACATGAGCATTATCACTGTGTGTGGTGTTGTCAGTGTGTTTCTCAGCGTGTTTCTCAGCTCTTTCAGTGGCAGACCTGCTGGAGTAATAGTATTGTTGGCATCTACAATGGTTGGAAAAGCAATGGCAGCTGCTCCAGTTATTTATGTTTACATGGATTAATGATGAGGCTCCTGGTGCCTGGTGCTGTGCCCTCCAAAGTATTTATGCAGGAAAGCTACCCTAACACTGAAAGGGATATCAACAAGATATAAAACAGCAGGGTTTGTGTTTTTGCTCTTCTAAACTCATCAAATATCAGAAATGTAAGTGTATTTTTATATAATGCCTCCTTTACTGTAATAACCCGGCTGTTATTACCTGAAAGCCTCTATAATGACTCATGTTCATGCTGCATATTGATGAAGACTTAAGGTGCAGTTTGGAAGGACGACAGTAAAAAGAGGCAGCAGAGATTACCTGCCCTATGACAGCCAGAGGATTCACAGCCAAACTGGAGTGTTTTCACGTAAACAGACAAACAAACCAAGACAAACACATTTAGAAAAGGATCTGCGTAAACATAAAAGGCTAAATAACTGTGCCACCCACTGATGATGCGTAAATCAGGACTGGACAAGGAGAGCATCCTTAAACACAGCAAAGGAGCAAGGAATCTGAGTCAAATACACACCAACCACGCATGACAGCTCAACTACGTTTGTAAATGTGACTTTAATTGCTGCATGACGGAAAATTCTAAATATTTGTCTCATTTCGCGGCAGTATTTTGGTCCGCGCTGTGCCAAATGTGCAACTGCCCTAAAAACAATCTGTAAAGAGCAAAACGAGCAAAACTAATTCAACCCACTGTGCATAATGTATAGAAACGTGCTATAATAAGATGACAGGCCCATACAAAACAACAGAGCAGATGCTCCTCACGCACCGTTTGTGACGCGTCTGTGCGTCTCCAAAGCCGCTCCTGGGACGCTGAGATTCCACTGATAAGAACAGAGCCCGAGGATGTGCACATAAGCCTTAAATCTGTCCTGGAGGTGGTAAAGTCCTCGCACTGTCGCTGTCCGCTGTCACTTTGCACAGAGCTTTTGCACAGAGCTTTTGCACAAACTTTAGTGTTTGAGCATCCTGCGCATTTATACAGCGTGCGCCGCCCACACCCCCACGGCGCACGGACTACTTTCCTCTTATTATGGAGCCTCAGCTCCAATTATGTCAAATATGCGCGTGTGGACGATTAAAACACACAGACACATGCTCTTTAGGCACACACTAACCATTTATGCACAGATTTAACACCAGCGCCTTAATAGTTGAATGTTTTATAAAAGGACTGCACATTTTTAATCCCCAGATAAACAGCACAAACATCAAATATCTGTGTCTGCTCAAAGTTCCGTGAATATGAGGAAATATCCGGATAAATGTCCCACAAAAGGAAACTTCTGTCCCTGTAGGGTCTAGTTTGTGAAGCGGATGGATATGTGTGTCCTTACAGTTGTAACAAACCAATTTGCTAAAAATATAAAGGCTGATGGCAACAGAGTTTCTATTGGCTGATCCGGGGGAGGGCCCGCGCGTTATTGGGCTGCAGATGTGAGGCGTCCTGCCTCTAGGAGCCCAGAGGCTTTTGGGAAATGTGGTCCCAATAAAGAATCACAGAGTTTAACAAGGTTTTATCACCAGAAAAAGTGAAGAAGTGACTTACACTGATAAAAGACAAGTGCTGTTTCATTTAGACTGTTATATCTGACATCTGAGACGCACTGAACACACTTAAAAATGTAAAAACTCACTTTACATGTGCAGTTTGACAACAACTTTGTATGAATACAGTCCAAATAACATTTACTGTTCTTCAAACACAGGCCTATCGTTCATAAACAGGCTTCTTCTTCTTCTTTACTTTACTTTTCTTTATTCTTTATTTGTCAGGGACCATGTGCAAATTCATTAGTCTCACAAAAGAAAAGATGATTTGTACCAGATTTAGCCACTGCTACTTTCCATCTGCTGCCCCAGGACCGGGGCAGTTCCAGGGCAGGTGAACACTCATTAAAATACACATTTCAATACAATTACATTATAAGTCCATCAGTCATAAATATCAATAAAAACATAAAAAAAACAATGACATTGAATAAACTAAACAAATGAAAAAAGTTGTATTTGGGTTAGGCCAGGACAGCGAAATACCACAAATATTCTGTGTAATTATATGACGCTGAAGATTGTGTGAAAACAGATGTTTACTCGTTTTAATCATGTGAAATATTATTATATTATATTAACAAAATACAGTTGGACTGAGATGAGCTTCCATCTGCAGATGGGACTGTAGGACGTCCTACACTCTACTGGACCTGGACGGGACGTCCTACACTCTACCGGACTTGGACGGGACGTCCTAGACTCTACTGGACCTGGATGGGACGCCCCACACTCTACTGGATCTGGACAGGACATCCTACACTCTACTGGACCTGGACGGGACGCCCCACACTCTACTGGACCTGGATGGGACGTCTTACACTCTATTGGACCTGGGCGGGACATTCTAGACTCTACTGGACCTGGACGGGACGTCCTACACTCTACTGGACCTGGATGGGACGTCCTACACTCTACTGGACCTGGACAGGACGTCTTACACTCTATTGGACTGGGCGGCACATTCTAGACTCTACTGGACCTGGACGGGATGTCCTACACTCTACTGGACCTGGATGGGACATTCTAGACTCTACTGGACCTGGACGGGACGTCCTACACTCTACTGGACCTGGACAGGTCGTCCTACACTCTACTGGACCTGGATGGGACGCCCTACACTCACTGTCTGGAGTGAACTGTCTCCACAGACTGACCTCTCTGTACCTGCAGACTGATGTGGACCAGTCCTGGACACGTCTCGTCTGTTCGTGGGAGTGGTTCTCTTCTTCACTGTGGTTCTCCTTCTTCACTATTTCTTTTATTTTAAAATGTGTTTCTCTTTTTTGTGGAGTTTTTCTTTTCCAGGGAGGTGAGTAAAAGACGAGGGACAGTTTTCCTTTTCCTGCTGTGATTGTTCATCTGCTTGTCTGTTATTGACAAATGATTCTTTTGTTGTTGATTGTTTTTCTAACGTTATTTTTGTTAAATCAAAAACTCTGCGAGCTCAGCAGCAGCTGTTGTGATTTTGTGCTAAATAAATTTGATTTAATTGAAATGTTAACAAACAAGCCTTACTGTGACTTTTTCAGACGGGACGTGAAAAGTGGAAAAACCCAGTTCTGCTTTTGTCTCATCTTCTTAAAGACACTGTTCCTCATGCTGCAGTTTCACCCTTATTGGCCAAAATGTTCAAATCATTCTGATAAGGACCTGCTTTTTCTTTATTGAGGATGTGTCAGGACGAGCCCTCGCTGAAACCTCGGACAGAAGACCAAACCTTCGAATGGAGATTACGACACTCTGACCCTGAGTAGGACGGGACCCTGACCATCACGTCTCACCTGAGATCAGCTCCGACCACATGAGGCTGTTTATGTCACACAGAACAAACCACGACCTGCAGATCAGGGCTGTCCATGACAATCATACTGTTAACAACATGTTATTATACATGTTACTATACATGTTGTAATAAATGTTATTATACATGTAATTATAGCTGTTGTTATAAATTTTATTATAGATGTTATTATAAATGTTATTATGGATGTTATTATAGATGTTATTATACATGTTATTATAGATGTTATTATAAATGTCATTATAGATGTTATTATACATGTTATTATAGATGTTATTATAAATGTCATTATAGATGTTATTATACATGTTATTATAGATGTTATGGATGTTATTATAGATGTTATTATAAATGTTATTATAGATGTTAATGAAGTGGACTGTAGCTAGAAACGAGGCGTCCAGCAGAGAACAGACGTGCCATTAAGAAAAGAAAGAGGCTTTTAGCTGTTTTAATTCACAAAAATAAACACACTCCAGGAAAAAGCAAAAGTGGAGACTTTGGTGACACAATACCAACACTATGCTAATTTTGTTCAATCTTGCAAGAAATAACAGGTAGATCATGTCTATATACCTTTTAAATCCATTTATCAATATGACAGGACACTGTAAATAGTATTTCAGTTGTGTGGCTATAAGTAAGAAAACCTGTACAATAACAGACTGTCATGACCTTCACGGAGCACAACAATTTCAAGATTGTGGGCATTGTAAATACATTAGCATTTCCCCAAGGACAAATATAAATCAATAAACCCAGACAGAAAGACTGAGGCGCATGATTTTTCCATGACTCCTTACTGGCTTAACAACTGTTTTCTGGTTTCCTGATGAAATATATGTCGTAATGCCAAAATTTCAACCCTTAGCCTTGACTCTTTTGCACATTATCAATGTAGTTCATATCACAAATATTCCTTACATTTAAAATCCCTGTATATGACCCCTTTATTGCTTTATGTATGATTTATTTTTACCTTTGCAGCCCCTGACAGCAGTAATCCAACACGGGGATGGCAGCAAGGACGCCATTTCTCTAAGCCACACCTTGAGGATGAGGGAGTTTAGTGCAGTCTATGGGGCAAATGACAAGACATTAATGTTGTTGGGGAAGGCAAGACATGGACATAGAGTGCACAGGGGAGTATAAAGAGCATTCTGAACACAAAACACACCAACTTCATGGCCACAGCAAGTGCACACACAAGCACAAGCTACTGAGAAACACATACATGTTTCATATTCTGCATATCACTGGAACCATTTGTCATGAGACTTTAACACAACATAATATAAACGTTTGTGATTCAGAAAAGCAGCGAAAACCTGAGGTAAAAAGGTCACATTATTAAAAGCCTTACCTCATGGCAAGTAGGATTAAAATCCCCATATGTTTCAGCCCTTCAGCCGCCAAGGCCTCAGTTTCTTAACCTTTTTGAATCTGAAACTGATCCCTGCCCTGAATAGCTCCATAAGGACATAAAACATATATCTAAAAACCTCTGCCTGCCAAAATCCTACTAGGTTATATTTAGTACTGAGGCCCTCCTTTCATTCAGAAAAAGTACATGACAACTGTAGTAATAAAATACTTATAGCCATAATATATACAATCCAATCCAACTTCATTTGTATTGCACATTTTACTAACACAAAGTCTCCAAAGTCCTGCATAGACTAGACACAATTTAGTGTATAGTTTTATTTCGAGCACATGCCTCAGGTTCACTTAAAGCACATTCCACAAATGAATCCTTATATAAGGTCGAAAAGGAGTGGGAAGAAGAAAATGTATTAAATGCCACCTCTATCTTTATTTATGCTTCATTTACACTTCTTACACAGTTGAGAAAAAAAGAACACATACTGCGCATACATACCACATACATACCACATATATACACATACATATCATATATACATATTACATACACACAGACACATTCAAATTCAATTCAAATGCAGCAAAAGGTCACTGACAATACTTCAGATACAGTATTACTGTGAGTAGCATGAGGCATTTCTAAATTGCTGGGCACAATTTAGATTAACACACTGCACAAAGTCAATAAAAAAATATACTAAAATTAACAACAGAAAATGAAATCACTAATACACAGAGAGGACCACACGTTCTCGTGGCAGGTTAAAAGCCGGTGAGTAAAGTGTGTTTTTAAATTAGTCTTAAAAGCAACGACAGAAGGGGCGGTTTTAATGTGAGGGACGAGAGCATTTCACAGTTAATAATAATGTTCCCATTATGAATGAAACTACTAGACTACTGTCCGTGCTGAGTATATCTTACAGAACACACCTCATCATCTTTGTTTATCCTGTCAGGACAAGATTGTTTATTGCCCATAAATGCTCTGCTTTCACATAAACTTTTACCCAAATGGGGCTGTGTTATTCTGCAGTTTTGAAGTAGAACAGATGTCTCCATGGCTATTGTCACCTGCCTCCGCACTATAACAAAACTCGCTATGCTCATTTACACAAACAAATGTTCATCAGTCATGGCACAGCTGTAGCATCACGTACATTAGTGTAGTCTAGTGTGCACTAATGTAATCTCTGTCTGGATTCATGCTGCGGGCTCGGGCGGCATGTGACAGAAAGTCCTGTATGCTCTATAGGAAAAGATTATAGTGTTATTTCATCATGTGGCACTTAATCTAGACATTTATTCATTTCCATAATTGGCCTAGTTTGAAATTGTCTGCACGGTCCAGCTCTAATACAAGATGATGTAAATTCAGATGTAACTGTCCTGACCAGTAATTCATCACATAGTAGATTGTATGTAAATAAGCACTGGCACTTCTGACATGTTAGAGCCATTTGAACCATCTCACACTGTGAGGACTTCAGGGACCTACCTCCTGCTGGTCCCAGAGTCAGGACTAAACCAAGACTAAAGCAGGACTGAACCAGGACTGAACAAGGACCAGTGTTGGGAATCTTACTTCAAAAATGTAATTAGTTATAGTTACAAGTTACTTCTCCCAAAAAACTAACTGAGTTAGCATCTCAGTTACTTTTTGGGAGAAGTAACTCGTTACTAGGCAAAGTAACTATGCCGTTACTATGTAAAAAAACAAAACAAAAAAACACAACAGATGTGAACCTTTAACATTTATTTCACTTTAACAGAGTGCAATTATATTGCATTTGTTTAAAAGTGATCCATATCTGACACCAGCCTGGACACTTTCAGTCACATTTAAAACATATGTCCATATCAAATATGTGGCAGTAGTTTTTGAAATTGGAGGAGGAGGCAGCTGTGCGTCAGGGCGTCACGTTTCTGATCAAAACTCAAACTCGGACCCAATCAGCTGTCAATGCACGTGTGACAGGACATTTTTTCCCATCATGCATTGAGCGTTTGTAGTCCATGCAGGCGGCCGCAGTCGGTGGAGCTGCTGCGCTCGCCTCCTCAAAAAATTGCGGCCGTGTCTCAATTCGCCAAATGCACCATGAACTGTTCGAAGTGCGGGTCGAAGTACCGCGCGGCTTAAATGCCCCGTTCGAGCGGCGGATTTAAGGCACTTTGGTTAATTGAGACACGGCCTGCGTCGGACTCGCTCTCACGAGATTATCTGCGCCCGCCTCGCTCATCTCAAAACAAGCCTCACCCCGAGCCTCTTTGACCAAAGAAACACAACAGCTGCAGCTCCTCGGCTGAGAGACTCTGATGAAGAGCAGAGGGAACTGAAGTAATAGTAACGCGGCCACATTTTACTGTCAGTAACGGTAACGGCGTTGGGACGCTGGGAAAAGTAATTAGTTTAAATTACTCCGTTAGTGAAAACAAAACGTTACTAACGCCGTTATTGTTTACGCCGTTATTCCCAACACTGACAAGGACTAAACAAGTACTAAACCAGGACTAAACCAGGACTAAACCAGGTCTAAACCAGGACTAAACCAGGTCTAAACCAGGACTAAACCAGGACTAAACCAGGACTAAACCAGGTCTAAACCAGGACTAAACCAGGACTAAATCAGAACTAAACCAGGTGTAAACCAGGACTGAACCAGGACTAAACCAGACTCAAACGCTTCTGTTTAGCTGTGAATATGACTGAAAGGGTTTTTTTTCTGCCTCTTCTCCTTTAATGTAAATTTTATGATGATTATTTCTGATTATTCATGTTTTGATTTGTTGCACTTTGAATTACCTTGTGTACAAATTATTATTATTATTATTATTATTATTATTATTATTATTATTATTATTATTATTATTATTATTATTATTATTAATGTATTTTTATTTTCGCACTGTATGGACGCGTACCCATAATGCGCTGTGCCTTTAAGCTTTACGACAGGTCGTAAAGCGATGAGAACTGTCGTAAATGTTCACGCGGAGGACTCGTGTATTTGGATCAGTTCAGTCAAACTTGAGGCGTTTTTTAAGTGATGGAAAACACACTGAGGAAGATGTCCCCGCGGTAAAGACACTGGAGCTGATGTGTTGATGTGCACCAGGCTGCGTCATGTTTGTGCTGGTGGAGATGGTGGACACTGTGAGGATCTCACCCTGGGACTTCCACAAACAACTCAACGATGCTATAGCAGAGGAGCTCAACAAGAAACTGGCCAACAAGGTGCATGCAGCTTTATCTCCAGCTTCATCTGCAGCTTTATCTCCAGCTTTCTCTGCATGGGAGATGGGAGATGTGAGGTGGAGGTGTCTAATGCTGCAGCAAAACACTGACCCACCACAGCCTTATAGTGTGTGGCATATTTAAGGAGGCAATTTATGTCAAATCGACTTTTATGAGCCATAGATTGTCTGGACTCCAGAAAAATACAGAGTGATATCATTCTGGATTTGCCAGATCAAATCATAACATAACATCCCCCCCAAAGCTGTATTCAACCTGATCCATCCATGTGTGAATCATTCAGCCTCGAATGTTCTGTTTTCACCTACCCCCTGTCTCCGCCCACTGCTCAGAACTTTTGTGATTAATCAAAAAATAGGACTCCGGATCATACGTTTTCAGTTTTTTAAAAAAAATTTTTTTTTAATAATAAGTGAGTGAGGTGGTGGTGGGGTCGAACACGTCTGCAGCTTTCAACAGAAATTCAGTGGACTTTTTTCTATTATCAAAATTCTTTTTGGATTATTATAGTACAGCTATTATAAAGAAAAAATACCCACAGTAAATATTGACCCCCAAAAATGATTGTTCCATTTATCAATCATTGAATAATATAGTTCTCATCGTGGCAGGTCTAATAATGTGTCTTTTACCTGTTGAGCTGAGGAGCCAACATTTATTTATTCTTTTTTGTTCACCATCTGACAAACATCCACAAATAAAATACACTAAAATTCACAAAATAGTAATGGGTTCAGTCCCTAAATCTAATTTTTAATTATTTGGGCTTCAGCTTTGAGAAAGTACATTCCTGAAAACTATTTCCATTACACAGCATACCTTAACGCCATGAAAATACTTTAGTAAAGATTGAAATAAAACTCCTCAGAGCCGTCTCTGATGAGCTTGTTTCTTTCTTCTCAGGTTGTCTACAGTGTTGGACTGTGTATCTGCCTGTACGACATCACTAAGCTGGATGATTCTTTTATATTTCCAGGAGATGGAGCGTCGCACACTAAGGGTAAGCCTGTAAAAGGTTCACCTTAAATAACTTGTCACCATCTTTATCTTCTTTCTGTAGTTCATTTTAGGTACGTTGTCTTCCATCCTTTCCTTGATGAGGTTCTTGTCGGCAAGATCAAGTACTGTAGCCAAGAGGGAGTTCATGGTAACATTTTGGTCATTTATTTTTGCATAGTTATAGTGCAGAGATTTTATGACTCGAGCACTGTAGGTAGGCCTAATGAGGAAAGAAAAACACTATTTTTTTTTACTTTTCCTTTTACACATATGGTTCTGTCAGAAGAGGCTGCCTGTGTTTATAATGATTATTGTAACAAAACTGATGCCGCCTCCTCTAGTGGTGGGCTGAGTAGAAATGTAAAAATTAAGACCACTACATTGTTATTTTAGTTAATGTACTATTATATTATAATATTTATGAGCAAATACTTTTGAATAGATCGCTTTTTATTTGCTGGGTGGGTGGGACCATGTGGGATTTTCAAATCAAGTGGGATAAAAAAGGCTGGGTTACTGGGTTTCCTTGGCTACTACTATATTTTTTTGTACATCAATATATTATAGCCGTGGGAAAAAAAACTGTTAACGACCCAGGGTGTTGTATTTTCCACTGTATTAGTCCCCCGTCTCCTCACACTCTGTTGTTAACTTGTAACTCTATAAATACCATTGATTACATTTGTGCACTGGACATGAAAAACCCTCACAATAAGTCGCACCACTGATGTTTACATGTTTTACAGTAACTATGGGCTTCTTTGATGACATCCTCATTCCTCCCGAGTCTCTTCAGCAGCCTGCAAAATTGTATCCTGACCCACTGTACAGTATAACTATGTGAATGTGTTTTATGCTGATCAGTGAGATTTTCCTCAGCTGCAGCTACAGTGATGAGGCAGAACAGGTCTGGCTTTGGGAATATGAGACTGATGAAGGGGCTCATGACCTTTACATGGACCAGGGAGAAGAAATTCGCTTTAGAGTCACAGATGAAGTTTTTGTGGACACTTCTCCCACAGGACCAACTACTGCTACTGAAGACACTGCAGCCCAACCCGGACAATCCACAGGTCCACCACCAGAGGCTGCTGTGGAGAAGAAAGAAGCGCCGTATACGCTCATAGTAAGAATAACACTGTCATAGTAAGAATATACTCTCACTGTAAGAATAATACTCTCACTGTAAGAGTAATACTCTCATAGTAATAATACACACAGTGAGCTTCTACATTTGCACCATTTATTAGACCGATTTACCGATTGACTGATTTTTTGTCATTTGTCACAGTATTTGCCACAGCCACTGCTCTAGATTTCGGGCAGAGCCATGACCATTTTCTTATTTAGCAGAAACCATTATGCACATTGTAAAGCTGAAAGCAATACAACCGTTGCTTGTTGCTCCACAGGACGACCAGGGATCCATATAAACAAACCAAAAAGACTCAGCATCTACTGGTTCCTCAATTTATTTTTTCTTTTTACAGGGAACCATTTCTGAACCAGGACTGGGGTTACTGTCCTGGTGGAACAATTAACCAAACAAATGAAGACAAGGGAATGGTTTGTTTGTAAAAGACTAAACCGTAGGAAAACATTTCTTTACTTTACACCTTAAAATACTGTCTACAAGAAAATGAGGATGGAACATGAGAGAGCACGAATTTTTGCAGGTTGGTATGATGTTTCTGGGTTACCTCAAGTTTCGATTCTGGCAACTTAAATTACTGTACATATTCAATTAGAAAATTAATAAAGCCGTGACATTTTTATTTTCGCCTAGTTTCCTTATTAGGATATAATTACTGTGTGACAGGAATTTTACATTTTAAAGACTTTAATGTGACTGTTTTTGTATATATTCAGGCGTCTACAGCTCTGTCCAAGTGAAATAAATCACAGCCTGGACATGTGATCACTGTCTGGCCACATGATGTTTGAGCTAGAATCACTATATTAAATCATATATTACAAATATGGGCAGATTAGTGGCACAACATTATCGTGGTGAACTTTGATGCAATTTCTACAATGAAAGAAACGTTTTGTGTGTCCTCTCGGGTACGATGTCTTTTTTATTATTATGGTTTAGCAATAACTCATTTGACTGTTTTCCTTTCCTACTTTGCACCATGGATTATACAGCAGAATAAAATAAATCAAAACTACAGATGTTATTAATCATTGTAACGATTGAATATCCATTGCATTTGATATAGGCCTAATGATTTCACTGACTGTTGTGGAAAAATTTGAATTCTAGATGAAAAGTAATCCATTGGTGAAGCCTGGTGAGTTACGAAATACAAAAAAGGTTTATTCTTTGTTACAGCAGATACAGACGGGACAGGACCAGACCTGCCCTGGACACAGACTGGTCCTCTTCTGGTGTCCCGAGTCTCTGAGTCTCTCCTCTAGAGCATCTCTCCCCCTGTGCCTCCAGAGCATCTGAACTATGAGTATTTGTACCAGAATGACAAAGCTAAGAACATTTCAAAGCAGAGTGACACAGTGTTTCACAATCAGAGATAATAAACTTTTACACGTGAGCACAGATAAGACACAAAGTCTTTCCTGGAGGATGGGGACGGAGCCTTCACATGTTCGTGTCTGGTCTGGGTCTGACAGACTGACACAGATCAAATGTATTTAAAGACATAAGAATATTTTCTTCACAATATTAATATACTTCAATTTCCATCACACTGACTATGACCTGTTAGAATAGATTTCTAGTTTGCATGGATCAAAAGTGGGAATTGTCCCCCAGCCACTTGTCATAAAGCAGCAGGAACCATCTTGCTCTGTGTACACTGTTCTCTGTGTACACTGTTCTCTGTGTACACTGTTCTCTGTGCACACTGTTCTCTGTGCACACTGTTCTCTGCACACTGTTCATACTGTTCTCTGTGCACACTGTTCTCTGTGCACACTGTTCTCTGTGCACACTGTTCTCTGTGCACACTGTTCTCTGTGCACACTGTTCTCTGTGCACACTGTTCTCTGTGCACACTGTTCTCTGTGTACACTTTTCTCTGTGCACACTGTTCTCTGTGCACACTGTTCTCTGTGCACACTGTTCTCTGTGTACACTTTTCTCTGTGCACACTTCTCTGTGCACACTGTTCTCTGCACACTGTTCTCTCTGTACACTGTCCTGGCTGTACACTGTTCTCCCTGCAGACTGTTCTCTGTGTACACTGTCTTCTCTGTACACTGTTCTGTGCACACTGTTCTGTGCACACTGTTCTTTCTGTACACTGTCCTCTCCGCAGCAGGTTGCTCTGTGCACACTGTCCTCTCTGTACACTGTCCTCTCTGTACACTGTCCTCTCTGTACACTGTTTTTCTCTCTGTACACTGTCCCCTCTGTACACTGTTCTCTCTGCAGACTGTTCTCTGTGTACACTGTCTTCTCTGTACACTCTGTGCACACTGTCCTGGCTGTACACTGTCCTCTCTGTACACTGTTCTCTGTGTACACTGTCCTCTCTGTACACTCCTCTGTACACTGTCCTCTCTGTAGACTGTCCTCTCTGTACACTGTTCTCTCTGTACACTGTCCTCTCCGCTGCAGGTTGCTCTGTGCACACTGTTCTCTCTGCAGCACATTGCCTGTCGGGACTGAGGGCGCTCTTCAGACGCGCAGAGCGAGTCGCATCACGCCATCGGAATCTCTGGGCAGCTGCGCAGACTCGGCGGTGGCGCACAGCTCACCAGGGTTTTCCGGTGCTCTTCGCGGATTTACGCGACTTATTTATTTAAATAGTGGTTATATAATTCACAGCGGGTTAGAAAGGATCTGTCTTGTCCCGTGGAAGTGTCCGTCCTGCCCGGCTCATGCGGTGAGTGTTTTTGGAGAATTATCATGTGAAACAGGATGAAAGAGAATGTGTGTCTGTGGCTTTGTTTTGGGCTTGAGACCTGTGTCTGCTTCAGATGTTAAGTAAATAAAAACCTGCATGATTAATGGTGAGGACAGAACGAGCGGAGGGTTAGTCACATTTCGGAGCAGAAAACTCCTGGGGCTGGACAGACGAGCTGCTGCAAGAACGCACATGATTCATGCTCCTTCACCACAAGTATGCTGCTTTTAATCTGGCATTATTGTATTTCAAATAATATCTCAGTCTGGAGATATTAAGTCTGAACCGCCTGTACACGTCCTTTAGATGTGCATGGAAGTCCCTGGTAACTTCCTGAGCCATGGCACCTTCTCTTAAACCCGCTGTCTCCTTCAGAGGAGGCTGAGTCCTCTCTGCAGAGTGTTTTTTATAAACACTTCACTGTCAGGAGGAACCAGGGGCCTGTTCTAACGGGGTGTCACGTGATTCTTCTAACGGGGTGACGTCACAATGGTTCAATCTCGTGGGAGCGTGCCTCTGACGTCACGAGGGCGCTCTGCAGCTGCTCTGACGTCACAGCACGCACGGGCTCCTCGCGGTCACGTTTGGAGCCGCAGAGGACAGAGCAGAACATCTTACACAACAATGGGGCTCCAAGGGCCATTTCCCTCGCATCTCAGCAGCTCCCGAGCTCAAATGATGCTCAGGTGCTTTAAACTCACTCATCACGTGACCTTTTTATTTAAACTCTGTCTCATCACGTGACCTTTTTAAGTAAACACCGTCTCTCGTCACGTGACCTTTTTATTTAAACTCTGTCTCATCACGTGACGTTTTTTCGTAAACACTATCTCTCATCACGTGACCTTTTTACTTAAACGCCGTCTCTCATCACGTGACCTTTTTTAAAGTCATCACGTGACCTTTTTCTAAACGCTGTCTCTCATCACGTGACCTTTTACTTAAACGCTGTCTCTCATCACGTGACCTTTTTACTTAAACGCTGTCTCTCATCACGTGACCTTTTACTTAAACGCTGTCTCTCATCACGTGACCTTTTACACTGTCTCATCCTTCACTTTAATTTATTTCACAGCTGGACTTTCTCTTTAAGATGTGACAATGGGCTATAAATCAGTAATTAATAATTCATTAGTTGTGACCTATTTCAAATCATATTTTCAGAACTTAACTGTTTTCTGTAGAGACATTGTTAAACAGGCTCTTTTCTTCTTTATATATTTGAATGATTCTGTGGAGATTTTGGTTCATCGCTGCACTAACAGGAGAGTGACAGGTGCTTTTATTGTTTAGTTTGTATTTGATTTGGTTTACACTGGTGCATCTCTTTTCTCATTGAATTTTCAGGCCATATGACAAACTCCTCCTTCTGCTCCCTCCCTACAGCTCCTCGGTCCATAAGGAGGTCTCCTGACAGGCTCGAGGCGACAGTCCTGACCTGGTTATCAGACTCTGGAGCAGACAGACCACTACAGACCTACACTTGTGTCTACATCTTTGAAATGGCAGAGCCCACGTCTCCCTCTGAGCCTCCCTCTGTGCTCCCCCCTCTGTGCTCCCCTCTACGCTCACCCAGTGCCTCCCTGACTCTGTCATTCCCCTTCCTGAGAGAAGGGAGTCGAGTATGGAAAGAGGGGGCAGAGGAACCTGTGCCTCGGAACCTGCCAAGCCCACTGCCAACCAAGCGCACCCGCACTTACTCCGCGTGAGTGTCTGTCTCTGGTGATGTTTGTGACGTTTGTGACGTTTGTGACGTTTGTGACGTTTGTGGCGTTTGTGACGTTTGTGACGTTTGTGGCGTTTTGTGCGTTTGTGGCGTTTGTGACGTTTGTGACGTTTGTGACGTTTGTGCCGTTTGTGGCGTTTGTGGCGTTTGTGGCGTTTGTGACGTTTGTGGCGTTTGTGGCGTTTGTGGCGTTTGTGGCGTTTGATCAGTGATATGTTCATGTCTCTGTTCACTGAAGAAATAAACAGAGCAACTTAAAGCCACAGTATGCAACATTTTAGCCAAAATAGACTAAACTTTAAACCTTTTTATTTTAAGGAAATGTTTTTGCAATATTAATGTGATGTTTAGTCATTATATTATCAACATCTGTGGCCTGTATAAGAAGTGTCACTCACTTCTTCAGGTGTGAGACGTTTGTGTAAATGACATTTTTCCTTGTCGTCTCTAACAGAGTTTCTCTCTTCTGCAGGACTGTGCGCGCTCACTCAGGGCCTGTGTTCAAAGGAGTGTGTAAAAACTTCTCCAGGTCTCAGGGTCACGGCTTCATCCAGCCGTCACACGGCGGAGAAGACATCTTTGTCCACATCTCCGAGTGAGTGACAACAAGCTAAAAATCTCACATATTTACCTGGTCACAAAAGCTCACAAAGATAGTTTAAATGTCACAAGGAAATCTGTGTTTAACATCTGCAGTTAAAAAGTCCTGCAGTTTTCAGGTCAGATTGTTCTACAAACATTTGTGAAAATGTGAAAATGCAGATTTTAGATTTAAGATTTAGTGCATCAACCAATACAAAAATTTGAGTCAATCTCAACTTTACACAGAACATTTTAGTAACATACTTTTTCAAACACAGTGGCATTAAGTGCAGCTCGACTGTGGACCATCTTTATGATATTTGAACGACACCGTGCACAGTGAGCAGATCGTGTCTTGCATTTACACAGCAGCATTGATCCTGCAGAGTAAATGTTGAACTGCACTGACTTATGCAGGTTTGGTCCAAAAGTATCAGGGGAATGACTCTGAGACCTGTGAATCTGCTTTATTTAGTCCACACTGCAGTAAAACCTCCAGACGTTATTCTCACCTGTTTTTCTTCTTCTCTTCAGCGTGGAGGGAGAGTATGTCCCAGTTGAGGGTGATGAGGTCACATATAAAGTGTGCCGGGTCCCGCCCAAGAACCTGAAAGTGCAGGCGGTGGAGGTCAAAATCATACATCTGAACCCAGGGAGCAAACACGAGACCTGGTCTGGACAGATCATCAGCTCATAGGCCCAAAACGGACCTTCAGGAACGGAGAAAGAGGAACTTTCACTTTCACTGCGCTCAGTTATTTTTGGGAATGTAGCTTTTACAAAACAGTTCTACTGATCTTGGTGAAAATGCCTAGTTGCTTTTCTAAACTTTAGATGAGTCAGGATTAGAAATTTAAGTGGGACTCTTGTTCATTTTATGAAACTGCTTTTGCACAAGTTGAAATTTTGTCCAGTGACTCTCAACAAAAGCCCCAGACTGAGTTTCATTTCTGCTTCCAAACGGCTGTTTACTTCTAACATCACATGTTCAGTGTGGGTCAGCTGACCACTTCTCTCAGCATGTTTTATTGTAAAGTTAAGTGAAGAAGGGCGTCTGAATGGATTCTGCACGAGGAAAGTTACTGAAATCACACAAAGGAAAGTTTGGCCTGTTATTTTGAAATGTTGCCTAAAATAGTGAAGAAATAGGAGAAGTTATTGTGTAAGACGATGTGCAGACAGCGGCTGGTGAAAGAGACAAGTTGCAAAGCATGGATATAAACATTTAATGTGTCTTTGTATTGTTTTTGTGTTGGTATATGATCGTTCGTGAATTTCCCTTTGATCTGAATGACTTGACTGAACACTCGAGTGCTGTGGACCAACTTTCTCACTAATTATTCTCTCGGCAAATGTCAAATTTGAAATAACGTAGAACTTCTCTGCACTCGGCCAGAACTGTGCCCTGTACGTGTTTGTTTTGTGTTATTGCTGGGGTTTTATTTCACATCTTGTAGCACTTTGTTTGTGGATGACACATTGGAATAATAATATTTTAGAATTAAACATTGTCTGAACATTTAAGTATTTTATCACTCATTCGCAGATTTGCCTCCAGCTTTCTGTCAGTAAAAAAAAACAAAAAAAAAACAGACATGCTGCAGGTTGTAAGACATGTGGCTCTCGCAGAAGGTAAATGGACAACCTCAGTTATAACACTTGTATTTTACAATTCCACACTTTGCAGATGACACAATTGAAAATGTGTGTATACAATTCTTAGATGCATATGAATAAAATAAAAACTTTTTCAACAGTGGCCCACTTTTGAGTTCATCCACTATTGAGAATAATTATAGGTCACATGCAGCTTGTGGAAGAAAAACAGCAAAACATTGATAATCTCTAGACTTTAATGCACAAAGTATGTTCTTATTACAAGAAGTACCTCAACTCCAGTTAAAACATGTCATTTTTAGTTAACATCTGATGATTTGAAACCTTTTGGCAATAATAGGAGTGTGTCAGTATCTGTTGAATAAGGCTTAGCTTTAAACAGAGTTAAATGACAGAAAAGTTGTTTTGACAGTTATCAGTTACATGATTCATAAAAAAACAAGTTGAAACGTACAGTACATATGCTACATTATACAGAGAGAAACAGGCCAGTAGGTCAGTGATGAAGAAAGAGCAGCTTAATCCACTGGTGAGTTCATTTAGTCCGGTGTTTGAAGCTTGTGAGAACAGAAACCCTCAGTTAGATCCTATGTGACGTAAAGAAGCATAAACAGAAAACCACTGAAAGTTCCTCTCATTTTCAGCAGTTTTGTAACTAAAACAATTCACAGACAATGAGGAATTGCATTTCACAAACTTTTTTTTTTTTTTTTAACATTATTACAGAGTAAAATACCTGGAATTACCATCCCCCCAAAATATTAAATTTAGCAGTAACAGACTGCAACATGGATTTACAATTACTGTCATTGGTAGTGCAAAGTAGATTACAGTAATACTCAAAATATCTCAAAGGTTTAAAAGCAGCTTGAATTGCAGTAGTAATTGCATAAACACAATGACACACAGTTATAATCTCATGTGGTCCCTTTTTAAAAGGAGTGTACTGACAAATCCCTTTTTTTGGACTGTCCCTTCCTCTGAGGAGTTAATAATACACAAATATTGGCACCTTGAGGACCTTCAGGTGGTAGCTGTCACATTATAAACAGGCTCCTCATGATTCAGCATCAGCCTGGGGTTTAAAAGGACGGGCCAGTAGTGCAGGGTCCATGAGTTCAGTGCATCAGGATTCCTGCAGCGGAGTGTCAAAAAACAGCTGTCGACAAAGCCGCACTGTGTCCTCGGGCGAGTAGACTGTGAAACCAATGGTCCGGGGGTCATTAAAAATCTCATAGTCATTCCCTCCCTGCAAAGAAAAAGGACACTGAGTAAAAGTTTTTTTAGACCTGTGGCGCCTCCTTGTGGCATATGGAAAGAAAACAGCACAAATACAGGACACACGCTTGGTAAAGTCCCTCTTATTTTCTGTCATGATGGACAGGTCCTCTACTGGGATGAGGTCAGTTGGATATTTAAAAACAGATGCAAAGATGCAATTGCCAATGTTACCAAAAAGTACAGCAGTCAGAAACAGATCACACGAGTGAACAGAGCTAAAGAAACCTACGTCTGAAGTCTCGTTGCCAAAGAAGTAGATGGCATCCAGGCCTTCCCTCTCCAGGACCTCCAGGCACAGCCTCTTGTCCCAGCCCTCCGGGAAAATGTCAAAGCTGATAAGACCACCTATGAACAAAATAAGAATAAGAAGAATAATGATAAAAATAACAATAATACATTTATAATGCATCACAGTACATTACACACATATATTGACTAGATTGTAAAAGAACCTCTTTTCCTCACGCTCAAAGTCACTTAACGATTGTAATTTCATCTAAAAGCAGCTGAGGAGAACCAATAAGAAGACTTGATTTTGCACACACCTCCACACAGCTCCACACAACTCCACACAACTCCACACACTCCACACAACTCCACACAACTCCACACAACTCCACACAGCTCCACACAGCTCCACACAACTCCACACACTCCCACACAGCTCCACACAACTCCCACACACTCCACACAGCTCCACACAGCTCCACACACTCACACACACCCACACTCCACAACTCCACACAACTCCACACACACAACTCTCCACACACTCCACACAACTCCACACAGCTCCACACAACTCCACACAACTCCACACAACTCCACACAACTCCACACAACTCCACACAACTCCACACAACTCCACACAACTCCACACAGCTCCACACAGCTCCACACAACTCCACACACCTCCACACACCTCCACACACTCCTCTCTCATAACTGTGTGTTCTTGTGTGACAACAAATCTGTGCCTCGATCTATCTTACTTAGCACAAGGTGCACTGAACAGTCACAAAAGTTATAAATCTACAGAGCACAGATAAGATTTCTTTGCTGTATAAAGGCATAATTTAAACACAATCACATAACCATTTACCCAGCACATTTTCATAATGAACCTCCAGATAGAAATAAATGACTTATACTCGATCACTTATAGTCACTTTTTTTATACAGTATTTTTCCCACTGAGATATTTCCGATTTCAGCCCCTGTTAAACATCAACCATCTGAAAAACACTCAGCTGCTCCTTGCAGCATCAGTCGAGGTTTGTGGAGCACGTAGGCAAACAAAGCACCTCCCTCGTGAGGTAGAGGTTGGTGTACAAGGCTTGAATGTCTCCCCTTTTTAACAAAACACTTTTTATCCTCAAAACATTTCACCTGATACTCACATTTTTATGTGCCCTGATAATAAGTCCTGATAATAAGTCTTCTACTGAACTAAACCTCTACATTTAAAGAAAATACCTCACATGTTGAAGACACTTCATATGTTTTGTTATTTTTATCCCAGTAAAGACATTGTGAAGCTATTTGCTCGATACAGTAGATTTCTCACCTCTGGTGAACCTCAGGCCTTTCCCAGCAAATTCTTCCTTCAGAGCAGCTACAAACTTCTCTCTGATCTTTTCCTTCTGATAAAACAAAGTATAAATAAAATCAGCATTTTTACTCAAAAAGTGGGAAATAATGAAGCTGATATTGGAAGAGATTATTATTTGCATTGATTTGTAAAGGTAATTGTCATTTTCACAGTGATAAGTTTGGGCAGAGAGGTCTACAGCCTTAAGCTGCTTTCAAAGCTCGCCTTTGTTTGGCTGCGAGCAGCATCCTCATCACAGTGACATTTCACAGCAGTAAGCAGCACATTTTCATTTAACACTTTATTGCTATGTGTCATTTTGAACCTGCCTGTGTGACTCCGAGTCTGAAGTACAGGGGAGTGGGCAAAGAAATGTTCTGATCACTCAGTGATTACATACATATATCAATCAATACAGCTCTAAGCACAGTAAGCAAATGATGACAGAAGACCGTTATGACATAGATAACTACAGTCAACCTACAGTAAAAGACAAATTCAAAGTGAACTGGACAAAACGTTGTAGAGTGAAGACGTTTGGCTGCTCGTCCAAGTCTCTTCTTCAGTTCTGGTCAGATTAGTGCTGGACACTGCCTTATATCTGTCTGAAGGAGGAGCTAACGACACTGAAACTGGAAACAGCTTTTTTTTTTTACAGTTTCTGTTTGTAGACTAGGTCTACTGAGCTACACTAAGTGTGCACTGTGCCTCCGTCATACTTAGCATGTTCATTCAGGTCCCTAATGGGCGCTCTCACACTTCGAGCATCCTGGCTCGCCCTATTGTTTTCTTTGTTTTGGGTCTGAGGATGGAGATATATATTTATTTATTTATTAGGTTATTTGACAGCGACAAGGTGTAAAAAAAACTATTTGAACAGGAGGCATTGGCCTTGTTTCCAGGCTCCACCCACACATTGGTATCGATATGTGGATGACAACTGGACTAAAATCAGAATTCAAGATCTGGAACCAAACATCAAGTTCACATGGGAAGAGGCCAAGGAGAACAAACTGTCCTTCTTAGATTGTGCAGTAACAATAGAAGAGGACCGACGAGTCCAGGTAGAAGTCCTCAGGAAACCCACACACACGGACCAATACCTGCTGTTTGAGTCACACCATCCACTGCAGCACAAACTCAGAGTTATTCAAACAACACGGAGGGTAACGTGAAGGAGGAACAACACGTGATAGATCTAAGAGAGCGAAAAGACAGGACAAAAAGGAATCTGAACCTAGAAGGAAAACTAACTATTCCTTACACAGCGGGTTTGTCTGAAAAGCGTCAGAGAATTTTGAGACGGTATGAAATTCTGGTCCATTTCAAATCTACAAACTATCTACAAACAAAACAAGACAAAAACTGGTTCACCCAAAGAACAAACAAAGTAACTGTGGTCTACACCATTCAGTGTAGTGGAAAAACTAAACAGACACTCCATAAGAGGATGTACCGACACCGTCAGAAGAGCAGCTCAGGACCCAGTCTGCTGTACATCTCCATCTCAAAGCCACTAACCACTGCTTTGAAAATAGTGAGGTTCAGATCTGAGCCAGAGAAAAATGGTTTGAGAGGGGAGTTAAAGAAGCAATTATTGTTAGGAAAGACAATCCTTCTTTGAACAGGAACGTGGGCCTTAGACATCATCTTTCCCCCATGTCTAACACCATCCTCAGACCTATATCGGTTTGAAATTTGTCCTCCTCATTACCACTGGGGCAACCTGTCAGGAGCAGAGGGCAGCTGTGGTACAGCACCCAGGAAGAGATGAGCTAGGTTTTATCACGACTACCTGAGCTGGAAGATCTTTGCCACTGGAAACAAAAGTGCACAGAGGAAACCCAGACATCTGGAGGAGCACGCAAACGCCCACAGAAAGATGGTAATGCATTTAGGTCTTTTTTCATACTTCATTAAATTATTCATTATTACAATAATAGTCAGCCCTAAAAAACATGAACATGCATTTGTATTGTAAAATAATTATGTAATAATAAAAAAAAACACCTTGTCAATTTCAGAAAATTCGAGTCGTTCCTCAGCTGTACAGCTGCGGCCGATGGGAGAAATGTTCAGCATTCCATTCCTAAATTCAATAAATGTCCCCCTGCATAAAACAAAAAAACAATTAACTATTTAACTCACCACACAAAAGAAAGAACAAACACAATCTAAAGCAGATAAACCGGTCGAGCACTTTTGGGGACAGGTTTAGTGTGTTCACCTTTTCTTTGGCAGCTTGATAAGTCCCATGTAACTGAGACAAAAGTTTATGAGATCCTGGAGCAACTCTTCACCAATCTGGTTCTGAATGGCCTGTCAGTAAAAAAGAATAGCTTCAATGTAAGGCTATTTTTAGTGTTGTGTAAATAAAGAAGACAAAGGGGCGTGGCCACATGCATTTTATATTACTTGTATAAACAAACATTTATCTGCAGTGCACACACCTGTTTGGAGAGAAGTTTTCCATCTTTGTACTGCACAGTCCCGTTCTCAGCAAATACATAGTCAAACTTGTGAATTACTGCAAAAATAACAAGACTTACACATCTACCAAACACGATTACACCCAGTCTTTATCAACTGTTGTTTTTGTTGGTAACAATGACAGTAAAATCATGGTCCTCATCAGACCTGCTAAATACTCTACGGTTTTCACATCACATGCCAAAAGTGGTCATAAAGTCGTTGTTGACTGTTGTATTCTTATTATATGGCTCTATGGATAAATAACGTCGGGTAAAAGCTACGATAACTTGAAGTTCTTGTTGTAGTTTAGGCAGCGCGCAGCCCAACTATAAACATCATAAACAAATGCTCCTATTCATAATTAGCATGTCATAATTCAATTAAGGAATGCAACATCATCATCACCTTTTTAGCACATCTTGGCGTCATCCTTCTCAACGCCCAATAATTAATTAATATTATTTCAGGGTTTTGTTACTAGTAGACAAACATGTCTGTAAAGAGCACCGAGCCATAAACTAAGGCGTATCCAGTGTCGACTGATTTGTGTATCCTGAGCTTTGTGAGGTCGTCTGAGGCGAGGGACAAAGGGACTTTACCATCATCGCCCTCCCCGAGCTGCTCTGCAATCTTTGAGTAGTCGGACCCTCCCACAATGCCGATTTTGACTTTCCTCCGCAGGGTCTGGAAGAACTCATCCAGCTGTGGGTCGATTTTCTGCACAGAGAACAGTGTGTTCCAGTTTAAGACACTGACAGATACAACAATGGGAGTGTTATTGTAAACATTGTGACAAATTCAGCCTGAAGTAATGGAGCTCATCAGGGACGCTCAGGTTCAGAAAGTCAATTTAACCCCAAGACATCAAGAACACAACACAAACATGGTCACTTTTATCCATAACAAGGTTGTTTTAAGTCCAAAAAGGCTTCAGAAGAGTTTCAGAAACAGATTTTAAATAAAGTTATAGGTTTTGTGGTCATTAGTTAACATGTGGGCGTACTTGATTTTCCCTGAGCAAGAAGACAAACCTTTAATACAATTTTTTTTTTGGAAAGTCTATCAGGAAAATAAATGGCACAGAAGAAGGAAGATTATTGTTGAAATGTTCTGCACAAATAGAGATGATTGCATTTCCAGGTAGTTGAACATGAGTCACAGCAGACACAAAATGACACCTCATGCGTTTGAGGTACACTCTGTGCTCTCAGACTCTGCTGGAGCCTGTGCCAAGCTGTAAAACTGTGTGTGTGTGTGTGTGTGTGTGTGTGTGTGTGTGTGTGTGTGTGTGTGTGTGTGTGTGTGTGTGTGTGTGTGTGTGTGTGTGTGTGTGTGTGTGTGTGTGTGTGTGTGGTGTGTGTGTGTGTGGGTGTGTGTGTGTGTGTGTGTGTGTGTGACTGTGCTGCAGCCTGTGTGGGTGTATGTATGTGTGTGTGTGTGTGGGGTGTGTGTGCAGAGGTGTGTGGGGCTGGTGCATGTGTGTGTCACTGCAGGACCATGTGTCAGATTGTGTGTGTGTGTGTGTGCAGGAGTGTGGGGGTGGTGCATGTCTCATGTGTGTGTACACAGATGTGTGTGTGTGTTGCCTCTCTGTAGTGTGTGTGTGTGTGTGTGACTTGTCTCTGTGTAGTGTCAGTGTGTGTGTGTGACTTGCCTGTCTGTGTGTGTGTGGTGTGTGTGTGTGTGTGTGTGTGTGTGTGTGTGTGTGTGTGTGTCTGTGTGTAGTGTCAGTGTGATGTGGTGACTTGCCTCTCTGTGTCAGTGTGTGTGTGTGTCTCTGTGTAGTGTCAGTGTGGTGTGTGAGACTGCCTGGTGCAGTGTCAGTGTGGTGTGGGCAGTATGTATGTGTGTCATGTATGTGGTGTGTGACTTGCCTCTCTGTAGTGTCAGTGTGGTGTGGAGCATGCACTCTGTAGTGTCAGTGCATGGACCTTGCCTCTCTGTAGTGTCAGTGTTCATGTGTGACTTGTCCTCTCGTAGTGTCAGTGGGTGTGTGACTTGTCTCTCTACAGTGTCAGTGTGGGTGTGTGACTTGTCTCTCTGTAGTGTCAGTGTGATGTGTGACTTGTCTCTCTGTAGTGTCAGTGTGGTGTGTGACTTGCCTCTCTGTAGTGTCAGTGTGGTGTGTGACTTGCCTCTCTGTAGTGTCAGTGTGGTGTGTGACTTGCCTCTCTGTAGTGTCAGTGTGGTGTGTGACTTGCCTCTCTGTAGTGTCAGTGTGATGTGTGACTTGCCTCTCTACAGTGTCAGTGTGGTGTGTGACTTGCCTCTCTGTAGTGTCAGTGTGGTGTGTGACTTGTCTCTCTGTAGTGTCAGTGTGATGTGTGACTTGCCTCTCTATAGTGTCAGTGTGATGTGTGACTTGCCTCTCTTGGTAGTGTCAGAGTCCCGTCCACGTCAAACAGGCAGAGGATGCTCCTGCTCGAGGAAAAGCCCTGTGTCAAATCCATCCCGTGTCCAGTTGTGTCTCAAGTGAACGCCTCAAACACACACGCCATGTTCAAACACGCCTGTCACGTTAAAACGCCTCAGAGACACACACCATACTCACACACACACTGCACACACACTCCACACGCCACAGTCCCGTTAAACGTGTTTAAATCCGTGCCTCGTGTAGATTCCTGTGTGTTTAGTTCATCTTGGACAGTTGCAAACACAAATCCTAGGGACGTGCAGAACGTGCTGTACGTGCCAGACTCCTCCTGCGACGTCTCGAGCAGCAGCCAATCACAGCAGAGCACTGACATGACGCAGACAATGGGCGGGGCGAGTCACCTCCACGCGCCAATCATCAAAATGACCTTTGACCCACAAACTCAGTACTGCTGCAGAGATGACCTTTTAGTGAAAGGAAACGAGACCAGCCTGAGAAACAGCACTCTCCGTTAGCCTGCTAGTTATAATGCAACTTTACGATCATAGAAGAGTCTAGAAGAGTCTTTACAAAGCTGAGCAGAGTCAGGGGCCCGTGTGCATGCTGTGGTTGCCAGGTCTGATGTCTCTTTCTTTCTGTTCTCAGCCTTATTCAGAATCAGATTTGTCTGGAGGTACGTCCACAGAACATTCCTGTATTTGTTGCTCATTTGGGGCGTCCCAGGTGGATGGTGTAATTTATGAAAAAAAAAAAAGTTTTCTGTCAAACTGGACAGAAGTTTTAGATTGAAGATGTTTTTCGTCTGCTAACAGGTGTGAGACATTTAGAGCAGGACTGAAATGTAAAAGTATTTTTTATTACTGTTTGATACAGAGGGTTTATTTTTAACACATTCATAGTTTTAGCAAATTAAAATATCTATAGATACAAACAGGTATAAAAAAACGATCAATTCAACTGTTTCTGTTGAAGAAAATTCAGCACAAATCATCATCAAAAACATCTGAAGCCTCACAAGAAATCTGCACAAATACCTTTACTTTCATTCTCTAAGTGCATTTTAAAGGGGGACTTTAATACGTTTAGCCTACTTAAGTAACAAAACTGAGTAGGCTATTTTTTCTTGACCACCACTGCTCAGCAGAAACCAGGGCCCCTGATCAGTGATCCCAGATGCAGGATTTATAAAACTCGACAGACAAAAAGACGACTTGTGGAGAGGAGCAGAAGTGACAAAAGTTTGAGGAAATGTTTGATCAGGAAATTATCAGACAATAGGTGAGATTAGGTAAAATAAGGACATTCAGATTTGTGCATTTAAGCAGATGGTCAAAACAGAGAAGGGCTGTTTATTCCACTCATTATTCTCAAGAATATTATGCAATTAGTTGTTTACTGCTGAATGAGACCACTGAAGGGAGCGGGAAAGTCTTCACTCTTAAACTTTTGTCCTGTTGACAGAATGAATTTTTCTTTTGCTGTGGTTCTACCAGAGCGACTGAGACACAGACACAAGGATGATCAGATCATTCAGTTCATTGCTCTGCACACAGCCACATTCACACTTTGTTTAATTGTCCAGTTTAAAGCAGATCCTCATTACATCAGGACACAAGAACACAGAAACTGGAAACAAAATGCAGCCCTACTCTTGAGTTACCTTGTTTGTCAGATTATGTAGAACATTTCAAACTGGTGGACTGTCTTAGGATATATCCATGTTAAGTGATTGTAGACACACACTGTGGATAAGGAGCCTTCTCATAGCACAACTTATATTATTTTTAATTTAACTACGGTAATTACACTTAAGCTACATGTCTAGTAAAATTAGGCCCACTCTAAAAATGGATCAGATTTTTGTAATTAGGCCACCCCATTAGGCCTTTCAGCAGAAACTAGATCTGTGTAGGCTATTTCTCCAATAATCTGTTCCCTTAAATTATTTTCCCCAATATAATAAAATATATATTATAGCAGCAGCTCAGTGTACAGCCCGAGCTCTTGACTTGGCTTTGGCATTTTTATTAGGTTTGACTGTGCTCCTGCAGTAATGTTACTCTACTGAAAATCACTGTTCAGATAGATGTCTGTAGCGGATAGATGCTAAAATTACCTAAATGTTTTGAACTTCTAGTTGGGTACAGGTAAGGCGATCCCCAGTTGAGCTTGTTGTTGTAAAATGAGCCTCTTTATAGCCTCCTCCGTTGTAGATGACAGGCTCCATGACCCTGTGAAGTACAAAAATAGCCGCTGAACTATGTCACGTTTCTGGTGGAGGATCCAGCTCCTGCTCGTCTCCATAGAGATGATATTACTATTCCTAAAATGTTCCATAATATTGAACTAAATGTCTCTGTCTATATCTGGAGACAAGCATGTTTTAAGTATTTTGATTAGCAATAAAACACTAATAATTGAATGATTGTAGCCTGGTATAACTTAATCTTACAGTGTGGAACATTTAAAACTAACCAATAACTCCATAGAGACAGACAAAGCTGCATAGTGAACCTTTAACATGACAACACAGGCTAGATAAAACCTCTTTTTTACCAATTTTCCAAATATATTAGCAAACGTGCACAGTTCATTCACATTATCTTTACTTTGCTCCTGCACCACCACTGTCCTCTAGAGGGCAGGAGAGGGAAGCATGTGCAGGTAGTGTTCAGGACAGGACAAGAAAGATTATTGAGCCAAATTGCATACTCCTGAAGAACCTGGAGCGCACATGAGGGCTAACATTTTTAATATTCTAGAAATCAGTGCAGCCTCGTGTTCCTGACAAGAACAGAGATGATTATGATGATGATTATTATTATTGTTGTATTGCTAAATTGTGTTCTCTCCTGCAGGTCCTAGCTGAAAAACCATGGAAACTCTGAAAGTTCCAATCGCCTCATTGATCACAGACCTGAACTTCACCACCACATTAGGTTTTTGCTCTTCTGAACCTGAGAAATGTTTTTGATACTGATCAATTCTTAAAAAAAAACTATCTCCTTACACTTTAAAACATCTGTCAAAAATACACAGCTCACCTTTCGATTCCTGCTACTTGACAGAAGAATCTGTTCTGTCTGAATCTGAATCTGTCTGAATCTGCTCAGGACAGATTTGGTGACGCCCATGTCGCTTCCATAAATCTTTTTGGACAATTTAACACAACGATAAATTATAACTTGTGCAACTCCTGGCTGAGTCACCTGCTGTTCGCTCTGCAGAAAAGAACAATGTGTATTTGTTTTCCTGGTGGAGCATTCACCATTATTGCTTTGCCTAGAATGTCCCACAGTATGGCATTAAGTCTTATTGATCTGTAAGTAACTGGTTAGACCTGTGGAGAGGCGACGCCACTCATAATAAAACACAAATTAAATGGCACAAATTAAAAGTTTGCGTTGCTAACTTTGAAATAATTTAACAAAATAAACAAAAAAATCATGATCGATCAATGTGAGGAGGAAAAAAAAAGATGAATTCTTCCTTCATAAGGCCCAGCCCTGTATCGAAATGAAATAAATCCTGTGTTAATGGCTTACATATTCTCTACATATTCCAGGAAAGTCACACCTGGAGATAAGAGGCTGGCCGACGGGACTCCCCCACCAGGAAAGTTACACAGTGCAGCTTTCACAAGGTTTGAAACAAGACCACCTTAAACATTAGCTTTCATTAGTGTTTATACAGACTCTCCTTATCTGACTTTGTGTATGACCTCAATACTAGACACAGTACAATGTTTTTGAGCTTCAGTTTAGCACCAGGACCATGAGATAAACTACAGGCCTGATTTAGTAAAGATCTGAATGAGACAAAGGCTTATATTTAGCATACGAGAGGTGTCAGAGGGCACGAGCTAATCATAAAGACTCTAATGATTAAGTACTGAAGGAGTCGTATCTCTTAGTGACCTCAATCCTCTCACACACACTTAATGATAACACAGGAATTTGTCGGCCACATAAATCCATAAATCAATTTTTATCCAACAGTGGAAACAAAAAAGTGAAGAAGGAATTCAAGCCTCATTATTCAGCACAATGGTGTTATATCTCCAGAGCGCAAGACGTAATCGAATACAGCACAAGGAAACCAAAATCATTCTCAGTGCACAAAGAAGAGGGCAAATACAAGAGACAACGCAAAGATAACACGAGAATATGTCTGTGTGACCCCTCAGTCGTCCGGTCTGAGAATACGCCGACTGTGGGACTTTCTGCTCATGACAAAACCTTCACTTCACTTTTTTGGCAGAGAGCTGTCATCAGATTGTAACAGTGGACATGATTTCATGCAGCTTCAGAAACAGATTGCTCATTTGACATGAAAATCTGCCAGTGAATTTGGTAGAGTTGAGTGAGCACAACCCTGACATATTTTAGTCAGGACAGTGCGATGAATCTTTTCAATTTAAAAAAAATCTATTTGTTTCAAAGTGCCATGTCTACATCTAATACGTCTAATAATCCTGTGGTTTAAAGAGTTCTGACTCTGAAGGAACGTTTGACCTTTTCTTCTGTTAAATTAAACTTAAATTAATATTCCATCCATCCATTTTCTTCCTCTTATCCAGGGCTGGGTCACGGGGGCAGCAGTCTAAGCAGGTACTCCTAGACTTCCCTCACCCCATACATGTCCTCCAGCTCCTCCGGTGGGACCCAAGGTGTTCCCAGGCCAGAGCGACATTGTCCCTCCAGCGTGTCCTGGGTCTTCCCCGGGTCCTCCTCCCGGTAAGACATGAGCACTTCCCCAGGGAGACGTCCAGGAGACATGCAGAACAGATGCCCGAGCCTCAGCTCCTCCTCTCGACGTGGCGGAGCAGTGGCTCTACTCCGAGCTCCACCCATGTGACCAAGCTCCTCACCCTGTCTCTAAGGGAGCGCCCAGCCACCCTGCGGAGGAAACTCATTTCAGCCGCTTGTATCAATGATGTTGTCCTTTCGGTCATGACCCAGAGCTCGTGACCATAGGTGAGGGAAGAACATAGACTGAGGTAAATCGAGAGCTTTGCCTTTCGACTCCTTATTCACCACGACAGACGATACAGGGACCACATCACTGCAGATCCACCTGTCAATCTCACGCTCCATCCTTCACTCACTCGAGAACAAGACCCAGAGATACTTGAACTCCTCCACTCGAGGCAGAGACTGACCACTCCTGGAGAGGGCACCACCTTTTCCAGTCGAGAACCATGGCCTCAAATTTGGAGAAGCTGATAAATTAATATTCACCTTTTGTATTTGTTTTTAATGGAAAAAAAACCCCTGAATCAAAATTGTGATCCATATAGAATGACATTTTTTGTCAAACCGCCCAGCTGTAATTTTTGTGATTATAAAAATCAGCTGATTATTAACACTGACGCAGCAGATTCCACCAGAGAATGTTTCCTCCTTGGTCTGTTGTGCTTAACTTGTATCATTCTCAGTTTTAGACTTACATCGTTACTGTCCAGACTCATTTACTTTTCCTTAAACAAACACAACTCCATTAGCAGGAGCCATTAAACACCCGGACGACACAATAAAACTCAAGTCCTGTTCCAATCAACACACGGCCATTTCCTTAACTCTTTCTGCACCTGGGAGGAAGCTGCTCCTCATAAACCATAATGCCCCTAATAACAGTACAACTAATCTACTAAAGCCTCACTCTTTAATATGTTCTGCTGTTTACAACCTTTCACTCTGAGAAATGGGGAAACTCAGTGGATGTGTTTTAAAAGTGCAGATGTGTCTTAAATGTTCAGTTCATCTTTATTTTATGTATACAATGTAAACAATGTAAATTCTAACCATTTATGTTTTAAAAGAACCATCCCAGTGTCTCACATCTGGACAGAAGTGGATTACACTGAATCTTATATTTGTGAGTGATTATTATTTCATTTTCAGACTTATTCAGCTGCAAATCAAACTGTACATTAAAGGTCTGCAGTGACAAACATGTCGGTCAAACTTCACTGATGCAAAGTGTCATTATAGGCACATTCAGCCTTTACAATTAGAGTATTAGGATATAGAATATGATTGTGTATTTTCAAAGTTAGGTTACGTTTGTGATAATCTGCCTTTTATCAGCAGCATCGGCCGTGTGAGAAAGACAATGACGCTTCAACTACAGACTGATAAAACTGTTGTTTGAATTGAGTAAGGTTTATGGTCTGTAATAAAAGTGTTATAGAACACCACAGAAAAGACTGAATGCAGAAAACAGCAGCTTTATCTGGTTAGTTAAAAGTAATCACAACTATTACAACGATCTGAAAAACTAATCACAGTTTAGTCAATAGTTTATTCAAATGAAGCAGTGCTATTTAAATGGGTTTACTAATTAACCATTCCTAGAAAAATGCGTTAAAAGAGTTTTGTGTGTTTTGTTTTTTATTTGAGGTGTGTTCAGAGCCGACAGTATTTATCTGCACCGCGAGTCTTTATGTTTATGGCTTAAATTGACCTTTGGCTCCTCTTTATTTTTCCATCGTGGCTTCTTTAAAAACACTGGTTTGAAACACAGCCTCCTGCTCAGTTTAGTAAAAGTCAAATTCAGTGAAGGAGGATTTGTCTCGTTGGTCTTTTCTGAAATATTACATCGCAGAGGTTGTGTTAAGTGTTTCCTACTTTTTATGTTTACAAACAGAATGATCTATGATTAGAAGTGATGCATTGTGTGAATCTCCTCCTCCTCTTTTTGTCACTGAAGTTGTTCATTAACACAGGGCAGGTGGATGAGTTTGCACCAGATCACTGCAGATCTGTCAGAAGGTGGAGGCAACACATTTTTGTTTAGATTTTCCCTCGGATGTACAAAAAGAGACAGGACTGAGCTGATTGGTGGACACTGACTGAGGAGTTGGACAAATGTGACAGTCTATAAGATCAGAATAAAGCCTTTTTCTTTCTAATTTTTTTTTTTTGGTCATGTAGACTCCTGACACAGATGAAGAAGATGAAGATTTGCCTGTTGTTCCTGTGGACGCTGATTGTAACATCCACAGCCAACCTCCTGCTGGATTCTTGCCTCGCATATCGATACGTCTACAGGATAAATGTGGTGCTGCTGGAGGACGAATTGTACGGGTGGAGTATGCCCTACGTCCAAGCCGCAGTGGAACAGGCCCTCGAGGAGGACAGGCGGGAAAATGAGAAGCATGGTATGAAAATGAACATCCACATTAAGGCTCTGTTACAGCAGCACGCTCAGTGTAATCTCCCATGAGACACCTGTGCTGCTGTGTCACATGTCTGCGTCTCTGTGTCCATCATAAAAATGTGCAATTGTCCTAAACACAAACTATTTCATTAAATTGTAATTGTAAGAACATGCCCAGACACTTTATCAGACGGCACACTGCACAGGAGCGATGTTACCTTCATATTTATATTTTTCCACTGCTACAACAAACATTTTAGTGAGAAACAAAGTGATGTAAAATTAAGGCAACATTATTAATACCCACACACATATTTCAGTTTCATGTGAGCGAATGGACTGCCGTTTGGCAAAGAGACAAGTCTTTATTTTCTATTAATAAATCACTGATTATGTGATTGGTGCCTGACAGTAATGACGACTGATTGATTGACACATTGATCCTAATATGAAGGTTCACTGTGGATGTTTGCTCGCCTACAAAACATAAAAATACATAAATCCGACTTTTTTAATCATAGGTCTGGACTTTATATTAACGGCCAACTACAATCCTTTCAACACGACGGGGTACAACAGACCAGGCTGTGGCAGCAGCAGCTGTGAGGGCGTCACCATGCTCAAAAAACTCAAGGTGAGTCTGTGTGTAACATCATGATCTGTCACTGTCACAGCTGCTGTTTTATCGATCAGGACAGTCTTTACACACACTGTCTAGAATTTTAAAATTAAATATCACCAGGTAACTGCTAAAAGAGACACTATGTAAGTTTAAAAAAATATATAAATGTTATTGTTTAGCCTGGAATCTTCCACAGTAAAGTACACACATCAGTGATTAATTCAACTGATCTTTTTATTGGTGTCGTCTGTAAGTTTTATACCACCGTGTGTAACATTTTAGGCAGAACAGTTCCATGAAGAGTACGCGGTTCACACCCGGTCATAGCCTTTAAAGTCAGTCTGGTGCATACAGTTTGGTGCATTTAACTTGTGCCTTTGCAGGAAAATCATGAAATTGGCTGTGTGATGCTCGGGCCGTCCTGCACCTTCGCCACGTTCCAGTTAGTGGAGTAAGTGCCTTTGGTTATTGTGTTTATTTTAACAGGGACGTGCACAGACAGAGACAGAGGGGCAGGGGCTCCACCAAGAAAAATGGACACTTCCACACCTCTTAAAATTAACGTATCCATGTTTTTTTAAGTCAGCACATATGAGTTTGCTTCTTTACAGATTATTTTTGGGTGTGCAGCTGCTGAACTTTTAGCAAAGCTTTGTGCATTTAGGTGCATGAGCTGAGGGACTAAAAACATTATTACAATAATGACAGAGACAGAGCAAAAAAGGATCATGTGAGGAGATTTTTGATCAAATAAATGGAATTTCCTGTAATCTGGTACAAACACAGAACAATGAGGCATGGGCCCATTTGTCGATTGTTTCTTAGACTAAAATGACTGGCCGACCTTGTGTCTGACTCCTGTGTCAGTGGTCTCTGCGGGCCCCGGTCCTCTGCGGGGCCCTGGTCCTCTGTGGGGCCCCGGTCCTCTGCTCCAGCACACTGAGCGCCCCCTGTCTGTGAGCCGCAGCCTCACACTGGGCTGTGGACAAACGCTCCAGACAACACTTAAAACTTTTGTCCATTTCTTTGATGAGAATTCGACTCTTTTCACGAGTGTGACATTGAGTCTATGGACGTTTTATTGAATCAAAACATTGCAAACATGACATGTCCATGTCATGGACTCTAAACTGTCCCAACAGACCGTCCCACCAGACCGTCCCACCAGACCGTCCCACCAGACCGTCCCACCAGACCGTCCCACCAGACTGTCCCACCAGACTGTCCCAACAGACTGTCCCTACAGGACTGTCCCACCAGACTGTCCCTACAGACTATCCCAACAGACTGTCCCAACAGACTGTCCCAACAGGACTGTCCCTACAGACTGTCCCTACAGACTGTCCCAACAGACTGTCCCAACAGACTGTCCCAACAGACTGTCCCACACCAGACTGTACAGACTGTCCCAACAGACTGTCCCACCAGACTGTCCCTACAGACTGTCCCTACAGACTGTCCCTACAGACTGTCCGTACAGACTGTCCCACCAGACTGTCCCACCAGACTGTCCCACCAGACTGTCCCACCAGACTGTCCGTACAGACTGTCCCAACAGACTGTCCCACCAGACTGTCCCACCAGACTGTCCCAACAGCTGTCCCTACAGACTGTCCCAACAGACTGTCCCTACAGACTGTCCCTACAGACTGTCCGTACAGTCTTTGATTTGGTGTTTTGTGCAGTTAGGAGACACACATGGAGTCACACATGAGGCAGGACAGAGGGAGCAGAGGTGGCAGTGAAATCTTTAGACAGTAGTTTATTGGTGAGTGTTTAAAACACATTTTACACATGTCTTCTGTCTTCATGGGGCAAATATTAAAACAAAAAAATATACATCGACCAGGAGGGCACTTAGGGGAAAGGGGCAGGTGTGTGAGGCCACCTGGGCTCTATTTGTGCACATCCCTGATTTTACTGCTCTTATCCCTTGGTTTCAGCTTTCTGGTGTTGAATTGTCATTGCCACAGCAGCAGTTCTTATTTCACTCTTAAACTCATGGATACATCTTCCTTTTGCCTCTTTAGTCAGGAGATTGGCCTGAGCCTGAGTATACCTATCATCTCCGCTGGAAGCTTCGGTTTATCCTGCGACTACAAACTCAAACTGACCCGGATTCTACCGCCCGCTCGCAAGGTGTCTGACTTCATGGTCAACTTCATCAACGAGAGCTCGTTACCCTTAAAACAGAAGTGGAACCAGGTGTACGTGTACAAAAAGGCCTCCTCTTTGAATGCATCAGAGGACTGCTTTTGGTGAGAACACACAGTAACGTCACCAGATCAGTCTCTGTTATGAATTTATGAAGTGATTTGTGATATGTCTTCTTTCTGCAGGTATATCAATGCCCTGGAAGCACCGTCATTCAGTTTTGCGGCAAATATTGAAAGAGAAATGCTGCGTAATGAGGCCGACCTGCTCAGAGCACTCAGTTCTCCAAAAAGGCACAGTAACAGTAAGTCTCAAAAGAAACCTTACATTTAACAGATAAGCAAAAGTGTTTCCCCCACACAATCTGTTGAACCTACATTACAGAACAGGTTATGCACAACATTCGAGAAACCCCATGGTTAAAACAGAATTCTGTGGTGGAATTTGCTGTTTAACTGTCACATTGTAGATTTCTTGACCTTATTTATGCCTAATATCTGTAATTACTGGGTCTCTACATATGAAAACATCTCTGTCAGTAAATAAACATAAATGAAGTTACTTTTGTTCACAACAGCCAGAAAGTTGTGCCATTTTTAAGTCCAGTGGCATGATTATTGTCAGCTCCAAGGATTTTAAACCACAAGATGAATCTGGCCAGTTTGTGAATCCAATCCCCAACCAATAATGATAAGATTGAATGTTCTATTTTGCATATTTTATTCAAAAAGTCCCCCATATATATATTTACATACATATACACTTGTAGAATGTGAATACCTGACTTAATTTCAGTGGGAGGCTGGTCACGTTGTAGAGTTTAAACAATAGTGCAGGGCTTGGCTGTGAGTTTATCTTACCTCAGTGCAGCACATAAACCGTTTTCATTGATATATGACCTAAGTGTTGCATCACAGAATGAAACGGTTGGGTGAGTTTTCTTCTAAAGCACGGCTCTCAAACTCGATTTCACTGAGGGACACATCAGCAAAATGGTTTCCCTCAAGGAGCCAGATGTAACTGTGAGGCAGAATAAATGTAATTAAATGTAACCAAATAATCATCCATTTTTCCATTCTTTCTTCGTGAAGCATCAGCTTTATTTTTTACAATTATTCTATATGTTTCTTGGCTGTAAAACCCCTCACCACACACTTTATACACTTTTCTCAGACAGACATTAACATTTTCTCACATTTCTGTCTTGTTTGATTAATTAACAGTGACTCACATGTATTTCACAGTTCCTCTGATCGCGCCTCTTCGTCCTGGCGCCGCTCCACTGTAGTGTCATTTATGTAAATTTGTCTGACATATTCTGTACTGTTCAGGAGACACGGCACGGAGGAGACGGAGGAGAAAGGTCTGATGGCCAAAGGGCAGGACACAATGGTCTACAGTCCCTTAGCCAATCAGGACGCAGGACACAATGGTCTACAGTCCCTCAGCCAATCAGGACGCAGAACATAATGGTCTACAGTCCCTTAGCCAATCAGGACGCAGGACACAATGGTCTACAGTCCCTTAGCCAATCAGGACGCAGGACACAAATGGTCTACAGTCCCTTAGCCAATCAGGACGCAGAAACACAGTGCAGTCCCTCAGCCAATCTGGACGCAGAAAAAAAGCATGTCCATAAATTGCGAAAAAAAATGTCTGCGCTAAAAAATCGAGACTGCGAGAGGTGAACCATGTTATTGCGAGGTGCCACATTATATATGCATTTGCACAGATGTAAAAAACATGTGTAACTGCGTATCTCCTGATAAACATTTTTATAAGTCATAACTTTTAACTCATCTTCTCGTGGGCCACATAAAATGACTTGATGTGCCACATTTGACCCGCAGGACTTTATAAATCACATATTATTGATAGAATGTGACGCAGATGATTCACGACTCTTGTGTTGCCATGTTGTGGTACAGTTTTCATCCTGTGCGGGGGTCCTGACGACATCGCCAACATAAAGCAGAATAAAGTTTCCATTCATCCCGACATTATGTTCATACTTTTAGACATTTACAAGTGAGTATTCGTACTGTTTTTATTCAGCCGTAACACACAGAAGTAAACACAGTGTTTTACTTTGAACAGTTTGAAATATTACGAAAACAGAACGTCCAGTCACGGCATGGAGAACGTTCTGGTGGTCACTCTCCCCCCACGGAACTACACCTATGGGAATCTGACCTACAACAACACAGTAAGATCCCACCCTGCAGCACCTTACTCTGATTACACCTGTCAGATCTGTGGAGAGGCAAGCCCACTGAAGATGTTTTTCTAGCAGCATCCGTAACTGAATAAAACAAGATAAGTCAGCGTCTTACTGTGGATCATTCCAGGCAAAACAACAACACAGAAAAATCACACAGTGCACCTTTATAATGGTTTACCTCTAGGACAGGGTGGCCCAAAAGTCACTGACGGTTGGAAAAAATTCATAACTCTTTTGTTTCTAAATATTTTTATTTTATTTTTCCAGAGCATTTAGAACGACTCTTCTGACATTAATCTGAGCAAATCCAGCACCGAGGAACGAACCCTCATTGTGCAGTGGTACTTTGAGTCACATGGGTCAAATTCACAAACCCAGTGGTGTTACCATCGACATTTTAATACCAGAGATGCCCCAAGAGTAAATGCCATTAAAGGAATAATAAGTGTTTTTCACAGACAGGGGGCAGTATGTGATCTCCACAGACCTGACTAGTCCTGATTTCTTCCTGTGGGTCTATCTTAAAGAAAAGGTGTTTGTGAATAAACCTCAGACAATAAACCACTTCAAACGTGATATCAGGATCAAATAAGAGACATAAGCCGGAAATGCTTTAAATGTTCTGTAAAGTGTGTTGGATCAGGCTGTTCAGAGACAAACACAAAATGTGGACACTTAAAGAACATAATTTTTACTTCCCCTAGTTTAAGTAGTGATAAGTTCAAGTGTAAGTGAGCAATTGTAACCGTATATATTGCCAAAAATCTGGGAAGGTTCAGTTTATCTACTGCTAAAATTTGGTGAGTTTAACTTAAGAATTATTGGAGCTACTGAAGATTTAAAAGTGTCAATGACTTTTGGGCCACCCTGTTTAAACACATAGTCCATATTTATATGTTCAGAGATGATTTTGTCCTGATTTAAATGGTTCGACTTTGCCTAATCTGAATTTAGATTAGATTAGACCCTCTTCAGTGCAGTGTCCTGGTTTAACTCCTCATTCTGTCTTTTGTCCTTTTTATTCCATGCTCTATTTATAGTTTATAAACTTCTTTTGTGCTGCAGGTCAATGACTATGTAGCAGGTTACCATGACGCGACGCTCATGTTTGGGAAAATGCTGCGAGACAGGATGCTCGGGCGGCAAGCAGACGTGGCTTTCGGTGAACATCCATTTGCCAATGTCTCCTTTTATGGTATGTTTGATTGACCACTGATAACCCAGAGCAAATATTAACCAGAGTGCATCAGCAGAGGTGGGAAAGGTCAATTTGTCCAACATAATGGACGTAAGAATATCTTTGTCACTGTATAAATAATGAGAGAACAAGCGATCTCCCGTTTATGATGCTTTTATTGTTGCTCAGTGGAGCGTTCATGAAGCACAGCCTGGTGTGTATGTGTGTGTGTGTGTGTGTATATTCTTATGTTGTCTGTAAAGCCAAATTACTGCAATATTTTCTTATAATAAATGCGGTTTACTATTGTCAGAAGTAACATTATGTCCAAAAACAACGCATGAAGTTGGTACTATTATCACAAATATTGGCCAAGGCAGTAATTTCTACAAACTCGATTTATCTCTATGTGAGATTCTGATAGAAATGTACATTATTTTGTATTTTATATATTTACAAGTCCAAGATTAGCCTTTTTATCTGACATAGTTAGACGAGTAAGTACCTTTTGTCTTATAATAACTGAAATTATGTCAATATCGTTGTACTGAACAGTCATATCGCAACATTTTCCAGCCCAAACTGTAAAAAGTATTTGAAAAAGTGAGGTGCATTTGTTAAAACTGTTGCGTTTGCTGTATCCAGGAATGGCAGGACACTATGTACTTGACCAATACGGAGACAGAGACGTCAACTTCTCTCTGCTGTACACGTCCACCGTCACAGGCGAGGTGAAGCAACGCACTACGATTTCATCAAATATATTTTACACGAGTCTTACAGTATTTGTTTTACCTCGCAGTATACAACCTTGTTCACGTTTGACACATCCAAAAATGAAACACGAATAGTCGATGAATCTCCTGCTTTGCCCTGGAAGGACGGAGTTCTGCCCGACGACAAACCGGAGCCCATCGATAGTAATACTACCAGTCCTTTCTGATGTATTTAATGGAATAATTCAAATGATTTTTATTATTTTTATCTTATGATTTCAGTTATAAGCACTCAGGACATCATTTTGATCGTTTTAAGTCTCAGCGTTGTTGTGGTCACCGCCATTGCACTCATCTTCTACAGGTATAACCATAACCATAACCATTATAAGTAAAAACAGAGGTACTTTTGCTCCTGCACTTTACATAAACTATTTGGAAAAACTGTAATGCATCAACAAAAGTACAGTTTGGTTTTGGTTCATGTTTTCTTTTCCAAATCCTCCAGGCAGAACAGAAAAGAGCGGCTCATGCAGAAAAAGTGGTCGCACATAGAGCCTCACCTGATTGATCCCCTGGATGAAAAAGAGGTTGTTCTGAAGGTACAGGTGTCTACTTTAACATTACAGTAAATATTATGCAAATACACATCAACATTACAGTATCTTTGTGTCAGATTGAAGACGACAAGAGAAAGAACAGTATCTTCCTTGCTAATCGAGGGCGTTATGACAAAAAGGTAATGTCCGCTGGTTAAAAAGTGTCAGCTGTCGTTTTTTAACACAAAAACTAAGACTTTTTTTTTTTATTTCAGCCAGTCATTTTGAAAGAGTTCAAACATTCAGACGGAGAATTTACTGAAGAGCAGAAAATTGAGCTCAACACGGCAAGTGAACATTTATAGTTATTTATAATGAAGACTAGTCATTACCCAATAGTTATATACATACTGTTTAAATAATGTGTGATGTACAACTGGCTGTTAAGTGTGAATTTATTCTAAATTACAGTTACTTCGTATTGACTACTACAACTTGACCAAGTTCTACGGCACAGTGCAGTTTGACTACGGTGTGTTTGGTGTTTTTGAGCTGTGCCAGAGAGGCTCGCTCAGGGTAAGGATTCTCTCAGGTCTCACCTACAACAAATCTAGATTTTATGAAATAAGTGTAAAATATAGCTTCAGATATTCTTTACAGTGTATATGTCTGTGTAATCCCTCAGTCGTCCAGGTCTGATCCACAGCGAAAGATGAAGTTTAAATCTGTAACTGGACAAATCGTTGTAGGAGTGAAGATGTTTCACTGCTCGTCCAAGTCTCTTCTTCAGTTCTGGTCAGATTACAGCTGGACACTGACTTATATTTGTCTGAAGGAGGAGCTAACCACATTAAAACTGTAAACAGCAATTGTCTCCAGTTTCAGCTGAAACTGCCCTATCCAACCTTTAATGACCCTGCTGTTGTTCTCTTTGTTCTGGGTCAGAGGATGGAGTTATAGATCGGTGAGAGATGACCCCCATTCCTGTTTAAGGAAGGATTGTCTTTCCTAACAAAAATAGCTTCTTTAACTTCCATCTCAAACCATTTCTTTTCTCTGGCTCGGATCTGAACTTCACTATCTTCAAAGCAGTGGTTAGTGTCTTTGAGATGGAGATGTACAGCAGACTGGGGTCCTGAGCTGCTCTCTCAAAGGTGTTGGTACATTCTCTTATGGAGTGGCTGCTTGGTTTCTCCAGTGAATCATTCACTGCACTCTTCACTATCCTCAGACCCAAAACAAAGAGAACAATAGTAGGGTCGTCAAAGGTTGAATAGGGTAGTTTCAGCTGAAACTGGAGACAATTTACTGTTTCAGTGTCATTAGCTCTTCCCCTCAGACAAATATAAGGCAGTGTCCAGCAGTGATCTGACCAGAGCTGAAGAAGTGTCTTGGACGAGCAGCAAAACGTTGTCAGTCCTACAACAGTTTGTCCAGTTGACAGATTTAAACTTTGTCTTTTGCTGTGGATCAGACCTGACCTAAAATGTATCATTTAAAACACATCTATATGCTTTTAAAATAAGTCTGAAGCTAACGGGACGATTGAGACAAAGTTTAGTGTTTTGATGTGTCTAGAAACCATGACTACAGTAAACACCAACAGGATTTTTCTGGCCTTTGTGGCGGTAAATGACTTTACAGATTGTCTGATAAGGCTCGTTAAAGTGCCGCAGTGGAGTATGTGCATGTAATCACACACACATTAACTCCACAGTGGAGTCAGGAGTCTTTTTGTGTTCACAGTACATTCTGAATGACAAGATCTCCTACCCCGACGAGACCTTCATGGACATGGAGTTCAAGATATCTGTCATGTACGACATAGCGAAGGTGGAGTATTTGTCAGTGTTGTAGTAATAATATAAACTCTATCCTGTTGTGGTCACTGATGGTTGTGTTCTACAGGGCATGTCCTATCTCCACTCCAGCAGCATAGGCGCTCACGGCCGGCTTAAATCCACTAACTGTGTGGTGGACAATCGCATGGTGGTCAAGATCACAGACTTTGGCTGTAACACGATTCTCAACCCCAGCAAAAGTAAAAGAGCTTTCCTTCTGAAGAAATAGCAAAAGACGAAGTTTAAATCAACTGCTGCTTCTTCAGTTCAGAACTGAAGAAGCGGCTTGGATGAGCAGCGAAACATCTCCACTCTTACAACGATTTGTCTAGTTGACAGATTTAAACTTTGTCTTTTGCGATGGATCAGACCTGGACGACTGAGGGTTTACATAGATATCTTCTGAAGAAATAACTAAATGCAACACATCTTCACCATTTCATCTCCTCTTCAGATTTGTGGACAGCCCCAGAGCACCTTCGTAAAAACGGCATCTCTCAAAAAGGCGACGTGTACAGCTACGCCATCATAGTGCACGAGATCATCATGAGGAAGACGACGTTCTACACAGAGTCCTGCTCGGATAAAGCAGGTGAACAGACAGCAATATTTACTAATGATCTTTTCAAACAGGTTGATTTAGAGCTGTAAAGTTAATCAAATTTAAGAACTGATCTATTTCAAATCAGCTATTAGTTCAGACTTCAGAGATTTGACTGTTTTTGTCTTAAATTAAAATGGTCAAAGGTCATATTTTTATACAGCACTTTTCCACCTTCAAGACCCTCAAAGCACTTTACATCAAGAAACCACTCACACAATCACAGTCACACATTCACACACACACGCACACATTCATTCACAGTGCACACAGACACTGTGGTGAGGTCGGTTGAGTGTCTTGCTCAAGGACCGAATGACATCACTCATCTGTAGGAGCTGGAATCGCACCCCCAACCTGTGGATTTGAACTGCCAACCTTCAGATCAGTGGACAAACTCTCTACTGTCGCCCCAACTGAGCTACTGTATAACTTATAATTACACAAAGTTTAAGTTGTTTTAAAAAAGAAAATGTCAAGCTGAAAATTGTAATTGATCAGTATAATCAGAGAAACGTATTTATTATTTGCTCTTTTGCCGTATTGTCCAGCCCTTTAATCCATCCATCCATGTTCTTCCTCTTATCTGGGGCCGGGTCGTGAGGGCAGCAGTCTGAGCAGGGACTCCCAGACTTCCCTCACCCCAGACATGTCCTCCAGCTCCTCCAGTGGGACCCCAAGGTGTTCCCAGACCAGAGAGACATAGTCCCTCCAGTGTGTCCTGGCTCTCCCCCCGGGGCCTCCTTCCGCTGGAACATGTCCTTTAAGTTGATCAGAATGCTTCTTTCTTCCAGAAAAACTCTACAGAGTACAGTATCCCAGTATGACGGGAGTCTTCAGACCTGACTTAAGTTTGGACGGAGCTTCAGAGCAAGAGGCGGAGGTGAGAAGAGGCACAGTCCTGGACATAATCACTGATGAACTGTGTCATTTCAGTGGTTTGTGTGTTTTCACAGCTGTACACTTTAATAAAGAACTGCTGGGATGAAGATCCAGAACGCAGACCAGACTTTAAGAAAATAGAGCTAACTCTCGGTAAGATTTTTAGGTAAGTTGCCATCTCATATAGTGTAATTAGAACTGAGTAACATTATTTATTTACCTTTTCACCTTTACTTGAAGTTTTTCAGACATTGTAATAGACTACCATACACAAGTTGTTGTTCTCATTCTCCTTCTTCTCCTTCTCCTTGTTTTCCTTCCCCTTCTTCTTTTTCTTCTTCCTCTTCAAGTAATTCAAGAGTTCCTACTTTCACTTCAGCATGAGTAATATTATTTTAATGGTACTTAACTATTTGGCTGCTCTGTGCACCTCAGAGTAAAATGGAAACATGGACATTTTCAGATTTATTGTGAACAGATTTTTTCACCAAATGCTTGCATATATATGTTTATTTTCCTTTTTGCAGTGCTCTCCACAACACGGCGAGTGAGACGTACATGGACAACCTGATCCGCCGCCTGCAGATGTACTCCAGGACGCTGGAGCACCTGGTGGAGGAGAGAACGGCTCTGTACAAAGCTGAGAGAGACCGAGCAGATCGCCTCAACTTCATGCTCCTCCCCGGGTAAATCTCATAATGACTCATGTACAGTGATGAGAAGAATACTTTGAAAAGCTATTTAGTTACACAACTCTGAATACTTGCATTAAAATGTTAGTTTTTTTGTTTTGGGATGGTTTTGAAAGTATTTTTAACACTTTCACACTGAGATGCAATATGTTGTAGTGTAAATACGTGACATTGGATTAAAACTGTTTTCTGTCTTATGCATGTTTGTTATACATATTGATCATTATATAGAGAGGGGAAAAAATCACACATGAAAACATCAAGACAAGGCGGTGCTATTTTTCCTTCTAATGCTGTTTAGTTTGAGACTTAAATTGCAAAATCAAGTGGAAATGTATGTTCCTTTGATTTCAGAACAGTAATTGTAGTCTGAATACCACCAAATGAAAGAATAACTACCTGAACACAGTTAGGTCTACTCAAAATGAATTAGTAGTGTGTATTTTCAGCACATATATTTACCTCCAAACGCTGCTCATTCATTAGGCTCATTCTCCATCACTGAATCTGTGTGTTGTTTCTCAGGCCTGTAGTGCGTTCTCTGAAGGAGACGGGCCGAGTGGAGCCGGAGCTGTTTGAGGAGGTGACGATTTACTTCAGTGATATTGTGGGTTTCACCACATTGTGCCACTACAGCACGCCCATGGAGGTGGTGGACATGCTCAACGACATCTACAAGAACTTTGACAGCATCCTCGACCACCACGATGTCTATAAGGTACTGCAGCCATGTGCTCAGGGTTTGAACTGTACATCTCAGAGCAGTTTCATCACTGCTATGAAGACGGCTAATAGCACATGTACTCAAGTAAACTTCTGGTTATAGTAAAAGCCGAAGTAAATCTGTCAACTGGACAAAAAGTTGTAGGAGTGAAGACGTTTGGCTGCTTGTCCAAGATGCTTCTTCAGTTCTGGTCAGATTCCTGCTGGACACGGCCTTATATCTGTCTGAAGGAGGCGCTAACCAGACTGAAACTGTAAATAGTTTCAGACCCAAAGCAAAAAAAGGAAACAGAGAACAACTGAGTGAGCCAGTAGGGCCATTAAAGGTTGAATGGAGGTCATTAAGGCTGAAACTGGAGACAATAGCTGTTTACTGTTTTAGTGTAGTTAGCTCCATCTTCAAGCAGATACAAGTCAGTGTCCAGCAGTAATCTGACCAGAACTGAAGAAGAGACTTTGATGAGCAGCCAAACGTCTTCACTCCTACAACGTTTTGTCCAGTTGACAGATTTACTTCAGCTTTTACTATGGCTCAGACCTGGACAGCTGAGAGATTACACAGAGAGACATCTTCTGGTTATGTTTCCCTCTGAGTCGTCCATGTGGCGTTTGACAGAAGTTTATGTTTTGCAATTTTTAGTGTTTCTCACCTTAAAGGTTCATCATGTAACATTTCTGGTGAATGGTCCACCGCCCGCTTGTCTCCATAGAGATGTTATTTGTTTTGCAGGTGATAAGCGGGTGTTGTTGATGATTTACCATGAAATGTCCCACAGTATGGCATTAAACGTATCTATTGTCAGGAGACCTTTTAAACGTACAGAACTTTCATCACATTTTGGCGAGTCTGCCCACTTCATCATCATCTTTGTTTCCTCTTTTTCAGGTGGAGACCATAGGAGACGCCTACATGGTAGCGTCAGGTTTACCCAACCGCAACGGGGACAGACACGCAGTGGACATCGCCCACATGGCCCTGGACATACTGTCCTTCGTAGGGACCTACCAGCTGGAACACTTACCTGGGATTCCACTGTGGATTCGGATTGGGGTTCATTCAGGTGAGAAAAATGTGTTTTGTTTCGTGTCTGTAGAGATGTAGTTTTTTAGAAGGACTTTAGTTTGTGAGTGTTGCACATTTTCCTTCATTAGTTACACTTTAGGTAAAACAGATATATATTGAAATGTGTGTTTGAGCGTAGGACCCTGTGCTGCCGGGGTGGTGGGGAACAAGATGCCTCGTTACTGTTTATTTGGAGATACAGTGAACACGGCCTCCCGGATGGAGTCTACAGGCCTGCGTAAGAACACATCTTCTCATTTAAAGACTCCGGTGTGTCTGTGATTTACCTGTTCACTCTTGTCTTACAGCGTTGAGGATACACGTGAGCAAGTCCACCATCAGCACCTTGAAGAGGACAGACTGTGAGTTTGAGTACGAGCAAAGAGGAGAAACATACCTCAAGGTGAAGCATTAAGAGACTTTTCTCATTGTGCAGATGTATATGGGACATTTACTGTAGTTTAATCCTTACAGGGAAAAGGCAAAGAGATAACCTACTGGCTCACAGGCGTAACAGGGCAGAAATACAACCTCCCCACACCCCCAACTGCGTAAGTAACACTGCAGTAAAACAGGCAAATAGAGAAGGAAACTATCCAGAACATTTTGTTGAATGTTACTAACAAAGTCACTGTTTTAGGAAGACTTTTGTATTCTAGTTGACCATTTTAATTTGGCAATGAAGATATTATTATCATTATTATATTATCATCATCAAATTATTACTTATCATTTACATATGTACTACCTGGACACAGAGTCTCATTCAATCATCAAATATATGAAGTAAGCATTGTATAGCAAAGAAAAAAAGTGAAATAACTCTACTCAATATGTTTTAGATTTTATATTCAAATCCTCAAAGTAGCCACCCTGTGCTTTGTCAAAAAACATTTCACTTTTTCTCTTTACTACATGATTCTGTACATCTTTCTTCATATATTTGATGTTTCCATGTGTTTCTCAAATGTAGACAGTAGTAAAAAAGAAAACACTTTTAACTGATAGTGTATTTTTTGCTGTTATTTACGGCACAGAGAGAACTTCCAGCGGCTTCAACAGGACTTGGCTGAAATGATCCAGGCCAGTTTAGCGAAGCGTGCAGCGTGTACCGAGGGCTTCGAGAAGAGGAAGACCCTGTCCACCAAAATACGCCGACGGGAAACCAACAGCAGCACGCAGAGCGACCCCCCGGACTATTTTCACCTGGCTGTCACTGACAACCCCAGCACCTACCTGTGAGCCCCCTGTGAGCCCCCTGTGAGCCCCCTGTGAGCCCCCTGTGAGCCTCGTGTGAGCCCCCTGTGAGCCCCCTGTGAGCCCCCACTGTGTGACCAGGGACCACGGGCACAGGACCGCATCCACAGGACCACATCCACGGGACCACAGGACCACGGGATACATGCAAAGGACCACAGGACCACATCCACAGGACCACATCCACAGGACCACATCCACAGGACCACATGTACAGGACCACTGGGACTGCCCAAAATGACCTCTTCCTCGAGCGTACATAGATCTTACTTACGTGCTCTAAAACAAGCAATGGACACTATGCAGTTGTGTGGATAAAGTAAATGATGTAAATGATGAAGACAAAATGTTTTCAGTTCTTAAATGTGGGGGGGGGGTGAGTACAAACCACGTGGGACAAACATAAACGGACAAAGCCGACAAAAAAGAAAATAGATACAAGACGTTTCTGTGACAAAACCACAGGAGCCCAGTCAACAACTGTCCATCAGTTTGAACAGTTTTTGTTCGTTTTTTTGTTTGAATGTTGCTGGTTTGAAAGCTCATTGATTGAGAATTAAGACAAACTTTGTTTACCGTGTAAATAACCCTTTGTGCTGCTAAGTCAGTTCACATTTATATACCAGATATATCCAGCTGATGTTGAATGTGTGATATGAATAAAAACATCTGAGAATGTTTCTCTTTTACTGCAAACATGTTTAATTCCAACACTTGTTTTAAATGAGGTACAAACGTTTGTATTTCAGACACATCTCTGGTGAGGATGAGCGTGGTACTCAACATTCAAACACTGTGAGCGACAGAACATGTAGAAAAGACTTAGAGAGTTTTGGTGGTGACCAGCTCTGTAGCAGGGAGTGGGACAGTCTCCTGCCTCACAGTGCTGCCTTTGAGCTCGCTCCAGTCCTCACACCCTGCGCTCTCACTGTGAGCGCCTAAGTGCATGTGTGGACACTGCTGTAAAGCGCTGCAGGCCTCACATGTGAGCAGGCAGTGAGCAGGCTCTGTTTTCAGAGGTGGCTGCTCTGCTGGCTGCTCCTCTGCAAAAACAAACGGGAGTAAAATTAGTTAAAGATATTTTCACCAATGACAAAAAGCCATGATGTCACTCAGACATCATGACAGAAAGTTCACAGACAAAGACTGGCTAGACCACGATATTTTTAACCAACCAGAAATTGCAAAAAGCAGGAAATAATCTGTTTCTTCAAATTCTGTAATGAGTCTCAGGAACAATGGCAAGAGAATGGTCCAAAAATGCAACTGAGCAGGGAGGGCCTCAGGCGCTGGGGTCTTGTGGTTGGGCATTAGTTTGAGTACAGTGTGTGGTTCCTCGTCGTTTATAGGAGAGTCAAGCATGTTTGTTTGGTCTGGTGAGAACTTTGGAAGAGTAATATTGTTTAGAAAGGCATTTATGTCTGATTGTTTGGTTATTTTGCCTGATGAGTGTAGGGATGTACAAAAGTGGTGACTGTGTTGTCTTAATAATAAGGACTCAGCAGGAAACTCCGTGACTTCTACAGATGTTTACTTCCATTTAACTTAACAACGCCTGCACTTATGTTTCCTTCATCTATAAATATATATGACACATCGTCTCGCACCAACAGATGCACAGTGAACTGAAACTTCTGAGTCTGTGGGGACTCAGGCTGTTACGCTTCAGCACCGTCTGTATCTGCCAGGACTTTTCTCTCGTTTTCTAACTAGACGATGCAAAATGTACCACACTGTAGATACACATGAGCATGATGTGATATGTAGTGTAAAGAGTGATGGACAGCACACGTCTCATGTCTCTGAGAGCATCACAGGGCTTCAGAGTCGTGTAGAACTGCAATTCTGACATGTGTTTGATGATTTTGCTTCTGTTTTAAGCAGATGATTCATTATTATAGCCTAGACCTTATTTGGACAGCTGCATATTATCAGAGTGTCTAAGGGTAAGACACTTCAGCCACTGATGAATGTGTGTGAGAGATTAGTGCTATTATTATCATTATTATCATCGTTATTATTGTTATTATCATTATTATTGTATGCATTTTTATAGTTAATAGTTACCAAAATACATAATACAATCCAGCAATAAAAATATTTCAAAATAATGTCACATCCTTGAGGAGAGAGAGACTTATTTGCAGTTGCAGATTTTCATTTAAAGCGGTTCTCTCACCTGTGGGACGTCTCCTGTACTTTCTATAAATGACCAGCCAAAGGGCCAGAGCTATGATGGAGCCCAGAGTGACCAGCAGCACCACGATCCACAGGGCGGGGTTCACCGTGGTCAGCGCGGTGGGGGGCGGCTCTGAAAACGACCACATCAGGTCTAATCACTGACATTGTGCATCATTGATCGGGTCGGAGCTCTTACCAGTGGGTGTTGGACGTCTCAGCCCAAAGTTCTGGGGCATGCACATCTGAAGCAGACTGTCCCATTTGTCTCCAGGTGAACAGCTCTTTTTGGGCATTGCAGAGAAAACATGAAATGACGCCGTTCTGTTGTTGGGGATTCTCGCTCTGCAGCGTTTGGTGACGAGAGCTGAGGAGATTCTGCTGCAGCTCAGAGACGTTTCAGTTCCTGTGTTAAGAAGAGTGTCCCCTGAGAGCCCAGAGACAGAAGAACAGTTTGACCTCAAGGGGCTCCAGAACTTTAGAGTTTTGACTAGTTATCTCTTTTACTTTAGAGTTTTGACCTTTCATCTCTTTTACTTTAGAGTTTTGACTTTTCATCTTTTACTTTAGAGTTTTGACTATTTATCCCTTTTACTTTAGAGTTTTGACTATTTATCTCTTTTACTTTAGAGTTTTGACTAGTTATCTCTTTTACGTTAGAGTTTTGACTTTATCTCTTTTACTTTAGAGTTTTGACTTTTCATCTATTTTACTTTAGAGTTTTGACTTTTCATCTATTTTACTTTAGAGTTTTGACTATTTATCTTTTACTTTAGAGTTTTGACTATTCATCTTTTACTTTAGAGTTTTAACTTTTCATCTTTTACTTTAGAGTTTTAACTTTTCATCTTTTACTTTAGAGTTTTGACCTTTCATCTCTTTTAGAGTTTTGACTATTTCTCTTTTACTTTAGAGTTTTGACTATTTCTCTTTTACTTTAGAGTTTTGACTATTTCTCTTTTACTTTAGAGTTTAGACCTTTCATCTTTTACTTTAGAGTTTTGACTTTTCATCTTTTACTTTAGAGTTCTGACTTTATCTCTTACAGGATTGAAGCATATATTTATTGCACATTAGTAACATTTTCAATAACACATGGGGTAATGTGCCACATTTACATGAATAAAAATACAATGTAAATGACATAATATTCACATGTTTAAGGGTTTTGAAATGAGGAAATTCCCATCGCGGCTCATTGTGACAATAATATCAAGTTAGAAAAGGTGATGTTCCATTGTGACCAAAAAAAAAAAGCCCAGATGCAAATTCTGAGCAGAAAAGTCTCACTGTAGATTATTTATGAGGTCATTAGGTCATTTTTACCTAAAATAAACCTCGAAGTATTTTAGAACAAGGCAGGTTTTCAAAAGTAAAACACTTTTTCATCCAGTTTTATTTCAAAATGCGAGACAGAACATAACAAAATAACAAAAGCTGATTATTATTTTTCATATTTCATACATTTCATTTTGAATTATTCAGTGTTGATTGCTGGGTAGTTTTGTGACGCTAAAACCTGAATTTTCTTTATAATCAATAAAGTATCTACTGTAGATCCATCAAGTCGCCACAGCAGAACAAAAGCCCTGAGTAAAATCAGTTATAAAAACATTGCACATTGTCGTAATTTATAAATTAACATATTAAGACACAACACCTTCAAATTCTAAATGTCTGAATCAAATATTTAAAAAAACACGTTGGATTTGGCAGTTTGACAAATGTAACTCTCTCCACACACAGACGTTTCCATTTACAGAAAGTACACAGAGAGTACACAGAAAGTACACAGAGAGTACACAGAGTACACAGAGTACACAGGCTCGTACCAGACTGACCCGTCTAAAGTCTCCTACATCCTGCATCACGGACTGAAGAGAAGAGGCTCCATCGGGACAAAAGTGTAGTTGTAGAAGCGAGGCAGTCCCACGTGGCTGATGTCTCTGAACTTGTCCCATCTGAACATCGGGAGTCCCCCCTGTGAGGTCGGCCCGTTCACCGCCTCGGCTCTGAAGTCCGCCGCCATGTTGAAGTCTGTCACCTGCACAGAGAGAAGAGTCAGACCCACTGGAGCAAACGTCTGAGTGTGAGGACGCAACTTTGAGCACAGAAATGCCAAAGGTTTGACCTAAATCTTTTGAGTGTTTGGCTGTATTTTCTCGCTCTGACCTTGGTGTCGTAGCAGCCTCCTGGAGACGGGTTCACCTCCTTCAGGTCGTTGCGGCAGCAGATGGACTTACAGGGGTCGTTCTTGGAGTACGGATCCTTCTTGTAATCTGAAGAAACAAATTAAAGACCATGGGAAATTAAGTTTTTGTTTTTTTCTAAATGTTCAAAATTTTACAAATCTTCCATTTTTCAAACTCTATTTTTATTTTGTTGTCCATGTTCCCTGACAGTAATAACCTGAGCATCACTTCACCAATATATTTGCTTCTCCTTCTCTGTAAAATATAAACTATTTAAGTTCATGTAACAAAGGCTGTCGTTCTGATGTCCTCATCTCTCATTTTCTCCATAAATCATAAATCAAACAAACAAAAGAGACTAGGTCGACGTAAAAGAGCTGTCCCTCAGACAGAGGCGTGAACATGACAGTCACATTCTGAGTCTCATTAAACGTCTCATTAAACGTCTCAGAGCGACCTCTCACTCTGGAGCGGGGCGAGTGTGGAGTGAGGAGAAGTGCTTAGAGCTGGGTGGAAGTTCTCTGATCACATATATATTATTTATACACACAACAGTTCAGAGGAAACAGACGTACCGTTGTATCTCATGATGTGTTTGAGTGATTTCAGGTCCGTCACTGCAGCCTGGTCTCGTCTGAAGATCTTGGCTCGGGGGCAGAGGTCATAAGAGAAATCCTCCCCAAACTTCTGCCACATCTGGCCGTACCCGCTCAGGTTATAAATGTTCTCGTGGAAGGGGATGTTGTAGGAGGGCCAGTAACCTGTGAGAAATAACCAAGAGAAAAGAAATAATTCAATGTGGTTCTGCTTCGATTTATATAAATGCAGGGAATGGAAAAAATAAAAAAAACTAAACAAAACATAATAAATAAATCATCACTATATTACTGTACGGCAAAAAATATATAAAATAAATGAGGTAAATTGGACCTGGTGATTTTTGTATTTACAGTTTAAGATCATAATATCCAACATGCACTTATTCCTCCTGTTAAAGGTGCATTATGTAACTTTTCTAGTGGGGATACACCATGTTTTGGCCTTGCACCATAATCTCATGGAGATAATCAACTGACACCAGCAGACCAGGCTGCAGGTCTGATCTGTGGAGAGGCGAGTCACATTAATATAGGTTTTCTACACATATTTTTTACAATAGAAAAACAGCAGAATTTTAGTTGATGCTGGAAAGATAAAAAAATAACATCTCTATGGAGACAAGTGAAACGGTTCATCTTTAATTTACACAGATAATGACGAGTGGAGATGTTTGAAGTGTTTTTTACCGAGTCGTAAAGCTTGAGTCTGGTCTGATGACTGGACAAGCCCTGGGATCTGCTCCACCACAGTCAGAGCGCCGTCATCCACACGGAGCCCCAGTTTCACCTTACTCCGGTCCAGCACCATGTACTGGTTGTTGTATGTGCCTACAGGTGAAGAAAACACACATAAATACAGAATTCAACACAAAATGACTTCCATATCGTGCATGTGTTACCGGAGTTATAGAGTGAGAAGATGTCGGCCCACTGGTCCCCGGTAGAGGCCAGGCTGTGGGCCAGTCGCACTCGCTGCCAGGCCAGGAGACTCTCAGGGGTGATCAGCTTGAAGAGATCGGCGTTAAAGACATTGTTGGTCGTCTGTGTCATCATCAGACCACTGCCCAACAGGTAGAAGTCGTCCAGAGACACGAGGAATCCTGCAGGAAAATATGAGGTCCACACACACAGTATAAAGTGAATCTGTATCGAGGGAATGTTTTTTAATAATATGATGAATAAATAGTAAGTCCATCTTTTGCTAAAGCTTTAATATTAATAAAATGTATGTGTGCTTAAATCTATCAGTATTCTCTCGTGGTGTTTCTTTAAAGCGCTGGTGTTTCTTGCCTGGATAGCTGCTAAAAGACAGTTTTCCAGTAGCTGTGTTTGGTTCTGCAACATTGAAGTCCCAGTGTTTGTAGATCCTCATGGTGGCGGCGTAGGTGTACCAACTGGAATGTGCAAACAGCAGGTTCTCAAAACCAGGAAGCATCTGAGGATTCAAGTATTACTCATTCAGTAACTATTCAAAGCACTGGGTCACTGTGAGTAATTTAAAATGAAACTTTCTGAATCATAATGAAAAGTGGATGTGGCATAAACAGTCAGATAATAAAAACACTTCACATTTACAGAGCGTTTTGAACATAGATTAAATGCAAATGATTATTATGATTATCATCACCACTGTCATATCCTCTCCACATTTCAATAACCTGCTAATATATGTGAACATCTGTCTACTATTTGAAATGATTCATGGTGTTGCTAGTCCTGCCCTGAGAAGGTTTGTCAGAAAAAACACGAGACACGAGGGCGCCCTCTAGAGGAGAGTGCAGCTTTCCTAAATGTAGCACCTCCTTCACTAAATCTTCTTTCTCTATTGTTGCCATGAGTCAGTGGAAGAGTTAAAGCCAAATGAGATTATAAAACGCAGAAGTTTTCAAAAGTTTGCACATGTGACAAAGAAATGGCTAAAATCAGAGCGAGTTTGCACCGATCAGTGAATGTGTGACAGAAAGAGGATTTACACATATCACTCCTGTTCTCACTGCACTGGCTCCTGTTTCATCCTGAAGACAAAATCCTTCTGCTGACCCATAAATGCATCACTGCTCAGGCTCCACTGTATCTGCAAGACCTGATCACATCACAGTCTTCAAACTGCACCCTCAGATCTTCAGGTGGCTCCTTCAGGTCCCCCCACGAGGCTCCGTACGACGAGGGACCAAGGTTCTGTTCAGCTGCACCACGACTCTGGACCTGCCTCCTGCCCAGAGCCGCACGGAGCCGCACGGAGCCGCACGGAGCCGAGCCGCACGGAGCCGCACGGAGCCGCACGGAGCCGCACGGAGCCGCACGGAGCCGCACGGAGCCGCACGGAGCCGCACGGAGCCGCACGGAGCCGCACGGAGCCGCACGGAGCCGCACGGAGCCTGGACTAAACCTAATCTAAACACTTTTTTATTTAGAAAAGCTTATTGTTGATGTTTTTAGCATTTAGCAATTTAGTTTTGGTTTAAAGTCCTTGTTTTATTGTAGCATCTGAGATTCTATTCAATTCTTGAGAGTGTGTGAACTGAATCTTTTTAGAAATGTCGTATTTGAGGGGCAAGATGTGTTGTGTTTGATGCATGGACCATATGTTTTGCAGGTCTTTCATCATCCATCTACAACAAACTCTCTTCTCTTACTCAACATCCGCCAGTCCAGGGACGACAGGTGGAAACTAGTATTTTTGCTCTAGTACTAGTACCAAACATTTTTCTTGAGTTTTTTTTAGGTCAGTGTAATGTTGTGCACTGTCCCTGTCCAAATAAAAGCAGATCATACCAGACTATGATGGTTTTTGTCGTTAAATTGTCTGATATTGGGGCAAACGCTGTTATGGTAAAAGCTGCTAAAGAAGAAAATTATTGAGACCATGAAATTTCACAAAAGCATTTTCTCACATAACAGCTATCACTGAAACTTCTAGCAAAAGTTTTTCTTCCAATCGGTCACTTTGTTCTTAAGAATCATGGGAAACCGTCTCAGACACTTGACCCTCTGTCATGGTGCAACATCAGAACCACAGAAAAGAATAAGTGACGGGAGCTAAAAGTTTAAACCACAGAATATGTTCGTGGCTCGTGGTTTGAAATCAGAAACAGGCCCTTTACCCAAATAAACTCCTGATCCCTGATGTAAAAGCAGGTTCATGTTTGTAGGTTTTGTTGTTTTTGTGTCGTCTCCTGACCTTGATGAGGGCGGAGCAGTGCCCCATCCCGGGAAGTTTGAGGTCTCGGAGCGGAGGGTGGGACGGGTTCAGGGCTGGGATCAGATCCAGCAGGTCTCCCACTGCGTTCAGGAACTGAACGTCAAACTTTGAGAGCGGCTGTGGGAAAAACAGCAGATAAACACCTGTCAGAGCATGAACTACAGTGAAACATATTAGAATTTAACTGTATTTTATTTTCAATTGTCTTGCTTTTTCCTGTAGGAGATTATTGTCCGTGACCCTTTGCTGCATTTAAAGTCATGAAATTAATGAGTCTATGTGTTTGTAGATGTATATGTTTTTTTTTTTCTTTTTTTCAGCTGAATAGGAAGATTAAACAAACATTTAATTTATGTCCTAATCGAAGATGAGGTAGGATTTAATCAGTTTTGTTCTTCCTTCTCCTTTTCAGGCTCATATCAGACCAAATTTGTGAAATGTGCAAGAAGTTTACCTGATACATGTGCTTGAGATAAATAAATAAAATAATTAATAAAATAAAACAAAAATAATAATAAAATAAAAAATAATAAAAATACAATAAATACAAATGAATAAAAATAGATAAAATAAAATACAAATAAATAAAAGAAAAATAAAATAAATGAAATAAAATAAAATAAAATTAAAAGAAAAGAAAAGGAAAAAAAATGAAATGAACTTGCAGATAATTTGTGGTGAATGTAATTTTAACAGAGGACAGTGGTTAAATACAGAGATAACATTGACAAACATAAACAAACAACCACTTAATCCATTCTCTCTGAGCTTTTTAGTGTAACCAGTTCCTATTTCTGGAGCCAGGGCGAAGTCCGACATGCAGACTCTGCCCAGACTTTAGTAGCAGGACTTGGATCACAAACTATTGGCAGTTATAGTCGTGAATGACATCTATGCAGTTTAGCTGGAAATTGTTGACGAATATGATACATGATCACTTCCTTCTGATGAACGATCACTTCCTTATTTTTATAGCAACACAATGAAAGAAACCAGTTTGTAAATGTCAGTGTTTCAAAAGAGCACGCCTTTCACCTCACTCACCGGGCTTAAATTTGGAGTAGTAGTAAAAACCAAAGTTAAATCTGTCAACTGGACAAAAAGTCGCAGGACTGAAGACGTTTCGCTGCTCGTCCAAGCCGCTTCTTTGGCTTTTACTCTGGATCAGACCTGGACGACTGAGGGATTTCACAGACATCTTTGAACCTCTGTGTTTTAGAGCGTAAAAAAAACAAACCTTTTTTCCAGATTTCTTGGCCCAAGCATTGACTCCAGCCAGCAGCCCGTCCATCTGAGCCGTGATGAATCCTGCGTGTGCCCAAAGAGGATCTCCACTCTGCTTCTGTTTCACTTGGGATCTGACCCATGCATCCTGTTTCCTACAAGTACAATTTAGTGTTAAATATCATGATGCAAAACAGAAATTTAACCTAAAGAGCAGCAGCTTACTCCATGAAAGTCTGAACAAGGCCAAGTGTCCCATTGTCACGGATTAACTGTGGAAACATGTTGATGTGGTGATCCATCATCTGCCTGAAATTACAAGCAAAACAAAACACTTAAACTACAGCTGAAGATGACAGCAGTAACACTTGGCCTATATAGGTTACATAAGTGGATTTAGATGAAGCACGAGACATTTCCAATAGTGCCCAGGCAGCACATTCCTGACACTTACTGCCCTGTGAGGAAACCCTCCAAGTATCCAGCCAGAAAGAAGGTGATTTCATCTTTCTCCCTGGTCTGTCCGTAGCCCGCGCGGATCTCCAGGACACTCCAGCCCGTGCTGTTTAAGGTGTTATTGAGGTAACCATAAGCATCTCCCTCAGTCTCCAGAACTCCCTCCCTCAGCACCACAATTTTGTGAGTGGGATCCCAGTAAACTGTGGCTGCAGACACTGAAACACATCCATAAAACAACAGTGTTTGCACAGATTTACAGCATGTAGGGCCTATGTAATAATTAAAATATAAAAATGCACAGCCACAGTCAATAATACAACTGTGTCAATACTGATTTACTGCAGTAATGTTAAAGAAATGTGTGTCAAAGGCAGGAAATAGACAAAAATGAACGGGTAACAACACATTTCCGTCAATAAACTATAAAGACTCGACTTGTGCATGATATTAGAGTCACATACGTCACTGTACTGTACTGTATGTAACTGTGTGTCAGAAACATGATATAATCCACACTAGAGCGTTTCCTCAGTCACATGATCCTGACATACTCACTGTTTGGAGCAGAGATGGTCCCAGCAGAGCAAAGAATCACAGATAAAGCACAAATACAAGGCCAGCGGGTTAAAAACATGTTGGAAGTCTACGTTTTCAGCGATCTAGAAGAGTAAGAAGTGGAAGGAGCTACGAAACTACGAAGGACTTTCCATTTAGCAGCGGAGGGATTTTTGAGGCGGTGTGTTTCCTGATTGGTTGAGTTTGATAAACACCGGTGTGTACTGCGCTGTTCTGGTGAATGGAATATCTGCAAGAAAAGTTATATGTAACTATATATTATACGTCTTAAACAGTCAAAAGCTTCGTAACAGTAGCTTTTGACTGTTAAAATGAGCAAAAACAAAGTAAAAAACATTTCACCCCAGATGGGACTCGAACCCACAATCCCTGGCTTAGGAGGCCAGTGCCTTATCCATTAGGCCACTGGGGCTACGCTGCAGTGTATGAAATAAGATTAAATATAAAGGGTCAACGGAAAACAGGCGTTCAAAATACATTTGTCAAACGATATAAGGTAAAACTAAATAAAACTTTCTTTTTTCCAAACGTTACTTCACTGGCTCTTCTTGACTGGTTCTACCTTCTTGTTTCGTAAATTTTCCATTTTTACGTGGCGTGAAGCAAATACTAAACGTTTGTTTTGTAATTTTCTTCGTTAATAACTCACAGTTTCGTTAAAGCTGATGTTTTTTTTAAAGGTTTACGCGTTTTTTCTGGTTTTTTCGCTTTGTGAGCTCGCGACATCCCTCTAGTGGCGCAGAGAGGTATAACCACAGCTGCACATCATGTGTAAAACTGAATCAAAAAAAACCCTCACATTTGTTTATCTCTCTCAAATCCCAAACTTCACAAATTTAAATGTTAATCATATTTTATATTTTGTGAATGATAGAAACGTAAATGACACTGTGAATATTGTTTTCCTATTGGCTAAATACCTCTAGGGTTTTTTGTAATAATAAAGTTTAATTCCTCACATTTTGCTGTTCATTATGCAGACATGAGAATTGCTAAATTTCCACTTAAAATAATCTGGTGTAAATGATTCAAACATATCATAAAAAATTATGTATATAAAAAAAACATGCACCCAATTTTATGAAGTGTCTCATTTCAGTCTTACACAAACTGCTCCAATGACAATAATCTCATACTGCTCATGGTTTTCCAAAAGATCATTTTAATTATTAATTTAACCATAGAATACAGTGTATAGTGGGACACTTTGGATGCCATTCAACATATAACAAAAACATTAAATATATTACAATAAAACTCTCACATACACCTGTTTTCTGTGTAATAATTTACAGATTGTAAATGTAAAGCTATTGTGAAATCTGTTAAATAAATCAAAAAGCACACGTTAAAATATGTAAATATAAGATTAGTTGTTGACACGTCTGTAGCATAGCACTGGAAAATAACAACGTTTCATTAACGATACAATCGAACAGGAGCCACCTCCTCATCAGGACAGAAGGCACGTCTCATGTTTACAGTATTCTGCACAATTCAGATAAATTCAATATTCTGCATTCAGTCACAACTGATCCGACTCTAAAGTGAAATAACCACGTGATCTGGACCTGATACTCTGATTTTTGGGCCAATTTAAAACATGAAAACTGGTTATTTTAACCACACACTTAGTCGTCGTCAATCAGCTTCTCGGCGCCGTTCTCCACCTGTTGGACTGCGCTTGTTCCTTGCACCTGTTCACCGCCGCCTCCCTGCTCCTCCTCATCCTCGTCTGTGTAGGAGAAGGACTGACTGCTGTAGTTCAACGTGGTCCGGGACAGATCCACCTCGATGGGGAACACGTCCGCCTCCTTCAGCTCTGCGTAACACTCGTCGTAGTAGTGGGACATGCTCGAAACAAAGCGCTGCAGCTGGAACACGATGTCCTGGACTGTGTTTGAGAGAAGTCACAGAAACAAGGATAATGAGTAACATGAATGTAAGTTACAAAAGGAAGCTGATGATGGAACAGTCACTCCGGTACATTTTTACTGCCTAGTAACCTGGAGATGCAGCTTTGTCTGGGATGTTCCACAGTATTGCATTTATTCACTTAATGCAGGTGTATTAATATTCAAAATACGCCCTGTAACTTGGCTCAGCTCATCTCCATGGAGATAGATAAGCTTAATACTGTACGGCACATTCCAGGCAAAGCAATAATATCTCTCTGTTGGACGGTCTGCTACTAGAAATGTCACATGATGAACCTTTAACTTAAAATCCTGATAAACCTTTTTCTAGTACATGCATGGATCTAAAAATCTAATCATATTAAGTTTGTACGTAGTCAAGAGTGGAGTCCCTTCTGGTCACACACTATATCAAAAACATAAATGTAATTATTGTTGCTGCAAAAAGATGATTACGGTTTTGGTGATATAGTGTGAGGATTAGTAATAATGATTTGTTGAAAAGAAAGGACAGAAATCAATCACACTTACCATGTTTCTGATCAAGCAGCTCTATTTTCTCCAAAACATCTTTTCCTCATTTTTGCAAAGCGGGCACGAGCTTCTTGGCGACATCTGAGAATCAAGCGATACTCGTAGTTGCCGGTGCTGACTCTGTACAAAGGTTCACCCATGGCCTGTGGGAGAAAACAATTTAAAATCACCAATTAAACAATACTTTAATATAGACAATTAGATAATATTCATTTGAGCATGTACTCACTATGCTGCTATATTCTTCATCATCCATTTCTTTGACCTTCAGACAATAAGACTAAAAGAGACACATATTTTACTTCACTAATTAAAGCTTCATTACAATAACTTGCTTAGTTTGTCTTACCAAATATTCAAACTTCACATCTAGGTACTTTCTGATGGTGAGCTTTGTGTCTGGGATGGCTTTGTGAAGGTACGTGTTGAGGTCATGGAGCATCTGTAAAACAAAGTCAAGACAATGAGATGAGAACAACGACATGTGGCGCTCTTTTCATCCATAACTCACAGGTTTGATGGTCTTTAGGAGCTGAATACCCGATTTTTCAATGCTACGGTGAGCATCTGCAAACTTTACAAACGCCTCACTGGCTGCTGCCTGTGGCTCTCGAACTCCGATGACAGAGAAGACGTCACCAAATGCTGTACAAGCAAAGAGGTGTAAACCCATTTAAACTAAATTCATTTGAAGACACATTTAAGCTGGAACACAGTTTAAAGAACTTGCAAAGAATGACACATAGACCCACCTCGATGAGTTTGAGAAAGCTCAAAAAAAGCTCTGAGGAGTCTCTTTGTGTGCTCCATAAGCCCTGAAAGCAAACTCAACATGTCACATCTAACTAGACATCAATTTCAGCATTTTATAACTCCTTAATTACCTTTGTAGAGCTCAGCTGTCTTTTCTAGTTCTTCCAGTCTTTTCACCAAACCATCTGTAAATAAATATCAACAGTCATAGTCAGAACAATCAAATTTAAGTTTATAATCCACATTCTGAAGTCTCACCGTTGCACAAAATGGCTCTACTAAGTCCGAGGGCATCTGCTGTACCAGAGCTCATATTCTCAACAAGACGATGCTTTACTTTTTTCAGAACTAAAACACAGATATATGTGATTCATTTATTTTTAAACTAAATTATGAATGGGTTAGTGTAGAATTCAGGTGAGACCTATATCCAGAGATTTCCCTTGCTTTGGATCGGCTTGCAGTTTATTATAATGAATAACTGCTTCCCCCTGAAAAAACAAAGCAAAAAAACTAATGTAAAATGAATCATTATGCTGTGACTGTCAGAACTAAGCGTGGTCGACACTGGCAAAACAAACTAATCCTTTTATTCTTACAGTACTGTCTGACTTTAATCCAGGTCCAGGAAGTCATGGCTTTTTTTCTGCTTGTGCACAATGATTTCCTAAAACAACATATGCCACTAGTGCCACTTGCTTTTGTTCATTGCATCAGCTTCTCTAGCTCAGCCTCACCACACACATCATTTTCACCAGTTCAGAGGTGGGCTTGAACACTGACCATTTCACAGCAGGAAACGTGAGTACAGCCTTCATCATTACTTTAGATTTTTTTAAACAAACTGACATTATAATTGATATTTACCTAAGGAATGAAATGACTAATAATCATAAATATTTAGGATGTACCTGAACAGCTTGAATCATCTTGGCTACCTCCACTTTTGTCTTTCCCTTCACTGGTTTGCCGTTTACACCTGTAATTTCATCGCCCGCGGCCAGTGTACCCTCCAAAGCAGCCGGAGTGTTATCAAAGACCTGGAAGAAAACATGGGCTTCATTTGACAATTTATGTTTTATATGAAGGAGTTATTTTTCAACAATCCTACCTGCACAATATAGAGACAAGGGCAGTACTGTGCCCCTCCCCCAATGCTTATTCCAATGAGGTTGTTGGCATCTTTCTGGAGGCTCACTGTTCCTGGGACTGTTGGTATCCCACTTTTAACAACAACAAAATAATTAGGTTTTAAGTGTTTTTTCTGTTTTAGCAGACATTTTATGAAATATATAAGTGCAATTGGACAAAACACAGTAGTGACTCACAGCTTGTCTTCTTCCAGCTCGTAATCCATGTCTGTGAACATTGTTGGACCTATGAGAGAGCTGTGTTTTGGGGACAAAGTAGAAAGTTAAAATACTGCAGGAGATGAGGCTGTGAACCTCTTAAAAACACATTTCAGACTGAGGGACGCGATGTGGCAGGTGGGCCGACAGCTGCTAAACTACAAATTGGTAATAACAAGAGATCTTATTATTATTATTATAGATGGCAGGTTTCATTTGAAGAATATACTCAACCTGCCGCAGCTAATAAAGCAGTAACAGCAACAACGACACTGAAATGTGATACCAAAGCTAACACTAGTAATGGATGCTATTAGCAGGTGGAGCATCCATTCAACACAAACAGCTAAAAACATTAATCAGACATTTGCATTACCTATTTTATGTCCACGCTCCGCGCCGCAGTTCTGAAACGTGTCTTAAAAGTCACGGATTTTATGCACTTTTCACCATTATTAAATACCGTAAAAAGCGCATTATTTACTTTAGTGCGTCACTTCCGGGAACAACCGGAAGCGTCGCCTTTCGTGGGCGTGGTCTGGAGATGGATTCTTGGTTCACTCCAACGATTTTAATTTCATTTAATTTTTATTTATTATTTTATTAAATGTTATCATTACAAAGTCTTCCACTTCCACAGGTTTTAAAAATTGTATTTATTTTTTATTTTATTTTATTTTATTAAACGTTATATCATTATAAAATCCTCCACAGGTTACTAGCTTTTAACGGTTGGTCATTTAAAGAGTTTAAATCATTTATGAGGCACATATAAAGGCAAATCCCGCATGTTCTGTGCATTATAATTTCAACAACTCCACAATGCAGCTAATCTTCTACTTGTAATAATCTTTATAAAGTGTTCAGTCCCTGAATGATCTTTGACAGTCTTTAAAGTATTCATAACTCTGTAAGTATAAAGGTCATGGTAACAGTAGTCATCTAAAATTAATTTGAAAAAAAATAAGTAAGTGAATAAGTAAATAAATAAGTAAGTAAAAAAAAAAAAGTAAGTAAATAAATAAGTAAATTTTAAAAAGTAAGTATATATATAAATAAGAGAGTAAGTAAGTAAATAAATTAATAAATGAATGAATGAATAAGTAAAAATCATGTTTATTCTCACATTTGTTTGCTCTTTAGGAAAAAGGCAGTCCTCTCCATTAGTCTGTGGAATTCTCAGCAAAACCAGCAGAAACATGGTGAGATGGATTTTTTTAAATAATTATCTAATAGTCTTGATAATTTATTAATACAGTCAATGGTCTTGACCCACTCGATAATGTATTACACAAGTTTTTCGTTCTTATTTCTGTTATGCCTGTGTGTAATTCTTGTGTTAAGCTGTTCTGGCTGGTTCATCATGTCATAAACTCAACCTCGTCTGGTCCCGATTGTAATAAGGACATTTTGTGTGAATTTGAATTATTTTTTGGCAGGAACTTGAGCTGAAGAATATGGAATTGAAAGCTGGAGACAAGTTGAAAATAAAAGGCTTGATCCTGCATGACGCTGACAGGCAGGTCTAAAGTTAACTTCACAATATCAGTGTAAAATGAGATAAAACTTGCAGACTACTTTGTTTCTTTGTTCAGATTCCAGATTGACCTCGGTTATGACGAGGAGGACCTGGCGCTTCATTTCAATCCCCGTTTCAATGATGAACTCGATGGAACTGTTTTTGTGTGTAACTCTAAGGCGGCTGGCTGCTGGGGCGACGAGAAACGGGAAATTAACAACACTCTGCAGAAAGGGGCTGAAGTGAAGGTACAGATGTGTGTGTGATTTATCCTGTCGTCTAGGTCTGATCCACAGTAAAAGCACTTCACTTCTACAACTTTTTGTCCAGTTTACAGATGTAACTTTTGCTTTTACTCAAGGTACAGATGTGTGTCGAATATATTACAGTTCAATTCAAAGGAAAATTGTGAGCAAAATAATAATAAAGACACATTTTTGAATATATGCAAGACTAACACATGCATATTAGGATAACCAAAAATGAGGTTAGGTGCTATATGTTTCCTATAGACAAGGAGAAATATTTTTTTTACATTTGAACCATCCCTCAAAAGGTTAACTGGCCCGACGAACCATTCATAGTCGTGGATACTATGCAGATGTCATGCACAGTTTGGACAATATATAGAACAAATATTATGTGGATATAAAGTGTCCCAAAGCTAGTGTATAATTTGAGCTGGTCGGTTCAGGTTTTGTCATGTTACTGTATATTATTGAGTAAAACAAAAACACAATACCAATTTGAATAGCACAAATCATAATTAGGACCATTTTTTCACACAGAATAATGTCTGTGTAGTCCCTTAGTCATCCAGGTCTGATAAAAAATAAAAATAAAATCTGTCAGCTGGACAAATCGTTGTGGAGTGAAGCCGTTTCACTGCAGTTCTGGTCAGATCACTGCTGGACACTTATATCTGTCTGAAGAGAGGAGCTAACTACACTGAAACTGTAAACAGCCATTGTCTCCAGTTTCAGCCTTATTCAACCTTTAATGGCCCTACTATTGTTCTCTTTTGTTTCTTTTGTTTGCTTTGGGTCTGATGATGGACTCCTGCAACGATTTATCCAGTTAACAGATTTAACTTGGCTTTTGTGGTCATAAAACTTCTGAAAAGATCAAGACTATTGTCAACAAGACTGTGCTCAAATGAGAAGACTATGTTCTGTTTAGATCAGGGGTGTCCAAACTGTGGCCCGGGAGCCAAATGCGGCCCTCAGACCAGATTTTATTGGCCCTCAGGCTCCTGCTGAACCGGCCCAAATGATCATAAGCAGAATTTTTAACAGCAAATTAAACTATTTCTACGACTATATCCTCAAACATCACATCTCAGTGTGAGACCTAAAATGAAAGTGTTTCAAGCCTTATTAATAAACAGCGGCTCTGTCAAAGTCGGGTATAAAGCACCGCACTGCACCGTCTGTGGCCCTCTGCTTCAAATATGTTTCGAGATGTGGCCCTCGATAAAAAAGTTTGGGCACTTCCGGTTTAGACTATATTTATATTGACGATTAGACTCTTTTTTTAAAAAGATTTTTTAGACAGCTAATGTATAAGTCAATGCAAAGTGTGAGGCAGATGATTTAGTTTGAAGTGAATATTCTGTTAAATGTGATTCCGTTCTGTTTGATTTCAGATCATGGTGACTTTTAGTGGAGACATGTTCGAGGTGGAGCTCCCTGACGATCAAGAAGTGCACTTTCCTAACCGTGAGAACATGGACGTCATCAAGTACCTGAGGATCAGAGGAGACTTCAAACTGACTTCCTTCAAGATCTGCTGAGAAACCTGTAATTACACACTAGTTATATCCACTGCCCTCTTTCCTAAAAATAAGCATCATAAAGTAATAAAGTAAAAAGTAAAGAAATCATTGTCGACTTTAATGCCTCGTATGCTGCAGTTGAGAAACTTAGACATTCCACATGAACTCACAACAAACAGCGTCACTCATTCAATCACATTTATTTTATTTGTTGCATTTCAGTTAGTAGTTGTTTTACATTTAGTTAAGTATTCTGTATTCTCCATTATGACATAGCTGATTACAAACCACGTTCTGTACCATGTGTCAGATAATAAAATCCATAATCAAACATTCCCAAACAAATAACACAAAAGAAGGGTACATGTATTTCATTATGTCTTTAAATAAGTTCAGAAAAAATTCAAATATTACTCCCAGTCACCTCTAGGCTGTACGATCCCTATTCCCCTGTTTCCTGATATTCTCTGTGCAGGACGGGCCGTGTTTGTCTGTCGCTAGGTGCAGATCTCATTCAGACTCTCTATCGCTTCCTCTTTAGTGTATTTCCTCCAGTCGTTTGGGATTTCTCCTTGACCCTCACATTTTAAGTCGTGGTACTCCTCCAGTTCCTTCTGAAATTGACAGATGAACCATTTCCAGTAGACCAGCTTTGATCCGTCAGGAGTGATTGACCATTCAGCGTAGTTCCCACCAGCACTTTGGTATTTTTTGTAAGGAACAGCCACATGTGCAAAGGACTGAGCACGAAATTTCTTATCACTGGCAACTAATGTTGTGCAAAAATCAATTACCATTTCCACCGTATCCCGCACGTGCCACCCGGTGATACCTGAGAGGCGATGGAAGAGCACCCTGTGCTTGTCAGGACTGTGATCTTTAATTGTGTTGGTGCAAACAGCAGCACAGAAGGGGCATGTTTCCCAGCAGCAGTTACAAAGCTGATCAATCAGGATTTGGTCTGGCTGCAGCCGAAACTCGTTCATTTTAACCAGTGGGAGGTTTTTGAGGTCCTCAGTGATGGGACCAAGATTCTTCTCTATAGATTCTTTAAGAACGCTAAATGTTTTCACATCTCTAAAATTTCTAGTTGGAATTTGGGCAAAATTGAGTTTTTCTCCCAGTAAACTGTGAAATTCTTGCAGCCACACCTCTACGTCTCCTTCTTTCACTTTTTCAGTAGCCTTATTTAAAGCTTCGATCACATGATTTTGGATCTCATCAGCGTTTTTTCTTCAGAAGAATCTGTACATTCTTCTCCCTGTGGATGTATTCCTGCACTTCTTCTTTGATGAAGGTCTCGATGTATGTCTTTGGTTTCTCTATGTAGACCACGTATCTGTTAAAGTTTCCTTTCTCTGCCAGAAATTTCAGCACATGTTTCTCTAAGTTCAGCCTGCTCCCACTAAACGCTGCGTAACTGTTCCTCATCACTTGAGCGATGTCGATGGCAGTTCTGTTACACACTGCCTCAGTCATGGAGGGCTTCAGTTTCTCACTGATCAACTCTGCAAAAACGACGGCTGAGGACTCTCCTTTGCAGAAGCCAGAGAAAACTGTGTAATGTTCATGTTTGTTTCGTTCCAAATACTTGTGTGTTTCTGTCTTCACAAACTTCTCGTGTTCTTGAGAGATCCATATCTCTGTCTTTTCAAAGATGAACAGAGTGAGATCTACAGTGAACTCCTGCCTCAGAGAGTATCTCCACTTTTTTTGAAACTTCTTCACACTTGTTTTGACATGTTGAGCCGTTTCTCTCAGGTAGTTTGTACTGTAGCCTTTTGTTGCCACAGGTTTGCTCTTGATTACCTCTACAGCTTCTTCTTCCACCGTGGAGATGAACTCGGAGATGTTTTCTTTTGGCGTCTTTTGGCGTCAGTTTCTGTGGTAGAAGGTACTGTGGCGGTCATTAATCAAAGTGTTGATGAGCAGACAGAGATCCCAAACAGAAACAGAACACCATCGGGGTCTGTGCGTTGCAGATGGGCATGGTCACAACTTTTGAGTTGTCTTTTCTCCATGTTTTTTGAATCTGTCTGAGTGTCCACAGAGGACACTCAATGCCCTCAGTGAAAGGGTCAGGCACCAGCAGAGGTAAGGCGTACTGACACTGGGACAGCTTTGTGACCAGCTTCTGCTTTAGAAAAGTGTCTGAGCAGTGGAACACTGCCATCTGCAGGTCCATAGGGTGGACGTGGTTAGATTCTGGTGAACTGCTGCATAACCCCTCTGTGCTAATATCATCACTCTGATCCCTAACCCAAATATACCTCGCCCTGTAGTCTAACATCAACAGTTTGTGCAGGTAAACAGAGAAGAGATCCCTCTCAGCTAAGTCTCGGTCATGTTTCAGAGCAGGACCGATCTGAAGAAACTCTGCAGACGTCAGTTTATGCTCAAATCTGTCATTTAGGTGCAGTCTGTCCAGAAGTGCTTGGATTCGCTGCACGAGAGTGTCCTGTAAGAAGTTGAAAATGATAAGATATTTGCTGTATATTATTCACTTGCTCATACAGTTTTACACTGACACTAATATTGAGTAAAAAGTTCCAGCTGATAAACTTCTCCTCAGCTCATTTTTCTTATCATTGCAGTAATAACTTGTTTTCATCACAACAAAGACTCAGAGCTTTTTCTTATTCAATATTTTGCATTATTATAATTCAAAACAATATTTTTCTTACCTTTTTGTCGACTGAATCAACTGTGTCTTCAAGTGTGGCTCTTTGTTCTGCAAGAAAATATTGCTTGAGTTTTTTTCTTTTATATTTGTTTGACTGTGTATGATTATTGTTTTTCCGGGGTAATACCTTGTTGATGAGGGTTTATGTTAATCTTCACTTGCACAAGGCTCTTCTCATCTCCAGCCAAGACGGTCACACTGTCGTCCTAAACAACGATGGACGAGTAAAGACATAAATAGGTTTTTATTCCACATTTTTTTACTTTTTAATTACATCTTCCACTTTTATAAATCACTTATCTAAATGCACTATATATATATACACTCTACAGTTTATTTATTTATTTCTTACCTTCAGAGTGAACACTGGTCTCTTCTTGTTTAGTCGAACTGCAAAATGTCAAAAGGTTTTTCAAAACATGGCACTATTACCTAGTACTTTTACTGATATGTCACATGCAGAAATACTTCACGTTTATGCCGACACATCAGATCTCACCTGATTCATGCTCCTCTGTTTTTTGATCACTCTCCTCCTGCAGAAATAAAAGCAGAAAATACACTGATATTTACAAAGACCCTAAACTTTTATCTGTAGGTTGTAACAAATCACATTTATTCTCATGTCATTTAGAATAACTAAAATAGTTATCTTGAATATACAGAGTGTCCATAAAGTTAGACTTGTTCTGTTGTACTCATTTTCTGTGAGTTCCTCAAACATTCCCAGACGTGTTAAATATATCATACTGAACAAAGACACGGGATATTACTGCAGTGAAGTCAAAGATACAGATGTGATGGAACCACTGATGAGGCTCTGCTACAGCGAAACACGACCAGAAACAGTCTCGTCTCGATGGGCTTCGTGCGACTAATGGAGCCTTTTAGAGGTGTGTTAAATGAGGTAAAAACAAAAAACTAAAACACTTAAGAAACCACTGAATATAATAGAACAAGTTTAATTATAATATCTTATCAATTGTCTTTGTAACACATTGTTTTAATTGTAAAGAGACTTTGAGGACACCTGTATTAAATATATTGATATATTTCTTTAAAAAGTACACTATGCACCTTTCTGGTGGAGGATACACTCGTGCCCTTGTCACCTTGTCTCAATACTAATGTTTTAGCTTTGCCTGAAATTTTCCTCAATATGGCATTAAACGGTCGCCATGGAGATGAGCAAGTGATGCCACGAGGCCAAGTTATAGGTCAGGTCTGTTGAGAGGCCGCCCTGCTCAGAGTAGGAATGTTTTCTATGTCTGTTTTCAGAAATAAAATCTGACATTGAATAAAGGAAAGATAAGTTTGTTGCCGTACTTTAAAACACCACAGGCGGCGAACTCTTCACTGTGAAGGTTACATCATGCACCTTTAATAATAATATTCTAATAAACATCCAATAATATGAAAAAGAGTCACCTGAACTTTGACCCAGAGGGGGGGGACTTGACTTGGACTTTGACGTCAGAGTCTGAAGCCTCCACCTGCACCTGAACTTTAAAGTCCTGAGACTCCACCTGAACCTGCACCGAAAAACTGGCTTGTCTCTTGGACGGCGTGGACTGGTCTCTACCGTCAGAATCTTCATCTGGAAGAGAACGAAAAGCTCAGAACACGTCAGCAGTTATACGAACAGTCACAGTCACAGTGTAAATGTTCTGTACTTTGTGCTGGTGAGTCCATGGTCACCTCGTCTTCAGCGTCGGACTCCCTGCACAAAAAGAAGAATTATAAATTTTATATATATATATATATATATATATATATATATATATATATATATATATATATATATATATATATATATATATATATATATATATATATATATATATATATATATACACACACACACACACATATATATATTATATATATACACATATATATACATATATATATATATATATATATATATATATATATATATATATATATATATATATATATATATATATATCTTGTTACTCTGCTCACCTCGTCTCCGGACTTCACCCTTCACTCGGCCCTTCGCCCTGCTCCTCGCCCTGCTCCTCGTCCTGCTCCTCACCCTGCTCCTGCGCCCGCACTCCTCGTTCCCGGACCTTGGCTTCGCACTCAACTCCCAGTCCCGGCCTGCCCACACCACGCACCGCTCCACCAGCTGCCCGCCACTTCTGCCCCTTGTCTATTATTCACAAAACTGTAAATAAACACTGTTAAAACCTTCCCCGGTACCGCATCATTTGGTCCTCCTGTCTGCATTACGACATTTTGGCTCCAAAATCTCATGTGTAAACCTCCACGATGCCGTGACACTGATGTGCAGATACTAAGAACCACGGCTCTGCTCCTGATTTACTTTGGACACAGTTATAGACGCTCGTCCTTTTAAGACACTGAAACTCGACTGAAAACCTCAAAGGACAAGAAAACATGGACATATGAAGTCTTCAGGATTTGATCCATCAGTTTAAAAATGTTCATCCAATGGAAAAAAAATTATGTGAGATTGAAGTTGAAATGATAGAAAATCATCTGCAGTTATCACAAAAGCCTCTGTCAATACTGACACGTTTAAGAAGTGTAGAACACAGTGGATTTATAAAACCTGATCAGGTGTGGCCCCTGATGTTTGGGAAATTATTGTATAATTTCTTCATTAAATGACTAAAAACCGACATGTCCCTCTGTCCTTCCATGAAGAAATAATCTGACCAGAGCTGAAGAAGAGACTTGAACGAGCAGAGAAACGTCTTCTCTCCTACAACGATCTGTCCAGTGACAGATTTAAACTTCATCTTTTGCTGAAGATGACATTAATGTGGTGATTTGCCCTTTCGCTTTGTGGTGATTTGACCTGTCGCTTTGTGGTGATTTGATTTGACGTGTCGCTTTGTGGTGATTTGGCCTGTCGCTTTGTGGTGATTTGACCTGTCGCTTTGTGGTGATTTGATTTGACCTGTCGCTTTGTGGTGATTTGACCTGTCGCTTTGTGGTGATTTGACCTGTCGCTTTGTGGTGATTTGACCTGTCGCTTTGTGGTGATTTTTCTGAGTGGAATGAGGAAGAGTCTAATCCACAGACATTTCCTTAATTTATAAAAGTTGTGTAACTCGACCTGAGCGTCTAAAAGCCATGATTCACTTTTGTTTTGAATCTGAATCAAATAAAGCATCACATTTAAAGTGACATTACAAACATGTTATTTAGTTAATAGGCCAAAAACAAAAACACATTATAGCTGAAACATGATTTATTTTTCTGTTATTTGAACAGAGCTGAGTCTGTAGAGTTGAGTCTGATTGTTCAGCCGACACAGGGGCAGTGCTCTCATCAGTTTTGAGTTCATACTTTGATCTCTTCCTCATCCTCTGAAGAAGTCGATGCTGACTTCGTCCTGTGGTTACAGACAGGAGACACGTTACCATGGTTACAGACGGGAGACGCGTTGCCATGGGTTACAGACAGGAGACGCGTTGCCATGGTTACAGACGGGTGACATCCCCCCTCTGCTCCTGTGGGTGAAGGATGCTCCTCCATAATGACGGGACAGGACGTGTGCGGCTCTTTGAAAACTCTCGGGCTCTATCCCGCACTCGGACAGGTCCACAGAGCTCCTGTGCTCCTGTGAAGTCTGAGCCACTGCAGCGCCCCCTGCTGTTCATGTGTCTGCTGTACATGCTGACACAAGGCTCAGGTGATAGGACCTCAGGGCTCTGTACAGGTGTCTCTGAGTCGTCCTCTTCTTCCTCGTCTTGCTCCTCCCCTTCCATCTGTGTCGGGCTCTGATTGGTCGTCTGGAGGCAGCGGTGGATGTCAATCATGCTCAGCACCTCAGTCATGAGGGAGGGTCCCAGGTCGAGGGTGAAGGAGGTGAGGGAGTCGGAGCGTGGCAGGGAGCCCCGGCACGACTCTCCATCTGGGCCTGGTCTGTCCCGGGACAGTCGAGGCAGCGTCACGAAGCCCGACTGGTAACCTGTCCACACAAAACACAGAACTCAGAAAGTCACTTATACAACGTTCAGTTTGTGTGATCAGTGTCAGTCTGATCAGTTTTGTGAGTTAAAAGTACAGAGCAGTTATGAGCTAAGACAGTTTTTCTTGGGTTTTCTGCAGAATTGACCAAACGACCATAAGAAGACAGTGGGCTTTACTCCAAATGTAAAGATTTCTACAACTTTAACAGACACTGCACTGTGAAACAGACCTAAAATATCTAATAAAAGAGGCTCTGTCATAAATGAACTCGTCTAAATGACTCTCAGTTATTACAGTTTACTATCTTTTATACAAAGCAAAGTGTAGCACAGACATCCATAAGAGCAAAGGGAGGAAAATCTACCGTTCATAGAAATGAACAGTTCAAAACAAAATGAGCAATCGTCCTCAAAGGACAAACAGGAAGAGTAGAAGCAGTGGCAGTTTCACATTTTCACCAGACGAAGGCAGTGTGGGATAAAAGACGAGCTCAAACAAACACTGTGCAACTCCTAAAAGAGGAGTAAGAATGACAGTGTTACACTGGGGCAGAAAGACTGAGGAGAACTAAAAAACTATTAACCAACAGAACTGAACGAGGCTGAATCAGGACAGAACCAGAGCTCTGTGACACTGTCCCGTAGAGAACTGACTTTTACAGACTGGACTCTGGATCAGCAGCATTTCTGCCCTTATCACCATTGTGTAAATAAACTGATTCATTAAATATCATCACATAAATATCATCTAGTATCCCAACTTCAATAATATTCTATAAAAGTGTTGCTGTAAAGATGTCAGCGTAGTATAAAGTGCAGTGTAGTTATCTGTTAATAAGAATTACAACATTCCAGAGAATAACATCTGGAACAAACTGCATCATCACTGAAATGTGAGCAGACCCCGCTCCCTGGAAAGACCCTGATGCAGTGAGTAAGGGGGTGATGTGAGGGGATTTCCAGCCTGCTCGTCCTCACTGCTGCCTGCTGCGCTCTGATTGGCTGAAACATGTTTACTGATAGTTACTGAGATGTAAAGAAAAGCCACTTTGTCGCTGAAACCAGCTGTGCACGTTTGTGTTTAGAGGAGTTGTCGGGGTAACGGCAAAACGACCATGAGGAATGTGGGAATAAAATCATCTTCATTCACCATTACTGAGCTCTGACATTTACAGGACAGAGGTGATTTATGGGAGACAAGCACGGAGCTCATGTGGTGAATCATTTACACTTTAACTCAATTAAAATGACACTTAAAACATGTGCGTGAGTTCAATAAACAGACTCATCTTTCAGTAAAAGAGCTTTGTTTTCCCAGGACAGTACAGACCCCCGCGGTGCACAACCAGCTCAGTTATTAGTGTTTTAACTGTTCTGAGCTATGGGAGTAGTGTAGAATTTAAAGTTTAGAGCTGAAAACAAGAGGACTGTGATGAATGTGTTGTAGTGTCTCACATTTTTGCATTAATTCAGACCCGTTTGGCTCATTTTGCGGTGGTGACTTCCTCAAACCTTTGACCTCTGGTGACCCTGGTCTGGTCAAATGGGTGTGGTCTAAAGGTTAAATCTACACCTGCACTGCCAAAAATCTAAAGGTGACAGCGCTAGTAAAGGTTAAATCTTGTATTTAATCTATACTCAGTGTGTGTCACCTTTTTGTTACCTTTTAGCTTTTGGTCTCCAGCCTTTTGAGAGAAATAAACACATTTGGGAGACCCCTGAACACAGTTTTTTCTGCTCTCAATCCACAGTATATCCTCATGAACCAACCACAACACGTCAAAGGATAGAAACAAACCCAAAGCTCACCGTAAGTACAAAGAGCATCATCTGTAGAGCTGAAGGAGGTGGTAACACGGCCCTCTGCAGACACCCGCCCGCAGAGTCCACCATGTTGAGCTGTGGCAGGGAGATGGCGTTCTTAATGATGGGCGACACATCTGGGGGCGGAGACGACGGGTCACGTGCCCCGCCCCTCGGGCACGGTCCAGAGTTCTTACGCACGTGTTTGAATCTGCGGGTGAAAAAGCCAGTCCTGGAGCTGGTGGAGGTCTGGGCTGCCCGGCTCCTTGATCCCCCCCTCCTCCATAATTACTGAGGAAAGACGTGTCCCCCAAAGACATCGCCCCCGCGCCCGACGTGCATGGTGTGGCGGAAGTCTCCCATGGGCGGGCCGATCATGTCCACAGACAGGTCACTCTTGAAGCGTCTTTTGGCCTGGGAGCTGGACACAAGGCCCTTTATGCCGGGCAGTTTAGCCAGGCTCATGGTGCTCTGCTCTTTATGATCAGGTGTTTTTTGTTTTTTTTAAATTAAGTCTCAGTTCAGCTTCAGCAATCTGTAAAATAAAAGAATAAAGTGTGAAGTGTAAAGACTGAAAGGACAAGATCATGGATACAAGTGGCCGAAATGGACACTTCCTTAGAGATAGGGCGAGGAGCTCAGTCACACGGAGGAGCTCGGAGTAGAGTCGCTGCTCCTCCATGTTCAGAGGAGCAGCCTCCCTGGGGAGGTGTTCATGTCCCACCGGGAGGAGGCCCTGAGGAAGACCCAGGACACGCTGGAGGGACTATGTCTCTCTGGTCTGGGAACACTTTGGGGTCCCACCAGAGGAGCTGAGGACATGTCTGGGGTGAGGGAAGTCTTGGAGTCCCTGTTTAGACTGCTGCCCCCACGACCCGGCACCGGATAAGAGTAAGAACATGGATGGATGGATGGATTGATGGATGGATAGTCTGGTTTTTGGCTTTTCGTCTGCAACTTCTGTCACTCAAAAGTAAAGGTCTGAACGGCAGATTATTTTTAATTAATTAAGTGTGATTAGGCTGAGTCACTGCATTAATTACCTCTATTTTTATTACGACATTTTTATTATATCTTCTAAATCCAACAAATTCAACCAATGAATGATTAGATTATGTGCAGCCTTAACAAGCTAATGTGATGAAAGTTTAATAACTGACGTCTGTGCCCCACAGCCTTCAGTCTGAGCAGAAGAACACAGGAATGTCCGCTTCATCTCAGCTGCCAGAGTTTATGTGGTGTGGGCCTGGCAGAGCGTTCACTTTTAGCTCTTTGTGGACAGAGGGAGCAAAACAACAACCACAACTGTAAATAGATTGGAGATTCGGATCCAACATGTCAGCTGCTGTGTGGGACGTGTGGCTAGAAAATCAGATGTTTGGAGTTGAAGATGCAGCATGTGAAGGTTTTAACACAGCTACAGTGTCACAAAAGAGAAACAAGGACAGATTTACAGAGATTTTGGCAGTAAATTCAATGCTATAATGCAGAAAATCAAACCTGTACAACCTCTGGAGTCACTGGCCTGCATCATTTATTGCAGAAAACATGCACAACTAAGTATATATATATTTTCTTTACCTGTGAGACTCTCTTTGCTCCGATACACCGACAGACTTCTCTTCTTGTCGACTCTTTCCTCCATTGTTTTGTGCTGCAGAGGTTGATCCATGTGTGACAGGGACATGCAGTCACCACGTCTCTTATTCAGACCCAGTGAGATCTACTGGAGCAGGACACCGTCTTACATGAACAGACGCCCGGAGTAAAACGTCCTAATCCAGCTGGTGTTTTGACTGCACGCTGCGGTGAGGCGAAGGCTGCTCACTGATTGGCCATGAACGGGATTAGCCCATAATCTCCTGTCTTTCCTTCTCGTTCTTGAACTCTTAACACTTGCTTTCTGTCTTCCTCAATCCACTTAGGGCCCTCAGTGGTGCAAGGATAGGGGGCTTCGCCGTCTACTCGTGGTTCAGTTAAGGCCAACTAAGGAGAAAAGAGAAAGGAGAGCAGATGAACACACATTTGTCAAATACTCTGAGTTAAAGTGCTCATATTTAGCTGTTTTCTGATTTTAAAGTTTTGTCTCCTCATCAAAAACACAGCCAGATTTGTGTTTTTAATTCACATATTTAACACACAAAACCTGCATATTTAAGCTGAGTTCTTCTCTCAAACAGAAAACACCCCGTTCCACCTTGTGATGTCATCATGTGGTAATAAAGAGCCACAAGAAGCTTCGTTTCACTTTTAAACTCCACACACATCCTCTAGAATCATTTGGATCATTTCAGCCAAGAATCGCCAATCTTTACTGAACAAAAGCTAAAGGGCAGCTGAAAACTATCACGTAATAACATCACAAGGTGGAGCAGGGCGTTTTGAGCTTTGGAGATGTAGACAGACGAAAGAAAATACAACTCCAGGTCTGTTTTTGAGGAGGAAACAGCATTAGAACATTACTCAAAGCTACAAGAGGCAATTTTGTGTAATATAGGCCCTTTAAAGTGTATACAGTACTAAGTTTGTGAAAATGAGGAAGTTTTGTCTTTGTAATTGGAAGTTTATGTGTTTTTATGGATATGTATTTAATTTTTCCTCCAAACTATACTCCAGTGATGATGATTAATTACCGTATATGTCTAAGCACAACAACATAACGTCACAAAACTGTTAAAAGTTCATTTTCTGTGCTTTCCTGACGGCTCTCACTGTCGGCTCAGTCCTCGCCTGTGTCATCAGACGTATAATACTCCCTACAACAGAAGCGTTGCCAGACTGGACTGTTCTGTTCTGGACAACACTCTCAAGAGTCTTGAGGGTTCATGTCTCCGGCTGCTGGTCCTGATGATAAATAAACTTCTCCAGCGTCATGTCTCTTCAAATCTCAGGCTACGACGGTTTATTCTACAACTCGATGAAGAACGCCTCTTACTGCAGCGTTTTCTTTATCATTTGGATAAAACGCTGGAATAAATCATCTTTTTTGACTTGGACAGTAGTGTTTCCTGGGCCAGAGTAAGTCTTACATCCTGTGACCTTGTGAAACCAGGTGGATTAATGTCACGTCAGACACACCGAGGTGATGGTGCCACTCTGTCATGGCACAGATTAACTCTGTCTAATCTTTCCCCAGTTCACTGCAGAACTGGGCGGCAGGTGGATCAGTATTTAGATGTTTTTATGTCATTATTGGGCCAGTATCTCATTACAAATACAAACTGTAACCAGGAAAAAGCCTTGGCGTTGGAGTTAAAAGACCAGCTTTAGTGAATTATGATTGGTCCTGATGGATACTTGATGATTTTAGGGAAGTAAAGCATCAAAACTCTCTTGGCCACAATGCCATTAAATACAAAAATATAATCAAAAACCACTTTCTGTTTCTGCTGTACTGACAAACAAGTTAAATACAGTGAATATAATGCTGAGCACAGACCGGATTTACAATTAAAACACGATTTCTGCTCCTTTTTTACATTTGTCTCAGTCCCTGCTGCTGTATTTTCCGTCCTCCACAGCTCTAAATTAAATAAGAGTTACACTATGAAGAGATGCATTGTGGGAGTGGTATGCACAGACTGTGGGTCAGAGTTGGTCAGAGTTTTCTTCCTCCGCTGTGGTTGTGGTCACTTCGCTCTGACCAGTGAAAGTTGCTCCAAAATACAACAGACGCGACGTGGCAGGAGGATCTGAGCGGAGCACTGGGACATGCCGTTTTTTATGATAAATGATTTTAAATATTACACGGAGAAATAGTCAGAGGTTTGGTAAAATGGCCGCGGACTGGTCCATGATGGTAGAGAACATGAGCCACCCTGGTTTAGTCGTTCATTTAAAACACGTTAAGTTAAGACAATAAAAACTACTGCGTTTTTACGAGACTTAATGGTTACTTCATGTTATTATGGATTTTTTAAGCTGCACTGTGTAGCTTTTCTGGTGGAGCATCTGCCACCTGCTTGTCTCCATGTCGTTTAATTGAATAAATGTCACAAATACAAGTTTAATTCCATTTTTTCAGGCAATGCAATAAAAATATCCAAAGAGACAAGGTAATACTGCAGAGATGGACACTTTAAAATATAGTATAGACCTGGACGACTGAGAGATTGCACAAATATACTGAGCGAATCAATAAATACAATCTGCTGAGCTGGATTTATCAGGTCTGCAGAAGACGGTGAGACTTTGTGAGGCTGAAACTGTATTTGGAGAAGCTCAGGTATAACTCTGCATCTCAAACAGCAGCGGCTAAACAAGCACATCACATTTACAGTCATGACTCCCGCCTCTTCTGTCTGTTTCCTTTAGCACAAGAGAAACGAGCTCAGGAGAACAGTGCGAGGCAAACGTGTCTCTGTGCAGGACAAAGGCTTCACTGAAAAACGTCTCAGTAAATGTTGTCAGTCCAAACTTCACACAGTCGACACAGAGGTGCAGAGAGCAGCTAAAGGAACGAGGCCCAGCTACGAACTTTTATTTAGTGTTTGTTTCCTGCCTCAATGATGCAATGAACCGTGCAGTAAATTATCTAAACAACATTTTAAGAATTTATGAATGTGGGAGAAAAAGGTCATTGTATTTAAGCACCGCTGGACCAAAGAGGGACCACACTGACTCACTGTGCATATTTAAAACTGATTCTTTTAACATTAAAGTGGTTATTTCACAGACACATTCTTGTTTCAGACACTGAGCTGTGCATAAAGATAGTTTAATATTTATCACTGCTATAAAATGATTTATCTGCAGCTCTTCCACTCACAACTCTACAATATATTCATAAAAACTTTCAGCCCTGTGAATGAAACTAAACAGGAAGTTTCATTTCACACTTTTAGTTTAAATAATTGACTTAATATAGTGATATAAGCTGGTGTGTTCGGATGCTGCTCCTTTCCTCTTACCTTCAGGACGGTCCCGTGTTCATGCAGCCCGGGGCAGGAGTGTTCCTCTCGGGGCAGCCGCGTGTCGCTCTGCCCCAAACACCAGCGACACATGGAGATGAAGAGGAGAGGAAGAGGAGGAAGAAGAGGAGGAGGAGAGGGCCGGGCTAAAGACGGGACAGGACACAAGTGGATTAGACATGGCTGAAGAAAAACATGTCACAATGTTTCTGAAATGTTTCCTTTGATTTTAGTAAAAATCCACACAGAGAATGTGGAGAAGTGTGGAAAATATAAACAGTTTGTAAATTATTTCAATTCTTACTTTTACCATAAAAAACATCCACCAAAACTATTGATACATTTTCTGCAGGTTAATTTTTGACAAGAAAACATCTCACAGTTTTGACTTGTTTCTAAAGAAGTGCAGAGATAATGTTCTTATTTCTGTGAGGATGTTGCAGTGTTCTTGTGGGAGCTGTAGATTTAACAAACAGAGCTCCTGACGTTTATACTGTGGAGGTGCACAGAGGCCCAGTGCATGATGGGGCCACAGTAAATCTGAAGGTTCTGCCGACAGCAGCTGCTGAGGGAGAAATGAGCCTTACACTGAGTCCAACTGTAGAAAAACACATGACATCTGAGCTGTATTTATGAAAACATGAAGAGGTCTGCTCTGGACTTACATGGATCTGAAGGTTCTGAAGGTTCTGAAGGTTCTGAAGGTTCTGAAGGTTCTGAAAATTCTGAAGGTTCTGAAGATTCTGAAGCTGATCTTAAAGGAATCAAGACATCTGTATCTGTGCAGAAACACCCATCAAAGACACGAATAAAAGACACAAATAAAAGCATTCTTATAGAAACCAGATGTGGATGTGGAGAGCATCCTTCAGGACGTGGAGCTGATTTAGGTTTGGAGTAAGACACAGGAGCCCCCCCCTGCACCAGCTGTACCGTCTCTATCCTGGGACGGGACGTTGGCCTGCAGACAGTAAACCTTTGTAATGTTAGACCGCACTTGTTTCAGTAAATAAAGAGACAGAGTTTAGTCCATACAGGATGTAATATGTTAGAAACATTTAGAAGCACAGGGATCCTCCAGCAGCTCTGGTCATGAAGGACTCGTGTTACTGACCTTTAATCAGGACGGTCCTGACCTGAGGACCCTCTAATTCGGAGGGGAGGGTCTTTACTGTCAAAGCTAGAGGCACAGAGAGAACATGCAACATCCACAAAGGCTCCAGGAGCTTTTCACTGTGGGGCTCAACTGAAGAAATAGCTCAGTGGTTTAATGATTTATGTTTCACATCTTATCTGTGTGTAATTACATTAAAGTGATAAATGTCATGTAAAAGTAAGACATGACTGTGGAGAAGCACAGAATGGAAATGATTATATTAAGACATTATTATAACATGACTGAAAGCTTGGCAAAGTTGATTTAGCCTAATACATAAGTCGAAGACCTATTAATGTTATAATAAATAAATAAATGAATAAATAAATATTATAATTCCGACAGTGGACAGAGCTCAGCAGCAGCTCCAGACACTGGACAATAACGTCATAACTGAACCTCTGCTCCCGGGACAGAGGAGCTCAAAACAGCCTCTGTTCTCTGGGACGTGAGCACTGGACTCACGGATGAAGAATGTGCACGATGAAGATGAAGATGAAGAAGCTCCTGTGGCTCTTTACAGAAACAGTCCAGCAGCTTCAGTGAAGAGTCACTCTGGAGATGAAAATACAGTTATTTGAGGATCTGTGAGCGATGGATAAATGCAGATGTGTTAAATATGCATCTTTCTGTATCAAACAAAACTCCAGTCTTTTTTTCAGCAATGCAGTTATACAGAAACATGTCATTCTACATTTGGGTCAAGAAGACGAGAATCCACCATCAGAGACATTCAGGACATCGAAACAACACAATCAACTTTTTTTTTCACTATTTAGTTCCAAATTTGCTTATGTCTGCAGTTCATGTTTGACAAAATCTAATTTCTACAACAGAAACTCAAAATCCTACTTTAACACTTCTTAAGCATCTCAAAACCACTTTCACTTTAAATCAGTTTCCCAAATATGTCCTACACCTTCAGAAACGTTTATATTTTCCTTGATTATTGTCTTCAAAGTGCAGTCACTATGGTCAGTATTAATAGTTTTACTCCATTTTTTGTTATTTTTATGTTTTTACAGATCAGACAACACAAACCACACAATATCTCACAACTATTTCTCATTTTGTCCATGTTTGTGTCGTTAAAAGTTTAATCTTATTTGCCTGAACAAGAATCCATCCCTGTGACCTCGCTGTTGTTTATGTTGTTTGGTTTTATTCACATCACACAGGAAATTGCACAGCTTTATCCTTATTAACGAGGCTCTCTGTACAGTATTGAGTTTTATAAAGCTGACGAGCCCGGCACTCAACATGCAATTTTATAAATCACGAGTATTTCCCTTTGTTTTGCTTTGTTTTTCCAGTAAAGTTTAGAAAAGAGGCTTTCTTCTGGTTCACAAAGGGCTGATTCTGTGCCGCTGTCAGGGTTGAGTCATAGACAGAGCCACTGGGGGTCAGACGCAGAGTTTATGTGCCAGAAACGGGCCGAGTGGTACAAATGAAGCAATGAAAGAAAGACCCGGGAGCTTTTCACCAATCTGAGAGCTGCTACGAGTCAAACGCATGAATGTCTCTCTACCCCTCTCGCTCCCCATTTCCACCCCTCCTGCAAAATAAAGCTGAAGAGTAAATCATAAAAAGCCGTGTGGGAGTGTTTTTGCAGCAGATTAATAAGTGAGCAAGGCTGGGATTATATGACATTTTAAAATACTACTAAAAGCAACATAATAACGTACTTATTTATATCTTTTTGATGATATTTTCTCTCTCAGGGGTTTAATCCATCGTGGATTTGTTGTTAAGACACGATCCAAGGAAAACGCAGGCTTCAGTTAAGCCATTTTATAGTAAGTTTTGGTCGTGCGTGAGGTCCAGCGGAGAGCAGTGCAGCACATTCCTGCACAAACCCTGGACCCGGGTGGACTGTCAATGCCCCTCTGTGTCGCCGTCACCTCAGAGACTGAAGGAATGTTCTTTCTCTCCCCACAGTCTCCCTGGTCCCGGGACGCTCCGCTGGGCCGACGCACAACGAAAGAGGCTCAAAAACACGCACAAAAACTCACAAGAGAGCACACTTCAACTGAGACGGACCTGAAATTAAACCTGGATTTAGACAGGACGAGAACAAGAGCAAACAAACACGAGAACAAGAGCAAACAAACACGAGAACAAGACCAAACAAACACGAGAACAAGAGCAAACAAACACGAGAACAAGAGCAAACAAACAAACACAAGAACAGGAGCAAACAAACACGAGAACAAGAGCAAACAAACATGAGAACAAGAGCAAGCAAACACAAGAAAAAGAGCAAACAAACACGAGAACAAGAGCAAACAAACAAACACAAGAACAGGAGCAAACAAACACGAGAACAAGAGCAAACAAACACGAGAACAAGAGCAAACAAACACGAGAACAGGAGCAAACAAACACGAGAACAGGAGCAAACAAACACGAGAACAAGAGCAAACAAACACGAGAACAAGAGCAAACACAAACACAAGAAAAAGAGCAAACAAACACTAGAACAAGAGCAAACAAACACGAGAAAAAGAGCAAAAAAACACGAGAACAAGAGCAAACAAACAAACACGAGAACAAGACCAAACAAACACGGGAACAAGACCAAACAAACAAACAAACACTAGAACAAGAGCAAACAAACACGAGAACAAGACCAAACAAACAGGAGAACAAGAGCAAACAAACAAACACGAGAACAAGAGAAACAAACACTAGAACAAGAGCAAACAAACATGAGAACAAGAGCAAACAAACACGAGAACAAGACCAAACAAACACTAGAACAAGACCAAACAAACATGAGAACAAGAGCAAACAAACACTAGAACAAGAGCAAACAAACACGAGAACAAGACCAAACAAACAAACAAACACTAGAACAAGAGCAAACAAACACAAGAACAAGACCAAACAAACATGAGAACAAGACCAAACAAACACTAGAACAAGAGCAAACAAACAAACACGGGAACAAGACAACAACAAACAAACAAACACTAGAACAAGAGCAAAAACAAACAAGAACAAGAACAAGACCAAACAACATGAGAACAAGACCAAACAAAACACGAGAACAAGAGCAAACAAACACTAGAACAAGACCAAACAAACACGAGAACAAGACCAAACAAACAAACACTAGAACAAGACCAAACAAACAAACACTAGAACAAGACCAAACAAACAAACACGAGAACAAGACCAAACAAACAAACACTAGAACAGGAGCAAACAAACACGAGAACAAGAGCAAACAAACAAACACTAGAACAAGACCAAACAAACAAACACGAGAAAAAGAGCAAACAAACACTAGAACAAGACCAAACAAACAAACACTAGAACAAGACCAAACAAACAAACACTAGAACAAGACCAAACAAACACGAGAACAAGACCAAACAAACAAACACGAGAAAAAGAGCAAACAAACACTAGAACAAGAGCAAACAAACACGAGAACAAGAGCAAACAAACAAACAACACTAGAACAAGACCAAAACAAACACGAGAACAAGACCCAAACAAACAAACACTAGAACAAGACCAAAAAAACACAACAACAAGAGCACAAACAAACACTAGAACAAGACCAAACAAACACTAGAACAAGACCAAACAAACACTAGAACAAGAGCAAACAAATAAACAAACACAAGAACAAGAGCAAACAAACAAACAAACAAACACAAGAACAAGACCAAACAAACACTAGAACAAGAGCAAACAAACAAACAAACACAAGAACAAGAGCAAACAAACAAACAACACAAACACTAGAACAAGACCAAACAAACACTAGAACAAGACCAAACAAACACTAGAACAAGAGCAAACAAACAAACACTAGAACAAGACCAAACAAACACTAGAACAAGAGCAAACAAACACGAGAACAAGACCAAACAAACACTAGAACAAGAGCAAACAAACAAACAAACACAAGAACAAGAGCAAACAAACACTAGAACAAGAGCAAACAAACACGAGAACAAGACCAAACAAACAGGAGAACAAGAGCAAACAAACAAACACTAGAACAAGACCAAACAAACACTAGAACAAGAGCAAAAAAACAAACACGAGAACAAGACCAAACAAACAGGAGAAAAAAGAACAAACAAACAAACAAACACTAGAACAAGACCAAACAAAACACTAGAACAAGAGCAAACAAACACGAGAACAAGAGCAAACAAACACTAGAACAAGAGCAAACAAACAAACAAACAAACACTAGAACAAGACCAAACAAACACGAGAACAAGAGCAAACAAACACTAGAACAAGACCAAGACCAAACAAACAAACAAACAACACTAGAACAAAACAAACAAACAAACAAACACTAGAACAAGACCAAACAACACACGAGAGAACAAGAGCAAACAAACAAACACTAGAACAAGACCAAAACAAACAAACACGAGAACAAGAGCAAACAAAAACAAACACTAGAACAAGAGCAAACAAACAAACAAACAAACACTAGAACAAGAGCAAACAAACACGAGAACAAGAGCAAACAAACAAACAAACACAAGAACAAGACCAAACAAACACAAGAACAAGACCAAACAAACAAACACTAGAACAAGAGCAAACAAACAAACACTAGAACTTCCAGAATGAGTTTTCATGGTGTGTCTGGTGTATTTTCTTGATTTACACTTGTCAAAGACTGAACCATGACCAGGGTGATTACGCCAAGTGCTGTATTTTCATTTCTTTTCTCGGTGTGCTGTACTGTTTTCACATTTGTCAGACATTTTGACACATGATATGCTGCAGATTTAGTAAATGTCACCATAATATATTTACTCAAAGTTCTTAGTGGAGTCTTAGTGTAAGAAGACTGCAGATTTATTCTTCATTTCTTTACCCACTCGGTGTACTGTAGACTGCAGATTTATTCTTCATTTCTTTCATGTCATTTCTCTGTTATCTTCAAGCAGCCTCATATTTCACACTAACCTAATTAACCAAACACAGCCGTCCTTCTCTCAGCTGATTTATGGTGTGAGGTTGTGTAATGTTTGTTTTAATGATGTTGCAGAACTGGACTTGAGCTGCTTCACTCTCGGACGACGGGGACAAAGACGTGAGCCATAATTTACACTTCCTCTAATCAGCGACATGACGAGATTATAGCTCCAAACAACTACACCAGTGTGTCACAGTTTTGTGTTTGACTCAAGTTTGTCTCAGTGACTCACACAGACACAACACAAACACAAAGACACACACACACAGACACACACAGAGAAACACACACACACACACACACACACAGACACACACACACAGACACAACACAAAGACAAGACACACAGACACACACACAGACACACACACACACACACACACACACACACACACAACACAAAGACAACACATACACACACACACACACACACACACACACACACACATACACACACACACACACACACACACACACACACACACACACACACACACACACACACACACACACACACACACACTCTTTCCTTGTGGACTCTTGCACCTGAACAGAATGAGTCACTGCTCTGACGTTTTTAAGGTATTTTGTGCAGAATTATCAAGCATCAATGAGCAGGTCTAAGTCAACAGTTTATGTTGTAGCGCCACCTAGTGTTAGACAGAAGCACAAACTAACCCAATGCACTTTACTGCAGATTTTATCCAGTTAAACCACAGAACGAGCTCACCCACACTAAAGACCTGTCTTTAGTGTGTGGGACATGTCTTCAGTGTGTGGGACATGTCTTCAGTGGGACATGTCTTCAGTGTGTGGGACATCTCTTCAGTGTGTGGGACATGTCTGGAGTGTGTGGGACATGTCTTCAGTGTGTGGGACATCTCTTCAGTGTGTGGGACATGTCTTCAGTGTGTGGGACATGTCTATAGTATGTGGGGCATCTGGAGTGTGTGGGACATGTTTTCAGTGTGTGGGACATGTCTTCAGTGTGTGGGACATGTCTTTAGTGTGTGGGACATGTCTTCAGTGTGTGGGACATGTCTTTAGTGTGTGGGACATGTCTTCAGTGTGTGGGACATGTCTTTAGTGTGTGGGACATGTCTTCAGTGTGTGGGACATGTCTTCAGTGTGTGGGACATGTCTGGAGTGTGTGGGACATGTCTTCAGTGTGTGGGACATATCTGGAGTGGTGTGGGACATGTCTTCAGTGTGTGGGACATGTCTTAAGTGTGTGTGACATGTCTTCAGTGGGACATGTCTTCAGTGTGTGGGACATGTCTTCAGTGTGTGGGACATGTCTTTAGTGTGTGGGACATGTCTTCAGTGTGTGGGACATGTCTTTAGTGTGTGGGACATGTCTTTAGTGTGTGGGACATGTCTTCAGTGTGTGGGACATGTCTTCAGTGAGTGGGACATGTCTTTAGTGTGTGGGACATGTCTTTAGTGTGTGTGGGACATGTCTTCAATGGGGACATGTCTTTAGTGTGTGGGACATGTCTTCAGTGTGTGGGACATGTCTTTAGTGTGTGGGACATGTCTTCAGTGTGTGGGACATGTCTTCAGTGTGTGGTACATGTCTTCAGTGTGTGAGACATGTCTTCAGTGTGTGGGACATGTCTTCAGTGTGTGGGACATGTCTTCAGTGTGTGGGACATATCTTCAGTGGGACATGTCTTCAGTGTGTGGACATGTCTTCAGTGTGTGTCTTTAGTGTGTGGGACATATCTTCAGTGGGACATGTCTTCAGTGTGTGGGACATGTCTGGAGTGTGTGGGACATGTCTTCAGTGTGTGGGACATGTCTTCAGTGTGTGGGACACGTCTGGAGTGTGTGGGACATATCTTCAGTGGGACATGTCTTCAGTGTGTGGGACACGTCTGGAGCCCCCTCACGCGCAGCACAGAGCCCTCGCCGCTGATTGGCGGATGAGGTGGATGACGTAGAGCTGTGCGTGCTCCCGGCCCCGCCCCTCACGTCAGGTGCGGCCGCAGACGCAGCTCTGACCTCACGGCGCAGTTTCGCTGTGGACCGCGCGCTGTGGAGTTTGTGGGACACATTTGAGGGACACAGTGGAGACCTGAAGCAGCATGAACACGTCCTCTGAGCTGGAACAGAGACAAACATGAGCGGTAAGTGACTTTTTACTCTATAAACTGTGAGTAATGTGAGTGTTAAAGAGTTTACTCCACGGGCAGAGTTCAGAAAAAACATCATGGTGACCTGCCAAATGGAGAATGCAGGACTTTTCTGTGTCTGAACGAGGTGCAGCTTTTATGTGGCTCTTCATCACCAGGCTGTGTGACTCTTTACTCTTATTACTTCAGGTTTAATGCACTAATGTAGAAATAAATGTAATAACAGACTAATGGCACAGATTCCTGAGCTCCACTGACTTGTCCCAGCCTGTTTGTTTACCCCATCCACCTGATCAGCTGCATGGGACTGTACCTGCCCCCTGCCCCCTGCACCAGCCCCCTGCACCAGCCCCCTGCACCAGCCCCTGCACCTGTCCCCAGTACAATTAATGAATATTTATAAAAACAATCCAAACTTACATGACATGACCTATTTCCATCTTTCTTATTCTAAAATGCCCTATTTTAGTATGAATTATTGCACATTCGTAGCATGGTTTGTTCTAAAACTTGTGAGAGCTTTGTCAGTGGCCGGATAATCCTCCTTTTCTCTAAATCCAGTGGGGAAATCACCCGAGTGCTTCAGTGGGGTCTCGTTTGCCCCTGTTTTTGGAGCTCCTCATGACTCACGCTGTTATTTTCATTCCATCGCTGTGAGACACTGACCTGCAGGTTCAGACTGTCCCCCCGGGTGTTCAGATCACACTTTACACCCACGCACAGTCACACATATTATTATTTTTATTTTATTTTGTTCTGTATATCTGCTGATGCCCATCGCTGGAAGAATCTATCTAAGATGTGTGATAAATGTGATTATGATGGTCACATTTACACACTTCTGTTTGTCTGAATCTACATAAAATGCATCAGGAACTTACTGGAATAACACAGAGGAAATGGAATTGTTTTTATTTTATTATAAGAACATAGTCATTGTCCTGATATTAAAGGAAGTTAAGTTGCGTTAAATGTATTCAAACAGCATTTTACATAGAAGCTTTTTTTTTTTTAATTAACTTGTAATTTAGTTAAATGTCCTCTAACTCTATCTGTTTTTAACACGTCTTTTTAAATGTATGTAATTAAATCAGTTTGAATTATTACGTCCACACTGCACAACTGTAAACTCCAGTGTTTATTCATATTAATACATTAATACAGTAAATATTAGAACATTAGGGCCCGTCTGATACATCGTCTGGCTCATATTATCGCTGTTTGGAGAAATATTGGCCACAATTTATCCGATATTGCCAATAGTCCATGTGTTTAAACCTCTAGAGAATGCAAACATTAACACAATTTACAGAGAAATGAATCCTGTGACATGTTTATCAGCGGAGAAATTAAATGCAAAATGTTTAGGTGATACTTGAGGAGTGTAATTTAAGAAAATGTGTGTAATGAGTTGGGAAAAATATCTATTTGTGGTTTTTCTTATCAGCATCTGCAATTGTGTTTTAGGTTTCAACAAGAAGATTCTATTCAAAGCTCATATTTTAATGCGTCCAGCTGTATTTCCTTTAAAAGCTGAATTCTAAACTGACTCATTATGTCTGTCTCTGGTAAACATGGACTTTGACTTTTATCACGTTTGTCTTTTCCAGGTGTGTTAGACTGTGCAGAGGACGCAGACAGTCTGGTACAGGACGAGGTGCGGTCTCCTCCCTGGACAGAGGAGCGCTGTGAGGAGCTGTGGGACCGGATCGAAGGGGTACGACACAAACTCACCCGTATCCTCCATCCGGCCAAACTCACGCCGTACCTGCGCCAGTGCAAGGTCATCGACGAGGAAGATGAAGACGAGGTGCTCCACTCCACACAGTACCCCCTGCGCATCAGCAAGGCAGGTGAGAGGCCACGGGATCTGGTCAGAACACGGCGAGTCTTTAGGAGGAGATAGAAAAGTTTGTGAGTGAAAAGGCTTCGTTAAGTAGAGGCGTGTAGGGCCAGTGCTGCAGAGAGGAGTGACACAGGGTGAACGTGACTGTGAAGTGTTGGGATCTTCTTCATTTTTCACGTTATGTCTAAACTTTCAAACTAAATTATTCTGTAACATGCATGATCTCACAGGTCGTCTGCTGGACATCCTGCGAGGTCAAGGCCAAAGAGGTCTGCAGGCGTTTATGGAGTCCCTGGAGTTTTATCACCCAGAGCAGTACACACAGCTGACAGGGGAGAAGCCAATGCAGCGCTGCTCTCTAATCCTGGGTGAGCCTTAGAACAACCACAGCTTTAGATCTGACTTACCCTTAGACATTAAAAAACCTGACTGACAGCACTAATGTCTTGGCAGATGAAGAGGGCCCCGAGGGACTGACGCAGTTTTTGCTTTTGGAAGTGAAAAAGTTGCGCGAGCAGCTCAAAAACAGTCGTCTGTGCGAGCGTCGCCTGTCCCAGCGCTGTCGTATGGCCGAAGAGGAGCGGAGCCGCGCCGAGAGGAAGGCCCACGAGCTACGCTACGACAGACTGCAGCTCGAGAGGTCGGAATCAGAATCAAAATCGCAATCAGACTTTTATTGTCAGTGAACACAGCTGACACACTAGGAACTTACTTTGGTGATAAAGTGCAACATAAAAACACTGAATAAATACAAATAAGGGCATGCACGAAGTAAAAAAAAGATATGCTTAAAAGATAAAATAAAATACTTAGAGATAAATGTATTCAACATCAAAACATCAGTGCCATTTTCATATTTTATTTGTATAGGTCTCTCTGATTTCAGTTTTATATAAATGTTTGATCAGTCACAGTTTGGGTTCGGCACAGGAGGATTTTCTAATCTGTGTTTGACGTCCAGCAGCATGTGGACTGTGGCCGTTATCAATATGTGCTCAGGGTTTAGAAGGACATGAAAATACAACACAAAGATTTATATCAGCTGACTGTGTAGGTATGTGTGTGTGTGTGTGTGTGTGTATGTGTGTGTGTGTGTATATGTATGTGTGTGTGTGTGTGTGTGTGTGTGTGTGTGTGTGTGTACGTGTGTGTGTGTGTCTTTGATATTCTAAAGTGGCCTAAATGTAAAAAAGACCCTTGTCTGTTTGTCTGTTTGTCTGTTTGTGTGTTGGTGTGTTTATCCGTTGGTGTGTTGGTCTGTTGGTGTGTTTATCTGTTTGCCTGCTGGTGTGTTGAGTTGTGTGTTGACTTTATTGATTGTGTTGGTCTGCAGGCTGCGTCAGGACTGGGAGTCGTCGAGCCGGGAGCTGGGCAAACTGAAGGACAGACTTCTGGAGCAGGCTGTGAAGTACTCCAGAGCTTTAGAGGACCAAGGGAAAGCCACACATCGAGAGAGAGAGCTGCTCAGGCAGGTTTGTAAACTAAGAAAACCCAAAATACCTGATCCCCAGAGGGTTCAGGAGCAGGACGTGTCTTTTTGTTAATAACAGTATTTGTCTCAGTAGCTTCTTGTTTGTTCTTGTCTCTGACTGGATGCCTGTCTCTGATTCGGACAAAACAAGTCAAACTCTTAATAAGTGGGGTGTAAAAACTGAATTGTCAACATCATACCTTAAAAACACAGATTCTATCAGTCTGATTTTTATCCAGTGCACATCGTGTCACAGCATGCCACCCTCAGACTCCACATACCTCGGGTTCTTTTGAGCCTCTGTGGCTTTATGTGAAAATAGGTTTGTATTTAGGTGTCTTCAATTAGTCTTAGAAAAACGACTTTCTTGTTAAACTGTTATTTACCATCATCAGAATCGTGTAATTGGTGGAATCTTGTTCTGTAACCTGTTATTTTAAGGGAAAAGGGAAACAGTTCATAGTTCTTGTCTCTGCAGGTGGAAGAGCTAAAGTCAAGACTGAGTGAAGCAGATAAATTGTCAGTGGAGGCCCACCCTGCGACTTTATCGTCCAAACACAACAGTTTGGTGATGAGCAGTTCACAGCCGCTTCCACCTGCTCTGCCAGAGAAACCTCTGAAATGTGTCAAACCAGACGCCACAAGGAACGGCCCCCAGGAATCTGGGGTCATCGTATGTATCCCACATTTCTCTTATGTTCAGACTTTAAAGAACTCCACTTCAACAAGCCTCAAGGCGATGTTCTGGGATTAGACGTGATCATAATGAGTCATTAATAAAAGTCTCACATTGAAAAAACTCCTCTCCTGAAGATATAACTGTAAACTAGTTCCTGTGTGATAAAGCTGTGTAATATATTCATCCTTGAACAGACATAAGAGTTGGGACTTGGCTGTATTTGTGCTCAGGCTCTGATGGACATCCTGCAGCAGGACCGCAGAGAGGCAGCGGAGGAGAGACAGGAGCTGTGTGACATGATCACTTCACTACAGGAGGAGGCGCAGAGGTGTGAGGAGCAGACGGGCCGGGTCAGTACATGTCTGCTCTGTAATACTCGTATGCTCAGTTCAAACACTGACAGTAACCTGTGTCTGCAGCTGGAGGCGCAGTGCGCACAGCTCCAGCTGAAGGTCAGCACTCTGCAGCTGGACTGGGAGACGGAGCAGAAGAGAAGTGTGTCCTACTTCAACCAGATCATGGAGCTGGAGAAGGAGAGGGACCAGGTCAGACTCATGGTTCACTGTCAGTGCTACACCACCTACAATATTATTATCATATATATTATATATTAATAATGACATCAACATGACATGATGTTTAGATGCACAACAACATGGGAAATTAAGTAAGATTACATGTTAAAGTCATAATGATTTACAGATCATGATTAAACGTTACTTACCAGATGACTACAGTGAATAAAAAGTCAATTGAATATTCCACAGGCCTTAAGGAGCAGGGACAGCCTGCAGCTGGAGTACACAGAGTGTCTTCTGGATAAGAACCGTCTGAGGAAGAGAATCGCGGAGCTGCAGGCAAGTATGGAGCAGCAGCAGAGGGAGCAGGAGAGAGAGCGAGCCCGAGAGCAGATGGACCAGAGCACTTCCTGTCTGCACTGTGTAAGTTCAGCTCGTTCTACGGGAACAGCAGAGCTTGTGTCTTCACATCTGTTTCCTCTCCCAGTCTCACCTGTCTCTGTGGAGTGAGGACCAGTGTTACGGCCCCTGCTGCTCCCTGGACCTGAGCCCCCAGCCCAACAACAACAACCTGCTGCTGCGGAAGGTCAGGACTCCAACCTGCAATCAGACTCAAGGCCTTTGTCTGTGGCCGACACTCACATCGACTTATTTTAATTCAATACTGATATTTTGTCTTTGTCTCAGGTACATCCAAGAGTGAGAACAAAGGCAAACTCCACTGGTAAGATACAAATGAAAATAAAATAGGACTGACCACAGAAAAGGCCCGTTCCTCTCTGGTTTAAGTCTGCGCCTCGAGCTGGAGCTGGTCGTAGGGCTGTACATGTGGATGAGGACCTGGATGTACTGTGGTTCAAAGCTTTAACCGTCTTAATAAAATAACATCTGCTTCTTGACAGATTCTCATTCCACCTCTGAGGAAAACTCCTGATTTCTGTGAGTAAATTTTTTATTTGACGTTAAATATCAAAGCCATTTAATCTCCTTCACTACACCAACTGTAAAGGCCAGTTCATTTAAACCAGGTTATTTAAACTGTTCTTTTGGAGATACGGCTGCACTTGTAGATGTCAGTCGTTCGTTAGTTACCCCAGTATTGCTCCAGAGGTCAAGGTGGTGTGTGCCAGGCCAACAGCTTTGACCGTGGTTATGGTCCAATTACTTGAGATAGTGAAACAGTGGTATTAAACTAAGCTACCCAACTAAAGAATGTGTAAAATAAACAATAAAAGGAAGAGCCAGACTGCAATCTGTGAGCAGCACGGCCACGCTACCACAAGGTGATCAGAGACTAAACCCACACAAATATATGAGCGTTTTCTATTTGCTTTTCAGACAGAAGACAATGAGAAGGAGATAAATCGCCTCTCAACATTCCCTTTTCCTCCCTGTTTAAACTCAATCAACAGACGGTTTAATGCAGAGTGAGTCCAGACGTTTGCTGCCAGCTGCACGTCGTCATGTTCTCATATATTTACTCCCACATTTTCATTTCCCTGTGTAGGTTTGACTTAGATTCTTGGGGCAGTGATGAGAATGAAAACATAGCAGGTACGTTGCTTTCTGCAGTGGATGAGTTTATAAACTAACATCTGTGTGAGCTCGATGTCCTTTTTCTTTGCAGGTGAACAAAGTGAACTCTCTTTGTGGGATTCGTGGACGTCTTTACACTCTCAGCCCTGTCCCCCTGATCTGAACAAACCTCCCAAACCCACTGACCACAATATGTCAAGGTAAAATGAAATAAAAGAGCGTATATAAATGCTAAACTTTGTTTTTGGATGATAGGACCACTTGGGTACTATATGTTTTTTACAGGAAAGCCTCGCTCACACCTCCGTCCAGCCCGTCTTCTTCTCCCAAGGACAGAAAATCCAGTCTTGCTGATGACATCACGATAGTGGGGGGAAACCGCACTGGGATCTTTGTGAGCCACGTGAAGCCTGGGTCTCCGGCCGAACACTGTGGACTCACACCGGGCTGTGAGCTGCTGGAGGTGTGTGTCACATCATGCAGTAAAGAGTACTGTCAAGAAAACTCGGTTCTCGACGCGCTGTTTACCACCAAAAAGACTCAAGACAAGACTTTTTCTACTCTGATCCTCTCTGATCAGAGGGAAGAGAGCATCAGGACACAGACCCTCTCATGGTCTGTGTCTCACATCGTCTCCACTGCTCTCTCCAACTTCCCTCTTCTCAGAGTTCTCTTTTTATTCAGGCTCATGACAAAACATTGATACATGTTTTTAACTCCTCCCTCTAACAACAGAAATCAGTATCTTCCCACATAACATCTCCTGACCTCCTGTTGAGGTTTTACAGCTTTTAACTTTTTTCCCACACACCCCCATCTACTGCTTTCCCAGTTCAGTCGTTTTTTCAGATCAGTTGGTTACACAGTCTTACATTCATTAGCTTAAGACTAACTTATGACCTTACCATATTAACTAATTCTAGTGTCTAACATTCCTGTCCCTCACACACTTCAATATATAGTTTATTAGATGATAAAAATACAAATATAGTTTTTATTCACAAGTACATGATTTCATCCTGAATTGGTTTGGTCTTTTGTGTCTTTCAGGTTTAGACATGGTTTAGTTTGTCTTTATCCCTGGTCTTTGTTCTGTTCAGTGCTAGTTTAGTCCTGACCTCTGTGACCTTCATAGTGTAAAGGTTCAACTATTTAGATGCTCTTCAAGTTATATTATGAGTAGTAGTATTATTTGGTGTAAATATAGAAGCACACACATGCTCATCGCTGTCTCCCGTCGCAGCTGGAGCGTGTGCTGTTCGGTGAGGGAAGTGTGCAGCTGGCCCAGTGCACTGCAGAGGTCGCACACTTTTCTCTTCAGTGGTGGACAGAACCTTCTTCACTTAAACATCGGAGCAACCCGGAGGGTGAGTGTGAGGATGTTTCAGTGGAGTTATTGGTTTGTTCTAATGCCTGTGATGCTGTGTAATGTATCAAGCTTCTAACCAGCCCTCATCCCTCCTCAGCCTTTGCCAAACTCTGCTCCCAGATCAAATCTTCTTCTTTTATGGGGGCAGACTCGTTCTATGTTCGTGTTAATCTCTCTCTGGAGCCTCGTGGAGATCCTCCGTCACTGGGAGTGTCTTGTGATGACATCATACACGTCACAGACACCAGACTGAACGGCAAGTATCACTGGCGCTGCTGGCGAGTCGACCCGATCACAGCCAAGCCCCTGCAGGCAGGGACCATGCCCAACTACAACAGGTACACACTGCGCTTTTATTCACTTTTGAACATTTCTGAGCAGATTATATTTTTATTATGACTTTTTTAAAGGGCTCAACAGTTTGTTACTTGTGAGGTTAAGAAAACTGGCTCTTGAACAAAAGACTTCAAGAGGAAAATGGTAAACAACTAAATTATACTGGGATTTTTTTTCAGCAATTCATGGGTTTCACTTCCCTGTTATAAGGTGCCATTTTGAGGACTTTCGACCATTTAAAAGATTGATTATTGTTCTGTGGATTTGAAACAGTTAAGAATGAAGCTGAAATAACACATTATAATGTTTTCTTCTATCTCGGTAGTTCTTGAAGAAGAAGGCCGAAGGACGCGTGCGCCTCGTTAAAGCTGTGGATCCCAGCTTTCGTGGCATTGACTCTGGTCAACAGGTTTTCTACACCCTCAGTAAACGTAAGACCGATATCTGCATGAGGCCTTTTGTGTTTATTGTTTTTGATGGTGTTTTTTATGCTCTCAGGTCACGAGGATCACCTGATTCCTTACAGTTTAGTGAAGCCGTTGCAGGTTCAAACTAAACGACCTGTTATTTTTCTCTCCGTCTCTTCTGTCTCGGGGGCTGATAGAGAGACTGATGCAGCCCGCAGACTCCAGTCTGAACTTCAGCACCTGCCCAACAGGTCGGATATCACACACTGTGTATGTAACAAATAAACAAAAAGCTACCTGATGTTTCTTAATCTGCAGAACATATCCCCCTTTCAGACCGAGGAGACAAACAGGTGTTCTTGTTAGATTCGTACTCTCCAGAGCAGGCTCTGGGTGTGAGAGTGCAGTCGATACAGGAGATAATCAGCCAGGTACATGTTTCAGCAAATCCCAGGTCTTATAGTCTACATATGTTTCTCATTTGTTTTATTTATTTGTTGAAGACAAACACTGTCTGTTGGAGCTGGGCCTGTCCAGTGTTGAAGGCCTCTTGAGACAGGGCATATATCCTATAGTCATCCACATCTGCCCCAAGAGCAAAAAACACAAAAAACTAAGGCAGGTGTTGATCTTTATTCTATTCAGCGTTAAATACTTCTTGCTGATTCTTCTGATTGATTCTGTTGTGTCATTATGTTACATGTTCTAATGTTTTTTTGTTTTGTTTTTTTTCTTAAAGGAAGTTTTTTCCACGATGTGTGGAGGACGGAGCGATGGAGGAGGCGTGTCACGCTGAAGAGCTGCAGCTCGAGAGACTGCCTCTGCTTTATCACAGTCTGCAGCCAAACACCTGGAGCTGCACAGAGGAGCTGCTGTCGTCCTTACGTAACACCATCCACAGTCAGCAGAGCGCAGTAGCCTGGGTAGAACTGGACCGGTTGCAATAATGCACTTGGCACAGTCATGGATCTCGTACAATATTAAATAATACAAGGAATGCTCCTTGTTGTTATTATTATTACTCCAACCACAGCAGCAGTGACAGAACCTGTGACCTGTGAACATTTAGTGAAACTGTGATGAGATTAATACTTTTGCACTGTGTTTATATTTACAGACTGTGTGTATTTTCCAGGAGCTCAGGCACAATAAAAGAGTATTTGTACCTGTTGTACCTGTAATATAATCAATGATTTTCCATGAGAACATGACATTTTAAATTATTTATTTGATTTGTGCCAGTACTTTGTTTTACAGAAACGTAATTATTTACTTTTAATAAAAACCTTTCAGTAAAGTTGAAGTGTAAACATCAAATTAAATCAAGACAGAGCCGTGTGTAACAGCGCCCCCTGGCGCAGAGAGCGAGCTCTGCACTGTCTCCTCCCTTCAGCGCCCTCTAGCGCCCAGTGCGAGCTCTGCACTGCCTCCTCCTCCCTCTGGGGTAACAGTGATGTGTGTGACAGCGCCCTCTAGCGCACACTGTGGGCTCTGCACTGCCTCCTCCCCTCTGTGATCAACAACAGCCTCTGAGCCTCGGATCCTCAGCCTGAGAGCCGGAGCCTGGGAGCCGGAGCCTGAGAGCCGGAGCCTAGGAGCCGGAGCCCGGGAGCCGGAGCCTGGTGATCTCATACGCTCAGACGCTGCTAAAGCTCCACAGAAGCAAAATGGCGGACAGTAAACTAACCGATCATACGGTGTCCCACAGTCATCCAGGAGCTCTGCACGGGTTGTTTACAGCGTGAGGAGCAGTTAGACAAAAGGAATATCTCTTTACACGTTTTTACGAGTCTTATTTGGTTTTTTGGTTGATGTCATTTATTAAAGTCGTCGCCTTGAAAAGCCTCGGAGAGTTAGCTTAGCCTAGCTGCTGTGCTAGCTGCTAGCCGCGGCTCTGCTAAACATTCTGCACAGAAGCACTTTATGTCTTAACTCCATGTGATTCCCGAGGTAAGTGCTTTTATCTTTTGCACAAATGAATCGTTCACACATGAATCGTTCTCGGGTGGTTTGTCCGTGTCTTTTATTCGCTCTGTAAATGTGTCTGTGGCGTTTCTACATTTGTGTCTCATATCGTGTGACTGCTTCAGATTCAGACTGTGCAGCGTTAAAAACATTCTCTGGATTAGTCCAGTGCGATAACGTCGTGTGTTTGTTAGGACGGTGTTAGTTAGGACAGTGTTTGTTAGGACGGTGTTTGTTAGGACGGTGTTTGTTAGGACGGTGCTTGTTAGGACGGTGTTTGTTAGGACACTGTTTGTTAGGACAGTGTTTGGTAGGACAGTGTTTTTAGGACAGTGTTTGTTAGGACAGTGTTGGTTAGGACAGTGTTTGTTAGGACACTGTTTGTTAGGACACTGTTTGTTAGGACACTGTTGGTTAGGACACTGTTGGTTAGGACACTGTTGGTTAGGACACTGTTTGTCAGGGCAGTGTGTTTATCAGGACAGTGTCTGCAGCTCTGCACTGGCTGCAGATGCTACCTTTGAACCCGCTCATTAGAGGCGAATGTCATGAGACCTGCAGGAGGCGAGAGAGAGACCCCTGCAGGAGACGAGAGAGAGACCCCTGCAGGAGACGAGAGAGAGACCCCTGCAGGCGGCGAGAGAGAGACCCCTGCAGGCGGCGAGAGAGAGACCCCTGCAGGCGGCGAGAGAGAGACCCCTGCAGGCGGCGAGAGAGAGACCCCTGCAGGCGGCGAGAGAGAGACCCCTGCAGGAGGCGAGAGACCCCTGCAGGAGGCGAGAGACCCCTGCAGGAGGCGAGAGACCCCTGCAGGAGGCGAGAGGGAGACCCCTGCAGGAGGCAAGAGGGAGACCCCTGCAGGAGGCAAGAGACCTCTGCAGGCAACCTCTTGTTATGCTTTGCAAACACCTACTCACGTGACCACGGTTTGCATAGAGCTGAGGGCAGGGGTCACGGGCAGGGGTCTAGGGCAGCTGTGGCACTATGAAGGTTTAAAGTCTTGTTTTAAAGAATGAGAAGCACAACAATTTTCTTGTGCATCACAACTGCAACCAGACTGTCAATATGCTGAAAGGATTTCCCTCCAGAGTCTAATCTGAAGTCAACCTGTTTGCTCCTCCATACCAGTGCTGTCCATGTTTCTAGTTAATGAATTATGCAGTGAGAGGCGAGAATACCAAGGCAGGTTGTCAAGCTGTCTACCCCTGGCTAACATTACAGCTCAAACAACATGGTTTCAGCTACAGAGCGCACTACATGAATGTGGATTTCTGATGTCGATTAAACAAGTACAAGTTTGTCTTAAATTAGTGACAATGCAACTCTTTCCTCTGACAGAAGCATCCAAAAAGGGAACAGTGTTTCATGGAAGACAAGAAAAAGAAGAAAGAGGAGAAAAAGAAAAGGGAAAACCCACAGAAGGTAAATAAAAACTGACCACATACTGATGTGTAATTAATTTGATGCAAAATTTAACTTGACACAGTGAAATATTTTTTTCTGAAGAATATTAGAAAAAAATGATGTTTTTTGCAACATAAAAAAATATACCTCTGATAACTCTAAAGAAGGTATTCCACTTGACAGATTTTCTCTCAGAGCTCAAATAGAGTGTTGCGCTTAACTCAGTTTCTCAGTTTAATCCTTATTTTGTCTTATTTTTGTCTTGTTATGGTTTTGACACAATTGTGTTATTGCTATATTCAACATAATTATTGCACATCTTCATGATTGTGCATCTGCAACCTCTTTATTATCGAACCTTTTTGCTATGTTACTAATCACTGTTTTCTAATGGCTCTTTTCTTCTCTTTAAGGTGCCAGACCAGAAACTCAAAGGTAAGTGTTGCAGTTTTAACTGTCATACATGTAATGGCATGTGCATACTCATGGGGCTCTTTTTATTTTTTGAACAGGTAGTTTTGACAGTGCATGCACTTTATAGATATTAAGTAAGATATATTCTAAACTTTCCTCTATTAGAAGCATAGCCGTTTGGCCTTTTCTCATGTTCACGTGTGTATTTCAGTGCCAGAATCTGCCAAGGCGCCCGGTGGCCCCATCACACACAGTCCAGGCTCAGTATCCCCCTGCCCCTGCCCTACCGCTCCTTCCAGTCCCAGTGCTGCCAGCGCCTCTGCACCAGTTGCTCCTGGTGCTGGGAACAATGCAAAAGCAGCGGACCTCTGTGGCCAACGGACAGCCCTCCTCCTCATCTTCTTGTGGAAGCCAGGCCATCCAGCAGCAACGATACATGTCCAGAGAGGTTCCACCCAGGTTTCGCTGCCAGCAGGACCACAAAGTGCTACTGAAGAGGGGCCAGCCTCCCCTGTCCTCCATGCTGCTGGGGGGAGGTGGAGCGGACGAGGCTGCTGCGGCCAGTGGCTGCAGTACACAGGGAGAAGATAACCCCAATGCAAAAACAGCTGGAGCCACAGGTACAAGACCACCAATAATTCCTCAAGCCTAAAGAGCGTGTTAAGAGGGTGTCTTTTGAAAAAGAGTTTCCGCAAAATGGACTGGGGTTTTGAACATTTGCAAAGTTCAACATTTTTGCTTTGTTCTTGTTATTTTCCTTGTGTCTAAATAGCCTTTCTGTTTCTTTGTTTTTCTCTAGATTCCATTTTGGGTTCATCTTCCCCTTCACCCCATAACTCATCCTCATCATGTGTGGCCGCTGTGTCGTCTTCTACTATTACTACTACTATTAGTACTACTTCAACTTATGCAAGTTCCACATGGGGGGCAGGCTCTGGCAGCCAGCCCTACTCTCAGGGCTGCGTGAAGGTGGATGGGATGGCTGTAACGGACTGGCCCAAAGCGTGTTCGGAGGCAGCGGCCGAAGGGACGCAGGAGCAAGATCACCGTGGTAACAATAACAACAGCAGTGCCTCATGGAGCGAGACAAGCACCCAGCAGAAGAGAGTGGGGGAAGAGAACATGGACAATTCTTCGCCACCTTCTCCTCTCTCTCCCTCGACCTCGCTTAACGAATGTGCTCAGTCGTGTGGTGTTGTGGCCTCTCAGGTGGAAGTGGGGCAAGGATCAGCAGCTATTCACAATTCCAAAGTCTCCCATCTTCTTCAAGAGAGTCCTGGTGCCAACAGTAACCCCAGCTCCAACTCCTCTGCCCGGCATCAACAGTCTGGAACCACTGCTTCAGCTTGTGACAGCCTTCCTTTGCACTCATCTGTGATTTCCTCATTTTCTGCCAGCAGCCAACTCATCACCACCGACTCATCTGTCAGTCAGGCAGGTGCACCTCAGCAGCAGCAGCACACAGGAACAGCTTTGGGTGCCAGAAGTGGAGAGCAGCCGCAAGCAGCAAACCTAGCAACAGAATCAGTTGATGGCATTGGACCAAATACAGAAAATGGTGAAGCAAACCAAGGAGAAGAGAGTACAACTTTGTCTTCCTCCACTGCTGCAGCTGCTGCTTCCTTTTGGAGAGCTATGCCCCCGATGGAGACTGGCGCTCAAGGGAAAGAAGGAAATTCTTGGGTTTTAGATGGCGGCTCAAATACCCAGGTGGTATCTCAGGGAGCACAGGTAGTGTGTAGTGCGAAGGGGGAGTGGGGCAGCACTGTGGGAGGGGGTAGTTCGGGTCACTTAGCAATAGGAAGCGGAAAAGGCGAGGATGGTAGCAGTAGTGGTGACAGCGTTGTGACAGACTCTGCATCACCAAAGTTTGCAACTATGTCAAAAGCATGGGACAATCAGAAAGGGGCAGAGAGTGATGACGGAAAAGTGGCGAGTGGGGCGTGGGAGGAAGCAAGGGTGAGGGGTCTACAGCTGGGAGCAGTGGTGGAGGGCAGAAGACAGACCGAACCGGACAGCGCCAATCCCACCAGATCAACGCAGACGTGGCCTTACAGAGCATGCTCAATCGATCAGACCTGGATCCCAGGGTCTTGTCCAACACGGGCTGGGGCCAGACCCAAATCCGACAGAATGTGGCCTGGAACCTTAACGCACCAAGTCGAAACGATAAAAGCACTTCATTGTCATCAGCAAATGTAAACACTAGCACTAGTCGTGGAGCTAACAATCCTGGGTCAAGTTCGGTGAGGGAAGGTTGGATGGAGGAAGGACCAGTCATGAAGTGGAGAAGGAACAGGGGAAGGCAGAAGGAGGCTGGGGGGTACAGAGCACTGAAACCCAAGGTAAAGGTTGGGGGAGTGAGGAGCAGTGGGCTGACGGTAAAGCAGGGGGGAAATGGGGGAGTTTGGAAAACAGGGTACTGGATGGGAAGACCAGAGTCCAGAGGATAAAGGGACTGGAGGATGGAAAAATGTGGGACAAGGAGGAGAGGCAGGTGGGTGGGGTGGGGAATGGGGGCAAAGAGACTCTTCATCTGGGAGAGGATGGAGTGATGGACCGAGCAGAGGAGAGAGCGTTTCTGAGGAGGGCTCATCATGGAGTGAGGGGTGGGCCTCATCGAGGGGGGTGGGGAGGAGGAGAACTGGGTAAACCTCTTCAAACTGGGGTAATGCAAAGCCCCACACAGCATCAGCACAGATACCAAACAGCCAAGTGGCGCCAATGAAGCCCCCAACCCAACAGCACCAATCACAGGGCCAGCCGCCAGGAGGACCCACCCAAGGGGGGTGGGGCAGCCGGTCCACACCTGGAGAACCCCCATCCAAAATCCAAAACCAAAGTACAGGCTGGACGTCCGGTCCGATTCCCCAGATCCCAGGGGCTGCAGGAGACTCCCTGGAGCCCAGCGGCTGGGAAGAGCCGTCCCCTCAGTCCATCAGTCGCAAATGGATATCGATGATGGCACTGCAGCCTGGGAGACACCCAATCGCTACAACACTAAGAATGTTAACTTGTGGGATAAAAATGCTGCTACTGCTCCGAGTCATAGTCAGCAGCCTCCTCCAATGTCCATGCAGCCACCAGCCAGAGAAGACAACAGGGCCGCAACAACCAGGTAAACACCCGGCCCACCACCTCCTAAACACATGCAGCGCGCTTACATGTACTTGAGTGTCCAGGTTATTAGCCACATCCTGGTTGTGGCAGTATTCGGGATATGCTGTTTACATGCACGCTGAGAAAACAGGAGACTCATGTCCCTGTAAACATGATCAAACTCAGTATCCCGATTTTCTTCATGTATGCTTACGTTCCCTGTAAATACTCACTTTATAGTGAAGTTTTTACTCCACTTCATTATAAGCTACTGAAGACGAGAGAGAAAGGTATCGATGGACCAAGAATCCACTGCCTAATTCCTGGGCCTGTCCTTGCCTCCCACTGCAGGACTAGGACCAGTGGATGAACGTGCGGGAGCTGGGATGGTGGGTGGGAGAAAGTCGTCCTGATGGAATTCACTGACCACCGTTTGTTTGTCTTTTAGACGCATGCGTGCTCAACCCGTGGGTGTACGCCTCCGGGATGCTGTATATTCATGCTACAGTTACTATCAGAATATCCCGGTTTCTCATCACTAACTAGGATACTGACTTATTCGGGATATTGAATCCAGGATATTAAAAATAACACATCATAACCATAATACTCGAGTACATGTAGACGCCTCATGATAACCTGTGAATATGGTGATCAGTTGGTCAAAAAATCCCCCCTCTCCTAATCCACACAATAATCCTCAGTAACTGCTGTTAAGTTGCTGTGCAGCTCCTCTCTGTGTGTCTCTTTAGTCATTGAATTGAACAGTGAAGCAGGTATTGAATACTTTTTCCACTCACAGGGCCTGGTTTGTGGGGAGGAGGTGCCCAGTGTGCCGATAATGGTGCTGGTAGTTGGGGGCAAACGTCAGAGGCCACCACAGGTT